>RPOG01000007.1:1110430-1470430 GCA_008086565.1 Thalassoma bifasciatum
GTGCCAAGTGTTACACCGAACCCAACAGTGGAGAGGCTGAAGGACGAGGGAGCCACTGTGATTATTCATGGCAAGGTTAGCTTATTCTCACATCAGTCACAGTATGTGCCATAGCAGCATGAACGTGTCAGCTTACTCTTTGGGGAGAATATTCAAATCATCAAGAAGACACAGCTTTGATTCATCACTAAAATAAAGTTCCCTCTTCTCCAGGCACTAAATGAAAGCATTGAATACGGACAGCAGCTGGTGGCAAACAATCCTGGTTGGATCTTCATCTCCCCCTTCGATGACCCACTCATCTGGTATGACTTGTTATAACATATAACTGTGAGAACAGATTATTGTTCAGTAATCTATATGTCACCAAGAGATAGCAAGAGGAGTGATAAGAAAGTAATAAAACAACTGACAGTAACACCTCTCTTATCATACATTGACATGCATACAGAATACTTCTTGTTGCAGAATCTGGATGATATGTTATGTCGTTATTGTGGTATCTTATCACGCTGCAAACTCCTTTATAAATCACTTTCAAAATCTCTGTACAATTCTGTCGCCTACCACAAAGACTTAAATCAGAGGCCTCCTATGATATAATTTGTATATTATAACAGTCATGCATCCAGGATTTTTATGCCTTTAAGGAGAAAGGCACAAAACCTCAGCAGCATGCATAGAAAACACCAAAAAAGCGTTAAAACAATTGGATTTTCATGGTCATGGTTGTTTGTGTGCAGGGAGGGTCACACGTCTCTGGTGAAAGAGCTGGAGCAGGACATGAGGGAGAAGCCAGGAGCCATCGTCCTGTCTGTGGGAGGTGGTGGCCTGCTGAACGGAGTGGTGGAGGGGCTGCGGCGCGCTGGCTGGGCTGATGTTCCCATTGTAGCCATGGAAACCATAGGAGCACATAGTCTTAATGCAGCAATGAAGGCTGGGGAGCTGGTCACGTTGCCTGAAATCACCAGGTACAGAAACTACAGCAATTTTGTGTCATTTATACAAATGTTAAACATCATCCCATATTTTTTTCTCACTTGCACTTCTTTGTTTTTGCTGTCTAGTGTTGCAACCACGCTGGGTCTGACCAGAGTTTCTGCACAGACTCTTAAACTGGTGAGAGAGCACCAGGTTTTCTCAGCAGTGGTCACTGATCAGGAGGCGGTCAAAGCAGTCGAGCGCTTTGTGGGTGAGTACGACCTGCAGTCTAATTTGCTCATCAGGTTTAGAGGATCAGAAAATCAGCTTTGGGCCTGATCCCTCCTGGTATCTACTCTCCCTGCAGATGATGAGAAGGTCCTGGTGGAGCCAGCCTGTGGTGCGGCCCTGGCAGCCGTGTACAGCAACATTATCAAAAAGCTGCAGGATGAGGGAAAGCTGGCGTGCAGCCTGGGGCCGGTGGTCATTGTGGTGTGCGGTGGCAACAACATCAGCATGGAGCAGCTGAGGAGGCTGAAAAAACAGCTGGGTGTTATCTAGTGTGGCTGTCCAGCTCACGCCTTCCTGACCTTTCCTGTGTTCTTCCTTAAGCTGGTCTCCATCCATGATAACCTCCTAAATTATTCATGTGCTCCACAGACCAAATCATTCCAGACTGAGAGACTCTCCTGAGCACTGACACCGACGCATGAGAGAGAGACCTGCTGAAGGTTTTTTTTTCATGTAAAAACTAGAGAGAGCTATTTCAAAATAACTAAATGTGTTTTTCAAAGGATGTATTCTGAAAAATGTAGCTGCTTTTTAAAATTTACTTTTTTCCCCTGCTTTTGTATTTAAAATATATTTAAAAATAAATAAATTATATTTCTGAATTTTCTGTTTGAAGTGCCATTTTTTTCCCCCATTTTCCTTCTAAGACACAAAAACTGTTTACGGTGTTCACAGTGAGTTCTGCTGTGTCTGTTTTGAGAAATATTCAAAAGCTCTGCATTTACACTCGAGCTAGACTGATGTTTGTACAGACTGAGAGCAGGTATGTACAATACATAAGTTCACATACCCAAACAGCATTTATGATTTTTTGGTTATTTTTCACAGATAATGCATAATAACAAAAACTTTTCTGTCACTCATGGTAAGTGGTTGAGTGAAGCCATTTATTAACAAACAACTGTGTTTACTCTTTTTAAATGATAATGACAACAGAAAATGACCCTGATTAAAAGTTTACATAACCTGGTGATTTTGGTCTAATAACAAGCACAATTTAACACATATGAGTTTGAATGGTCACTAGAGGTAACCATCCTCACCTGTGATCTATTTGCTTGTAATCAGTGTGTGTGTATGAAAGGTCAGTGTGTTTCTGAGCCTCTGACACACACTTGCATCTTTCATCAAGTGCTGCACTGACATTTCAAACGATCTGCAGATGAAGGTTGTCACACTATATCAAACAGGAAAGAGATATAGAAAGATATCCAACAAAGGCCCAATTTTACCTATGTGATGCTTTTATCTGCATTGAGTGAAGAAGTAAACAAAAGAGGTCCATATCTGAACCCCAGCTTTGAACCACAGTCAAGTCAAATTACCCCAGAGCCCTGAAGGCCTTTGTGTTGTTAAAGGAGTTGTTTATGGGTCAGCTCCAAGTCGTATGACAGCAGCAGAGGTCTCCACGCCTTTTCAATAAGATGAGCTTTTCCGTCTTCAATTGGTCGGCTTGTGAGGGCTGTGCCACTTTTTTGAGCTGCTGATTGGTCAGTGGTGGGTCATTAAAGCAGTGCTTATGTCAGAGAGAAGGGGACAGACCAGTGGTTCCCTCTGAAAGTAACCTCCACAAGCAGGGGGCATTCCTGGGATTCCTCCTCAAAAAGCATATTTACTTGGTATTAAGGTTAAAAAAGCTATTAGAAATATTGTAATAAAAGTTGAAAAATGCAGGTATTAGTCTGATGTTGGTTTTTGAGTTGATACTATTTGCTTTTGAACACACAATTGTTACCGTCCAGCATGCTGAAGCTGTTGGAGGTAAAAAAAAAATTAAATTAAAAAGAGTTAAAAGTGTGAAGTATCTCTCTGATTCCTCTCCATTTTTTCCTTCCACAAACATTTCAGACATAACTGCTATTCAGATTATTCCCTTTGCATAACATAGCATACAATGAAGCTGAAGGGCCAGTGTGAGTCAGAGCAGCAGAGCTTCAGATCCAGCTGAAACTGGCCTCGTCCTGCACTGGCCGCTCTGAAAAGGTGTCCGGTTTACACGGCAGTGATGACATAACAGGAGCTGGTTGCAAGGGCCTCACATAAAAGCATGTCCTAAAGGAGACAAAACATGTGTCATGGGCATCATTCACCAGAATCAATACTGCCATTGTCCGTCCAACACGCCATGCCAACAATGTTACTGCGAACAGAAGGATCAAACTGACTGTGTTTTGCTTATATGTGAAGATCATTGTTAATTAATCCTCATGTGTCACTATTTTCCCCTGTTTCAGCAGCATTTTCAATTTTAGTGCATCATTTAACTCAGATTTATCTGTGTGAGATTTAAACATGTTCAAGTATATCTGCTTTCTATCTTTAGATCAAGTTTAAAACAGTGGTATAAATGTGTAAGTATATATCTTTTAGATCTGGCTTTTATTTTGGCCTTTCCAATCAGCCATCAAATGATGTAATTTTGTGACTGCAAATAGTTTCCAAGTTTCAATAGTAAATTGTTATTAAACACATTTTTTATTCGTACAAAATTCCATCACATTTGATTATAAAAGGTGTTTAAGTCTGCATAAACCACATAAAGAATTGCTTACCAGTGTCTTGATTTCCAGTTACTGCAATAAAACGAACACAATGTTCTTGATATTTGGCTTTATTGTAAAAAATATATATCCTGCATTGCCATGCTAATTTTTGAGGCCAAATTGAAAATGTCAAGCATTTTTCCCTGTTAGTTATCCTTGTATTAGGCTAGGAATCTGATGAACCCTGAAACAAACGACAGCTGGAATAGGCTCCAGCCCTGTTTGACCTCAAATGGGATAAGTGGTATAAATAATAAATGGAAGGATGGATGCAATACCTTTGTGTTTGATTAAGTCTGATGAAAACAAGTGATATATCTGAGAAGAATAAAAGAAACACACCGCATTTTTACATGAAGACATTTCTTTATTGTGACACAGAAATCTCAAATGCCATTTGATTCTTTACATCTGTATAATCCATTTTAGATATGTTAAGTTTTCTGATGTGCAGAGGTAAGACAGTAAAAGTTAAGTTAATGCAACCATAAATAATTGTAATAAATATCAAGTAAATGTACAGCACACATTTTATCGTAACACCTCTTTGTTTGGTGATGTCCTTTTATCACCTTATCTCCTCTCCCCCTGCAAGAGGAGGAGGAAGAGGAGGAGATAGCGTCCCCGCTAGCAGCGGTGCGTCACTCTTCAAAAGAACTGAACCAAAACTGGCAAGCAAGTCAACAATCCCATAATGCTGTTGTGTTTTCAGTTCTATCCAAGTAAAATGGCAATTTTACTCACACAAGAGAACATGTTTCACCATGAGTAGAAGAAATTGAATCCATCTGAGTACAAGACAAAAGGTGATAAGATTACTGGTATTTCCAAAATTCATTTAAAAAATAACAACACAACAAACCGGATATCCAACAGACATCGCCTAGTTTGCTCATTTTAGAATCTTTTTCTTTGAAGAGTAGTGCAAACAAAAATTATAAGGTGAATCAGCAATTCATAAAAACTGCCATCAAACATAACTGCAGTTTATTTACATTTTTTTCCTATTTAATTTTTTACACAGCTAAACATTTGGTTATGGATTAAAATGAAACAAATGAGAAACAAAAACGACAAACAAAAGAAGCTGAATCCTGATCTTCCTTCATTAAAAAAATAAGAAAGGCAGAACACAAGAAAGTCTGCCGCCCCCCCTCACTATGTGTGTGTGTCTGTGTGAGTAGATTGGGGAGCGAGGGAGGGGCGAGCAGGGTTGTTGCACATTCAGTAGCAGTAGTACACAAACAACATGGGAGAGCAGCTCATCAGAACATCGTCCCCTTCCCATTTTCACAAAGCAACAGAGGCTTTTCAAACCTGAAATGCAGAAAACCGAACCAGCAGGCCTCTCGTTAATGTCCCTGACCCACCGTGCTGCCAAAGCTACTCAGAAATGTTTAAATCAAAGCGCAATTTCATAAATTAATGGACTAATATGATTTCTTACATGTCTTAAATACCCTCTCTTTTTGGAGAATTGGATAAAATGTTTTCAGTTTATATAGGCATAAGTTAATTTGTCCATTAGCAGTTCATATTTCTTAAACAGGCAGTAAACTACATATTATCCTGTACAGCACTTGTTCATACCTTTTGCCTGCTCAAAGCTGACGTGGTCAAAAATAGGCAGCATCACAGATTTTAATTTTCTGGTGGAAGTCGTACCTCCGTCTCAAACATCGAGATAATATCTATGAAATCATTTGGGCCTCTAGAGAGAGACTCCCACAGCAAAGGCATGTTTAAGAAGATCACCCCCACAGAGGGGGGACAGAGGGAGGCAGCAAGGTTTAGCATTAGGAGAGAAACAGTGTTTTTGTTGCCTTCACAGGTACGCAAAGTTCAGCAACTCTGAGAAGAGTTGTTTTTTTTCTTTTTTTTGCTGAGACCACGCACTGAATACTTGAATTTTACAGCAGAAAAAGAATTCATTAAACTGATCCTGCAGCTGTAAATTGCAGATCTGAAGTCATCCCATTCATTTGTTCGATTCACAGAAGTTAACTTAATCCCCTCTGTTCAAGGTACAGAAGGAAAAGACTGTCACAGTTGTTCAAATCAATGCCATTTTCAAACTCAGTGCAATCAGAACAGACACTTGTTACCTGTGTCAGAGCCAGTTCATATTACCTTCCCTGAATTTAGCTCAAAAATATGCACCAAACATGATGACAAAACCAAGTGGTTATGTAAACTGTAGTTTAAAGAAAAGCAGGGCCAAACATGCAAAGCATCACCCAAAATAAAACAAAACAAAAGTATTCATGAAGGAGCAGCAGAGCAGAGGAGGCTGTTGTCTGTCAGAGGAAGGTCCAGCAGTGTGGAGATAAAGGGAGGGAGGGGTTGAAAACAAAAAAAGGGGAGCAGGTACACCTGGTAGTCAAGTCTTCTTAGCCGCTGAGTGGGTCCTCGCGGTAGTGGATGGCGTATCGCAGTTTCTCCAGCATTACATCCAAAGAGGTGTACTGGGGCAGTTTGACCATGAACATGCAGGTCTCCACCCGAATGTAACGAGAATCCGGCTGACCTGGGGAATGAAAATCAAACAATAATTACAGCACAATCAGCTGGTGCTCATCTTACATAAAGAGTGCTGCTATGTAAGTTTACTACTTCAGCTCTCCATGAAACAGCACAGGGACAAGCTGTGTAGCAATGGACCGAGATAAAAAGGGTGATAAAAGTGAGTGTTCAACTTCTTATCTAATCATACAGAAACACTCAAACTCCTTGTTTAAGCTTGTTCTTTTATATAGCGACTTGGTAAACTTAATTATATGCTGTGACTAAGAAAGAACTGAAGTTCAAAAATCTACCAATGAGTCCTCTCATGGGAACTGCTTCACATGTCCCTGAACATATGAAGCTTAACAACGTGTTCCAGACATGACAACCTACTGTGATCATCACAATCAGAGCTTTCTCAGCAGAGAGTCACAGACAGGTGACAGCCTCTGTGTCCCCCTCTTAGCTCACCTGCAGCACCGTCTGGAGGAGCGATCTTCATGGGGTACGGGGGAACGTGGGCAGTGTCAGGCCCTCCGTCCTTGCAGGGGCAGGTGAATGGTATGCGCTCCTGGTTGCAGGCGAACTTGATGAACTTACAGAGCTCCTCCTGAGTGAACATCTCCAGGGCAGCCCAGAAGAACTCAATGTGCTGGTCAGTCTCCATCAGGCCCACCTGGTACATGGTGTGAGCCTAAAGAGAGAGAGAGCAGCGCAAACTTCAAACTTCGAACCAAAGGCAGGAGAAAATACTTTTCTGTTTAAAAAATGTGAAATACCTTGAGGAACTCCAGGTTGATGTACGGCAGGCCACAAGTTCGCAGCTCCATCTGTAGTGGACTGAGCATGGTGAGCAGCTGCAGGGGAATAATGGAGCCGAGTCCTGCGCGTACCGCTGTCATACACTCTATGTTCAGCAGCTCCCTCATACGAAGGCTTCGTACCGCCCGTGCATACACATCCTTGTTCTCCCAGCTTGATGCACGCACACACACACACAAACAGAGTTATACAGTGAATAAAAACAAGGGCGGCAGACTTGATACCCTGGTTACGTTTTGCCTTTACCTGACAGTAAGGCTGCGCCCCCCCTGACAAAGCTCCACCTCGTCACCTGCCATGGTGACATAGGTGAAGGTACAGCAGGGTCGGCTGGGGGAGTCCGGGCTTTCACCTGAATGGTGCTGGGAGGAAATTTCAGCACACAAAGCCTCCAGTTCTGACTCATCACTCACCTGCAGAGTGAGAGAATAGACGTCAAAAGAAGCAAAGTGTTGTCGGGTCATGATGTGAGGTGAACATTCAAGATCATCTTACGTTTTCAAACTTCTTGACATAGTTGAAAGTGAGCACATCAGCTTCCTGAAGATCCTGCTCAGGGTCCAGGGGCTCGCCCACTAGACCTTTCCAAAAAGAGCCCAGCAGGTCCAGAGGAAGTGGAACATCAGCACGGATGGCGATGCCCAAAAGCTGACCAAAGAAGTGCAACAACTGTTCTTCTGCATAGCTGATAGGGCAGGGTGTCAGGATGTACTTTCCCTAAAAACAAACACATCAAGAACATTGACTCATATTTACTTTGCTGTGCTAGTGACTCCTACTGAGACTGTTTTGATGTTGGGCTAAAAGAAGAAGATTAAGTTCTGCTTTTTCATGGAAATATTTCATTTTAGCTCAACATCAAGTTTCTCAAACTCAAAGCATGAACAAAAAGATATGATTTAGTTAAGTCCAATCCAGAGAAGGATGCAAAACACATACTTTGTGGGAAAGTAGAAGAAGGTGAAGCATGTAAGAAACTGAAAAAGCTTACCTTGTTGCGGTTGGCTGCAGCACTCGGGCACGGGAGCAGCAGGGAGAGGGCAGAACTCTGTAACTCTTTACACACCTGCCAGAGGAAATGTCTGAAGGAACCACCTGAGAGACAGATTCATCCAAACTGAAGTTATATTTGAAAAACAAAATACTGACAAAACAATGCTGAGAGGCAAACAGGAAAAAAAATGTAGAGGGGAAACACTTACTTGTGCCATGAACTTCTTCTCCAGTGAAGCGGATGTTGAAGGCGTAAGTTGGATCACCTCCACTGGCCAGTTTCACACAGAGCTGAGACGATGGCACGCAGGACAGCTGGCGTGCAGCCTGGCAGAAATATGTGTTCTCTGAGGACCTGATCTCACCTGAAGAACAAGTGCAAGAGACAGAATGTCTAAAATGGTTCACATCAAGCTCCACGAGCTGTGAAACAAAGATGTGATGAGTGAAATAACTGAATACCTCCAACAATCTCCAGAGGGTCCAGGGTAATCTCTGGAGCAGCATGGTCAGCCGTCCTCTGTACTGTCGCGTTAAGTACTCTGTTCATTACAGTCACTTTAGTGTCGTAAAAGACCAGACCTGTAACCACAAGGTGATGAAGATGTGATCAGACACTCCAGGTCAGACATCGTTGTAACACCACCAGCTTCATGAACAAGCAACATCATGGTTAGTCCCCGTGACCTGCTTCATCTGTGCTGAGACTCTACTCACCTTTGGCCTCACATAACAGCGCAGCAATGCTGTTCTGATAGGTCTGTGTCTGCCTCAGCTCGACAAGTGGCAGGAAGAAACTCTCCAGAGTGTTGTTGAGTGACTGCAGTAGCGCAAACCTTAAACGCAGGCTCTCTACTGGCACATCTGAAAACACAAGATCAAACAGTGGTACAAGAGTGGCTCTTCAATGCTTCTTCAGTAAACAGAAATAACCCAATAGTTTACTCACTGAGCAGACAGGCCACACGCGGATCAGCAGTATCGCTGGAGTCCAGGTAGACCTCATGTGGGTGTAGTCTGGCTGGTGTGATAGCCAAATGACGGCAAAGTCTGTTAATGTACTCAACCAAGGCCACGTCCATTTCCAGGCTCCACTTTCTACAGGCTTTCTGAGCGTGACGAGTGTCTATGCAGGTGCACCTAAAAAAACAGGTTCAGATTGATGAAACAGAAGGGTGAAAAAATACAGTATTTGGTATTAATTATAAGTAATGTGTGATACATTTTTGCCCTACATATAAACTCTATAAACTGTCTGGTCTGCTTCTTTTCTAAATGTCAATGAAACAGAAAATGGTGTATTTTTCTGCGCTACAATAAGAGAACCACTGTGAAAAACAAAGATTTGGATAATATGATGACTCACAGGTGACCAACAACATGTTTACATCCTGTTTATCCTGTTTTACAGTATTTAGGTTACAGCAGTCTGGGTGTTGGTTGAGGGGGTTTGACCCTTGCAAGTCTCACCTTTCAAAGTGGAGATCATAACCACAAGCCAAAATTGCTCTCCAGACACTACGAATGTCCTGCTTGGCGCGGTCAACAGCAAACTTTTGGAAGCCCTCCAGTGTCAGGAATTTCTCTTCTGGGACTAAAGAGATCAGAGTGGCATGTGAGGGCAGCTGAGAGTTCTTGGTTATGCAATGAAACTTTAAAGGTAGTGGGGCACTTGAACATCAGAGTGGGTTAACCACAGTTTACCAGAGGGCAAAGGAATCTTTAAAGAAACATCACGATAGATTTGATTTTTTGATATTTAAAAACAAAACAGAACTTCACTTCTTTGGACTTATCAATCATTTAATGTAGTTCATTTAAACACTCCTAGTATTTTTAAATACATATATATATAAATATTTCCTTTTTATCCAGTAGAGAAGAATCAGCCACTTGTGAGCCACTTTTCAGTCTTGTTTCACATCTAATGATTGTGCAAGTCCTGCTAACCTTCAGTTTTCTTTGCAGGAGATTTTTCCACATCTTTCTCTTCAGGTCTGGATTTCTCAGGAGATTTAGGCTTCAAGACTGTCTTCTTCTCACTCAGTGCAGTTCTAGCAGAGGCAAGAGACCATAAAAGAAATTAAATAATTTTCGAAGTGTAAACACACTTTAGAAGTAAACTTCAAAGTTTTGTGATTGAAATCAACTCACCTAACACTGTTGAGCACAGACTTTTCCTTGGTGGGAGGTTTAGTGATCGGCCTCTTGGTGCTCACAACTTTGCCTTGGTGCTGCTCTTTTCCTGCCTTGCTGTATTTGTTCTTATTGGGTTTGGGAGTGCCGTACTTCCTCAGAATCTGATGTAAACAAATAGTTTTCGACATGCAGGAATGACAGTGCAATATCAAAAAAATCTGGAAATTGATTTCAAAACAACATTGTTGGACAGTTTATGAGAGTGTTGTGTACCTGAGTAAGCTGGTCCTCCAGTACTTTCTTTGGGGGTCTGACATTGGTGAAGAAAGTATGCAGTAGGTTTCCTGGGGTCTGAGAGTTGATCTGCTCCTTGCTGAGGTAAATGTCTGACACTTTAACCGGCTTTGTTGGTGTGAGGCTGAGCATCTGCTCTGAGTGCACGCAGCTCTTAAAGATGTCTGTGAGGACATCTCGTGCTCCGGGTACAAGCTTGTCACCTTGAAACATGGGGATGGATCAGTTTCAGTATTTGCACACAGTATTAGTGCCACAGGGTGAAAGCAAAAGTATACAACACTAACCTTTGATTGATTTGTCCAGGAAATAGTCTTCAAGGGCAGAGCTTCCTTGTGTGTCAAACAGACTTTGGTTAACACTGGATGCTGTGAGGATCTCCTCATTGGTCAACTCCATGAGCTCCTCTTCACCTTCTAGACTGGACAAGCCAATCAAGTCGCTGCTGTTGAAAAGACTTGCTCGGATTTTCTCCACTTTGGCCCTAGAACGAACCTAAAACCATAAAAGAAAGACAAATGCAATCGTCCCTCAGAACAAAATCAAACAGCCAAGAGCTACAATGTTGCTCTTAATCAACCCACCTCAATGACAGCATAGCCTTTGATGGGTCTTGTCATCACTGCATTGCTCTCAAGTGAAGTTACAGTATTCATAGAGCCGCCATCTGACACTGATGGTGTTTCTGCACTGTCCACAGGCTCACCCAAGCTGCCCAGACTGCCCAGGCTTCCTGTGCTGCAAAAGGAGGTGTCTAGGCTCTCCTGACTAGAAACAGTCTGGGAGTCTTGAGGTCCTTGCTGTGGGGAGGTAACAGCTGAAGCTGCTGCTGGAGTCAGAGGTGGAACAGCTAACATCTCCTGATCGACAGAAAGTTCACTGGTGGTGCGAGAGACTCCCTGGGAGGAGCTACAAATGGATGTTTGGCTGGTGGATGCTGAAGCACTCACACTCATGGCTGGAGTCACGCTGCTGGAGCTGTCAGGACTCTCAGGACCGCCGCTGTTAGGGAAGGGGCGCTCAGGTTCAGGCCCTGGTTTGCCATCCTGAGGGCTGGAGACCCCTGCTCCAGGTTTGGGCTTCTTTGGGTCCTCTTCCTGCAGAGGGATGAAGACTTCATCTTTGAAAAGACCTCCATGTGCGTTGCAGGCCCTGCGAATAGCATTTCTGACCACGGCCTCCTCCAGGTGTGTGGGGATACCTGAGAGCACCAGTAGGCGGCTGTGGGCTGTGGGTCCTACCAGGGCCTGGCAGGCATCTGTGACCGCATCACTAGTCACACTTAAGCCTTGTGGGTCCTTGTTGGCAAGATGTCGTAGGATCATCAGGAGAGTGAGACAGCGGTGGAACCACAGCATGTCCTCAGGTTTACTTCCTGCCATGTTCAGCAGAGCACTGTCACTCTCTGACAGACGTGCACCTCCACTTCCTCGTTTCCCAGAAACTGCTGCAGCTACAGCAGCTGCTGCTCTTTCACGCTTCATCTTCACCTTCTTGCGTTTTGAAAGCAGACTGGGGCTCTGAGGTGTCTGTCCTGGGGATGATGATGAGGACGAGGAGGAGTCACTGAGATTGGGGGCGCTGGTGGAGGACAGAGCTCCCACTGAAGAGCTGCCAACGTTTAGAGGGAGCGTCACCTCTGCCACAGCCAGACACACCTCCATCAGAGCATGGAAATAGGTGGAGAAACGGCTCTGCTCCGCCCCCAGAGCTAACGCAATACCTCCAGAAGAAGAGCCTCCTGCTCCAGCTCCTCCAGCTGTCCATCCCTGGGTCTCCCGGTCATACAGCTTTCTGAGTTCTGTCTGCAGGGCCATGAGCACGGCCAGGCAGGGATTCAGCAGCAAAGCGATGGAGCTTGAGAGACCAGCGGGGCTTTTGCGCTGCTCCAAGTGGTGGATTTTCCGCAAAAGCTCCGCAAGTAAGTGAAAGGTGAGCTCCTTGATGGAGGGTGCCAGATCAGTGGTCCAAAGCAAACCACCTTTATCGATAACAACAAAGAAGAAAGCAAAAGTTTGGTTTTGAAGATCTAGTATTCATGTTTGGTATTATTTATCTCTCAAGAATTCTAAGTTCTTCATCGTATCTTACAGAGTGACCATGTGTTATTGATTTGATTTGAGCAAAGTTTGGTTTTGAAGAATCATGTTGAATGAAAATTTGATTGAATTCAACAAAAAATAGTTGGTAATAAAAGTATATTTCAGTGTTCATCAACCTACCTAACAGTTCAACCACCTGCAGTAGCACAGATGGGGGTACTGTGTCCAGCTCATCCTCAGACCGCTCACTGCTCTCTCCCAGCTTCCATGTCAACAACTGCTCCGCAAACGCCACTGCCAGAGGAAACTCCAGTGGCAAAGAGTGCAGCACCAGCACAGCACCAGGAGGAGGCGACACCCCTGCAATCAACACAAGAGGGTGTCTAATTACATTTTACCCGTACATGAGAAGTAAATCTGCTTGTGTGATTTTCCTCTCAGTAGTTGAATACTCACCCAGCTTGATGTGCACCTTATCAGTGGGAATGATAACAGAAGGATACTGGTTGGTGGTGGGAGGGGGAGTAAGGCCTGTGTTGGTAGGTGAGGCATCCAGAGGATAGCACACCGCCTCCATCAGATTTAGCTGACCATTTCTGCGCACTTTGTGACCAAGGCCGTACACCATGACACGAGCCCAGGGAGCTTTGTACAAGCTTGAGCTGAAGAAAAAGAGAATATGCATTTAAAACTTGGATATGACAACAGATAGTGAGAAATCTGTGTCTAATGGAAATAACTCACTCTTTCCGACAGCCCAGCTGGCTCTCCTTGCAGGATACAATCACAAAGGCAGCACCCGGGAAGCTCACATCCATGCTAACCTTTGACTCAGTCACAGGAAACTCTTCAGATGTAAACTGCTCTGGAGCATTCTGTCAAAGTGTAAATCAAAAGAGGTGAGCAATTTTACAAAGTGCAATTTATGCAAAAAGGAGTATGTTCAGGCAGAGCTGACCTGCAGGAAGCAGCAGATCTGCTTTGTGAGCTCCAGCAGGCTCTCTTCTCCTTGATGCAAGGCACGAGTGATGGCCACTGTCAGCCACTCCCGAATGGGCTGAGCATTACCCTGATAGAACAAGTCTGAGGGAGAGCAACTCTGTCCCTGGAGATTGTGAAGCAAAGACTGGGCCAGTAGGATTGCACTTGAGCTAATAGTGCCATCTGCAGGGAGAACAGCATCATGGTCAATTGAACAGGAACAAAAGTCAGTTACAGCTGAGAGAGCACAGAGGAGAGTTAAACACTCACCTGGGAGGGGTGGAGCCAGCAGCTGGTTAGACAGCAGCTGCAGGTGCTCCAAGGTGATGTCACGAATGGCAGGTATGTGGAAGAGACGCGTGAAGGTGTGTGGACTCTTGGGGGCAAAGATGTTGAGCAGAGCCATTCGGCAGTATAACCGGGCCAGAGCACTCTCACAGCGGAGCAGCTCCCTACAGCAAAGCCATAAGTTACTCTCTGTTTGCACTGAAGTGCAGGATGCATTTAAATGATATTAAAGCAGATTAGGTTCATAAAATTACCTGTGAATCTGAATGTTGCTGCTGTCTAGTGAGACTAAGCCGTTAGCTGCAGTGCGTCGAGATCCAGCAGGAGGGCGCTCCAGCATCTCAATAGGATACCAGTACCTCACAAGGACCCCCTCACTGCGCAGGTATGTCTCAACCTGAACCAACTCATTCACCTGGACAAGTTGAAGGGCACAAACGGTACATAATTATCGAGTAAGCAAAGTTTGTGTGTGCCACGATGCAAGAAGAGGAAGCTTCACCAGATCTAAATTTAGAAACACTGGTCTCTTCATATATACTGTGAAACTATTGAAAGCTGTTGTTTTGTCAGGCCCTGATTTCACAAGTAGATGTACAACTTTTTATAATGTGTATTGGATTATTTATAACAGACCTGCTACATTTCTAGCATTTTTGGGGAGATATGAGCTTACACCAAAGGAAGTTTGAAGGAATATGCATCCAGGTTAACAACAAAATGGGTCCAATGATTCGGTTAACACCATTTCAGTGATTTAAACACATATTGAAATAGCCCACACAACAAAACGGGCTTTAAACTATGTACTCACAGAGTCCACATCCAGCACTACTCCGTGCAAACCAAACGTCTTCAACATTCCTCTTATAGCAAACTTGGGCAGGGCTGTCCCTCCTGTAGTGCTGTTGGTGTTATTGCTGTCTGGACAGCGGATGACCACAGTCAAGCCTGTTTAAAAGGAAAATGATCAACCAGGATGGAGTAAAATGCTACAAATAACCTGGATCTGTTTCAGAAGTCATTTTTTCTAGTACTCAGATTTCAGCTAAATGTTATCTTGTTTTCTATTAGTGTGCAGTCACAGTTGGAGTGGTGGGTGGTACCTTTGCGAACTTTATCAATGGTGAACTTGTTGGCCTCATCCTTGATATCCTCAATGGTGGGAAGGTAGAGGTCACGAGGGATACCGCCATTTTCTTCATACAGAAACTCAACTGTCTGTCTTGCGATGTCAACCATTCCTGTTTTTGACAAAACACAATGCAAAGGCAAGCGGTGTCAAAGCTATCTTTGTCAATCAATCCAGTCAAATTCTGGGCAAGACCTCCTTAGTCAAAGTTTACAAAGTAGGACAGTAGGATAGAGGCAGTCTTTGATTTAATGAACTCTAATCAACCTGGAATTTTGGAATCATCAAGTAGTTAATTAGCTTGTATAATGTCCACTTAAACTGCTAAACAATACTAACCTAACAGTGCTCTGTTTGTCTCAAGCTAAGTAATTTTGGTTAATGCTTACAAAAGTGCCAACATTTGTAATCAGAAATTAATTTGGCAGCATTCAGTGATTCTGATCAGTGATTCTAAAAAGAGCAAAAATGAAGAAAAGAGACATTAACTAGACTCTTGTTTGGTTGATGGTTTTGAATTTTGAGCTTCCAGCTTTTGTATTTTCAACAATTATTTGTGACATTCATTATTAAATACACGAGCTCTTCCCATTCAACTGATATATGGAGAATAACTGGATTTTATCATTTTCTTGTCATTTGGAGGTATGTTGTAGCCATTGACTTTTTTTCTGTACCTAGCTGCAAAGCCCCTTTGATCTGATCCAAACCAGATTTCCTCTCGGCCTCGTTGCGGAAACGCCTGCGAATGGTTGGGAATACTTTGGTCTCCCAGGCCTTGACCAGCAAGGCATAATGGTCCTCCTGAGGTCAAACATGAGATAAAGTGTATTATGAGGAGAAAAAAAATAGTTTTTTTTAACGAAAATGAGGAGGTGAAGTGTAAGCTCCTCTCACTCTTGGAACATCATCATCATCCTCATCGTCACTCTCATCATCTGCAATGGGAGGAGGATGTGGGTCAGGCCCAGAGGTGACCAGGTTTTCGTAGCTCAGTTCAACTTTGTAATGGCATGACAGGTCACTGTTGTATTCTGTAACAACAGAACAGGAATACACAAATGCAGCTTTAGTAAATTTTACCAACAGGAAGTTCAAACACAACAAATGTCAGAGATTGATAACAAATCAAAGGGGGAATAAAAAGAAATATTTAATTGATAAGGAAAGACTAAAATAAAGGTGAGAGCCTACGTTGCTGGGGGACAGCCACAGCTGCAATCCGACAAGGCGGTCCATGGGAGCCAGAGTCAGAGGTAACACTTGCACCTGCATCGTTGTCACTGTCAGAGGCCATAGCGAAGGGCAGCGCTTCAAAGTTTGCACTTATTTCTTCTGCAAGGTCAACACACAGGTCTGCAGCATTTCTGTGTGCTTGGCCTTCTGCATAAGCAAAGGGCCGGTTTCCAAAGTTGGCACGGATCTTTGAGTTCTGTGCAGAAAAAAAGGATGAAAATAAAAGCATCCGCAACCTTCCACCGTAGTGATTTTTAGATATGAATTAATAAAAAGATATGGAGCACTTCACACAATGTTTGTGACTTCACAAAAATTCACCAGCTGTATAAATGAGGCATGTTTCGAAGCTACGTTGATCATAAGAAACTCACCTTCTTTTGAATATGCACTAAAGGCCACATCCCACCAGCAACATCCTCGAGGATAGGGCTGAGCCGCTGACCACAGTAGGTGAAGTAGACTCTGCCTTTAGGCGCCTGACCAGGAGGTGGGGGAGTGCCCTCAGAACGCTCCCAGCCTATTCCAGCTACATCACCTGCGTTCAATGAATGTATAGTGAAATCAGTGAAAAAGTTCAATGCTATCAGGTAAATAAAAAAAGAAGCATGCTCATATAGCTTGAGGAAAGGAAGCAAGATATGTCAGCAACATGGATTATTTTGAAAGAGCAGCCAGTTTAAGAGTTCAGTCTAAATCCATGACAGTGATCACTGTATGGATTTATTAGACGATCAAATCAAAGAAGAGACTGTGGATTAAAAACATGTTTTCTCCTGTCTCACCAGGAAGTAGAGCCACATCCAGCCTGACACTCTTCCACTGCAGCAGACTGGAGCCGTTATAGTGCACTGCCCTACCATTACTGACACAGACAGACAGACAGGAGACAGACGCACAGAAATGGAACAACAAGAAAGAGAAGAACAGCAGTCAGCACTCCAGTTAGAGACAGAGCAGTGGGAAAAGGATGGAGTTACTGTGAGTTTATGTGCAGGTAAACATACTTGTGAAACAGACAGGTGCCTACAGGGTTGGTCCAAGCGCCATCCCTCTTCTCTGCCTCAGTGGCAAAACCAAAGGACACAATGGGGCCACTGTCCTCCTCAGAGTCTCCATAGGAGACAATTTCAATCTCCCAGTAAAAAGACGGGGCCTGCAGGAAAAGAGAGATTTATCAAACTCAAACAAGTTCAAACATCCAGAAATAGCATGATATAATCCTTGGAGTGGGTTTAAATGTAATATGCCAACCTGAATTGGCACAGGACAAGTGGCATAGATGAATGTGCCTCTGGGCAGTCCTCCTCCAGCACTGGGATCAGCCAAGAAGGTGACAGAGGTCAAGCGAGATGAGAACATGCAGGCACGGACCGGAGGGAACACTCTGGATGGACACCAAGTGATCTCCTTAGGCTGATGAGAAAAGAACATCAAAGGAAACATAAGAAGAGGGGGAAAAAATTGGGCTATTTAATTCATCCAAAACTCTTTGAAGATTTCTGACTTGGGGTCAAAATAAGTGAGCAAGTTGCAGCTTGTAAAATACATTTAAGTTCATGCTGTAATTATTGTTGTTTCAGCTGTCAGTCAATTAAAACATCCAAATTTCTTTTCATCAACAATCTTTAAAAGTGAAACTTGGCTTTCTTTGATTAGTGAGAACATCAGTTGCTGTCTTACTGCCTCTGCTAACAGCAGATGTTAAATAAAATGTCCACTGATCTGTTTCTTTTGCTACACAGATTCTTTGCCTGTTATAAAAAAGTGTAAAAAAACTGGGAAAATTAAACTAATAACTGAAAATGCCATAAACTTGGAGCTCCCACCTGGCGTCTGTCAGTCTGCAGAGGAGGAGGTGGAGGCCGTGCACAGTCCCTGTACAGCATTCTCACTCTTTCACATTGAGCCTCAACCATGCCAAGCCGTTCCCCTGCACAAGGGGACACAACTGTTTCAAACACATGGCTGTGTAAATTTACAAGATAAGCAAAGGATTTCGAGTGCTTAAATGATTTAAGCACTGGACTCTGCATTAACTCTTACCAGGGCTGCATTCCTGGGCAACAAGGTTGAGCACCTCAACAGCAGCAGGGCACTGCTGAATGAACTCTTCACAGAAAGAGCTGTCCTCCAGAAGCTGAGCCATCACCAGACACGCTCTGATAAAAAATAGACAAACAAAAAAAAACCCTGACTTTTCAAAATAAAATTACTGAAAGGGTTTTTGATGCCCACATCTTTCAAAAAAGATTAGCAAATACAAATGCATCAAACAGAAGACCCAATAAGTTATACTTCACAAAACCAAAGAGGACTGATCCAAAGTCTAATCTAACTTTTTCAGAATATGTGCTCTTGGTTTTCATGTATGTACCTGGTTCTGATTTCTGCCAGAAGACGCACTGCAGCCATAACTGGGCTGGAGCCATCCCCTGTAGCTGGTAGAGAGGTGTGAATTGAGAGGCTGCCCTCCTGTGGCAGAAGCATAGACTGCACTGCTTGAACGACCTTCTCTGTGATTGAGAGCTTATAAAGAGGAAGCGCCTGTCAAGCGAGGGAGGGAGGAAGAGAGACAGACATAAGCTATTGAAGCAGCAATCTCTTATAAAAATAAAGTCTGTGTAAAAAGTAGAGCAAAGTAATACCTCAGATCTGGGAGTGCAGAGTCGAGATATCGGTACTGTCAGGATGTCCGAGGCTTTGCAAGTTCTCCTGTACTCACATGAGGGGAACTTGACAGTAGCAATGCCTTCCTGCTCATTGATGGACATTACTATGCCTACACTGCCCAGCACACCTTTGCCCACCACCTGCAGGATGGAGATCCCATGAAACAAACTCGACATTTTACACTCTAAAGTGTGATAGTAAGATTCTTTTTCTGAAGTTTCACTTTGTTTACCTGGACCTCGGAGCCAATCTTAATAGTTTCTTTAAAACCTCCAAGTGCGCAGAGGGCTGCAACAGCTTGTCTGCCAATGGCCTGCAGCTTAGCCAGTTTCCTGCCACTGCTGCTCCCATTCTCCAGAATACTCTCAGCATACTTCCCTAGCTGAGGGATAAACATCAGGGCCCGAGAGAGAACCTGTGACAGATTCCAAAGGACAATCAACAATCACTTTAATACAAACAGCATCATACAAAACCTAAAATTGTCATTCTGAACCCTGTAGCAAGCATAACACATAACAATGCTTTACTTTTTCTGCAGTGCTGGTCCAGATCTGAGCTGTGTTAGACTCTGGGGCAGTGAGCAGACTATGTAGCAGGGCAATAACCTCAGCAGCCATACTGTTGGCAACATGGCCACTGATAAAAGGCCGAACAGGGTCTGATCTATTAAAGATAGAAGATTGGAACAAGAGTGTTATATACATACTTTGGGAAAGTAAATACATGCATGTAGAACAGAAGAAACGACCTGTTTAAGATGCATATAAGAGAATGATAATGAAATCACATTTACAAGTACGGCCCATATATATACTTTTGTTTTTATTGTTCACTCACCTTGCCAGCTCAGCATTCCTGTCCCTGCAAACAGCAGTCTGAGCAGTTTTCTTCTTGTCACCTGTGGTTATGCCCCCTGCAGTCTCCTGAGCAAGAGTCTCCACAGGTGGACCAACGCTCACAATCAGACCAGACTGAGCCCACTTGTTGGCCTTCCTCAAGGCTGCGGATGCCTCCTCTGTGATGACCTCACAGCTCCCACTCTGGTGAAGATAAAAAAATGAATAGGGGTTAGGATGGTGTTTGAAATAAAGCTAGAGAGGCACAGTACATGCTGGTCTTTTTTTAACAAAACTCTCACCTTGGTCATGTCCCTGTCCATCTTGACCACCTTTTCCATGTTCGCCCCAGTTCCCAGACGAAATGGACGCCCCTCTGAGCTGCTGTAATTGGGAGTGAACAGAGTAATGCTCATGTCCCTTGAACACAAGACAAAGCTTTCTGACATGAATCAAAGGTATTAGGGATTTCTTACCTGAGAAGTGGTTGTAAAACTTCATGAGAGGACTGGTCCTCCCTCTTATGGATAAATATTGACAGCTTGCCATCTACTGCCTCCCCCTCTTCACCAGCATCGTCTGATTTCAGAGCTCCTTTGGAGCTGGCACGGGATGCAGAAGTGTCTGGCTCAGAGGAGATGGGGGAGAGCAGGGTCTGGCAGCCTGGTAAAGAGGAAAAATGGGAAATTGTATAAAGAAATTAGCAGAAAGCAGTATCTGGATAAGTAAATTAAAAACTTATTGAGAAACCAACCTGGTACGACATAGTCAGCTAACTTGGCAAGAAGCAGAGCAGCAATCCGTGAGGCTGGGTCATTGGCATCTTGCTGCTCTGCATCCAGTGTGTTGATAGAGTAGCTCCATGAGGGAAGGGCCACATTACCACAGTCTTCTACACTCATGAGAGGCAGAGCAGCTCGACACAGCTGCAGGATGATGAGGACTAACTTTGGAGAAGGCCTCTGGTCGAGCAGCAGAGACAAGAGCTTGGAAACACAAGCTGGCTGGCTCAGGATGGCCTTTCCTATGTGGCTCCTGAAAATCAAACACAAAATAAATGATGCCCTGGTACACAGTGTTTGAAAATACCCGATATTCACAAATGGCTAAAAGTATTACCTGGAAAGATCGTTAAGCAGACTGAGCACATCCTGTAAGGCATCATTTCCAGCTGCCTGGTTCCCACAGCACTCTGTGGCTCGGGCCAGGTGATTGGTTAACAGACTAGACACCTGCCGTGCCAGACCAGAGTGTACTGCATCTGTAGACCCACCTACAGAGAATAATAAAGGTTTTCAACCATCATTACAGTACATCAAACAACCATTCTATTTGAGCATATTTGACCACTTTCTTCCTGCCTTTGATTTGAAACATCTCAGCGGAAAGGAAACAAGTAAATTGAGCATATTTTCTCTTAAAGGTAAAGTCTGCAGGATTTCCTAAAAAAATCAACTTATACTGGTACAACCCTGCTCAATCATGGTCTATGGGCCTCTATACATGATACGTGAGAGGCTATCCCAAGCGACTTTGACAGTAACCGTAATACAGAGAAATAATAATACAATATTTGCTGGATACCTCATTCACATGCAAGAAGTCAGGTGAAAAGCTCTTTAGTTTGTCTCACACGATGATGCAGGAACTGACTGCGCTGTTTACTACAGTCTACAGTGTGTACACGAAGGTACAACCGTTTGCCATGCTATTAGCTACAATCAGAGGCAGTGGGCATGAGCTGTTGCTGTCACTGAGCCACTAAGGAGAAGCCGAGTCCAGATGTTGTGTTTACAAACAATGAAACGAAACGTAATTAAAATTCTTGCAGACCCTGCCTTCAATTAAAAAAAAGACCAATAAGCATAGCTTACCTTCTACCTTCTCCCATTCAATGCAGCGGTTTGCCAGCACCTGGAAAGCAGCCCAGGCCATAGTGGCCACTTTCTGCTTTTTTGTCTGCTTTTCATTTGAGCTGCATTCTCTCTGACCGCTCAAACTACACAAACTGTCCATGAGCTGGACTAGACCACTGCGGACCAGGCACTGCTCCTCACTCCTGTAACAATCAAAATATTAGATTAGAGGAGGGTTAAGGGATTTGAGGGTTTTGTAATACAGGGACAATTTTATAGAGAGACAATATAGGATGAAATCTCTTGCCTGGTGTAAGGAATTGTGCAAAGCAAGCCAATACTGTTGGCACAAGCAATGGGGTAGCGAGCACATAGTGACACTACAGATGTCATGGTCTCTCCAAAGGCCTCCTGCACCTGCTCTACCATTCCACCACAGGTCAGCTCCTCAATCCTGCACACAATTCGCACATTATTATTCAAAATATATAACAAAATAAATACATTACCAATCTTTAAAAAGTATACACGAGGAAGATTTTTGTGGAAAAAAAAATAGGATGTCAGGAGTTACAGACGGTGCATCTAAAAGCCTCTTTCTTTTACCTCGGGCCTCCTTGCAGCACCATAGTTACGGGGCCCACCAGATGTGTGACCCCTCCAACCCTGACAGCAGCAGTGAGCAACTCCCTCATATGGACAAGTGCCTGCTTTCGTGTGCTGCCACGTCTCCATCGTGTCTGCGCGGCAGACAGGAAACTGCTACTTGACACCTATAGAAATGACCAGAGTTTAGATCACAATGTCAGGCCAGAGATCACAAACTCATTGGGATGACACGACAGTTAATGAAAAAGGAAGGGATGATGTAAGAGACGTACAGCCTGATCAGGTGTGGTTCCTATAAAGGCGAAGAGCTGTCCCAGCAGCACGCTGTATGTTGGTTTGTCCCGGCTGTCCTCTATGGCCAGTGACTGCAGCAGAGTAAACGAGCTGCTGCGATGACTAGTAGGATGGTGTCGCCTCCTGCAGGTTAAACAACAAATTTTAAATCCAGCCGTTTCCTTGATATTCTTTAAGACTGTTAAATCAATCGAACAAATTCAAACAACTACCTCTGAGGCGCATGTGTAAACTCCAAATCCTGGTTGGCAATCATTTCTAAGTCAGAGGGTGCAGACATGCTGCGTAGAAACACTGGCTGCTTCACCATGGGGATCACTGTCTTGGCATCTGATACAGACTTGGAGGCTGGTACAAAATGAAGAATTAAATGAGAAAAGTTATCTCCCTGATGTGTCTCTTACAACAAAATCATTCAGTCAATTAGTAATTACTAACTGAAACTGACGGATTAAAAGAGCAGTTAGGAAAAGAGATAAGGTGATGCTGTGCATTCTCAGAAATTCATTTCAGTCAGAGTCCTGTGAAAGTTTCATAACTGCAGCCATGAACATAATGAGGCCATAAGTGCCAAGACATTACTCAAGTAGTTTAAGTATTGACCTGAGAACTTACTTAACTTAACAAATCTTTTATCCCAACCCTGTTAGTCAATGAGATTTAAAAAAGTGTAAGGAAACACAAAAGAAGTGGACATATACCTGGACCTGGTGTCCCTGCAGGTGTGGAGGTTAAGCTCCTGCAATGTGGAGCAATGGTTACATGCAGCAGCAGCTCTGCACGGTTCATCAGACTTTTAACCAGTGCTTTTGTTTTAGCCAGTGAAGTCACACTTCTGAGGTGCATGGTGTTCACCTCCTGAAAGAATTTCTCCCTGCAGGTTCAGATACATCATGTTAGTGCATGAGGTGACCGCTGGTAAAGGGCTGGCTTAACTTTTAATTAAACTCGCCTCAATGCAAGAACGACATTTTCCAAATCAGTGAAGTCGAGTGGGACCTCCTTCAGGGAGCAAAGCAGTTCAAGCTCCTTGATTTTGTTCTGCAGCAAAGAAATATCCCCAGTATATTGTGAGTATCAGAGTTAACGCTGGTGGGTAATGTTGACATCACAGGCAGAAGTTAATAGTTCTGTACCTCAAAAAAGTGGTAGTCATGAAAGAAAGGAGTGTTGTTCTCCAGTTTCCCCTGATGTGCTTCCTCTACCTCATTCTGCCACTTCTGTTCTAGTTCTGCAACACTCTGAAAAAAAAACAATACAGTCAAACACCACAGACTCATAATTTTGTTTTGTTTGTAGGTTGGTAGTCTCATGTACCCATTTAGAGAAAGACAGATCTTTGGTTGACTTGAACCTTACTTTAAGTGCTTTTGTTCTAATGTAAAATTCAAATTTCTAAGTTATATTGCAATACATCGCACATGACACAAAAGTTTGTCAAACTTTGTGTCCTTTCAGAGGCAACTCTATCCACGCAATTTAAAATTGGTGAAATCATGCCACTTATAACAAATTAAAATTAAATAAGATTTGAAACAGATTTATGCAAAAGTATAGCATATTATTTCTCCTGTAGCCCAGAGGAAGAACTACAACTGCCAAATGCAGAACTTTCTCTAGTTTACAGCCCAGAATATTTCCTAACGATCTGTTTTTTTACAGTCCTTCCTCTATAGCTCACCTGCAGCTGACGCTCCATAGCATTGATCTTCTTGAAAGTTTCAGCCATGATCTTGCAGACCAGGTCGTACTCTTCTGCATGATCCTCACGGTACTGGTAGTTAACAAGTGACTGTAGAGCATCGACCAAGCTGAGGTGTTTAATCACACAGGATACAATAACCTCCTCCATGACATCTGGCCTGATCACCTCCCTGACAGACAATAACAGAAGAGTAAAAAAGTGTCACAGCAGGCTTGTGACACTTATCTACAATAGTGTTAGCTTTCTTGTAAAGAAAAAATTCAACAAACTTTCACAACTTACTTGATGCTTGGGCGAAATTGTGGTCTGGCTCTTCCAGACACCTCACGTAGCCTACCCATAATGCCTGGAGGGAGACGAATACGAGGCAAGTCAAAGTAGGTCCCTGGCATGAGGCCTGGAGGTGGTATGAGGACGTCGGAGGGGTAAGTGAATTCCCTATCCTCCTCAATAGTGAGGGGCAGGGGCGAAGGGCTTGGTGTAAGGGCAGGAGAGATGGCACCGTTTGCTTCTACCTGCCACTGACATCTGGAAAAAAAAACAAAGTGGGCCACTGTTACAAGAATTAATCACGCAGAATATGATGATCTAATCTTATAATGTTTGACAATTATCACGTGGTTATATTTTGTGGCATTTTCTCATGGCTGTCACCTTTGCAGCAGTTTAGAGCAGAGCAAATCATGGCAGGCCTCCTCCTCCCTCGTCACTTCTGGCCCATTGTACAAAATCCGAAGCATTGAGCAGGCAAGCACTGAAAGACCCAGAGCAAGGTCTGCAAGAAAAGGGAGGCCTCCTGAGACATCCTCTGATGACTCCTGAAAACAGAAAACAAAAAGGATCTCCAGAATTAGTTATTGTTCAACACGTTTGATGAAAAATAGTACACATTTATGTTTGAGTTGTTTTACCTGAGCTCTGACAGTGCAGGAGAACCCCCACATGGCTTTGTCAGGAGTGTTGTGTTCTCGTCCACTCCTCATCTCAAAGGAAAAAGTCACAGTATCGCCTTCAACCTATGACAGGATCCAGGAATCAAATCCAGCAAATGTAGAACATGTATTTTGTTAAATGTTTGTTTGAGCAAGGATTTCTTTACCTTGACAAGGTCTTTGGGCCATCCTGTCCCTAAAACAGAGCGACTGCCATAGCCCAGGGTGTTTCCTCCATACTCTGTCACTTTACGACTGTTGGTGTTTGGACCGGCATAGATAACCAGCTAAAATATAAAGGACCACATTAAATGAACCAAAGCTTCACCATAATGATGACTAATTATAGACAGTGTTTGTGAGAGCAAAGAGTCAAATAAATAACTTTCAGTTAGCAAATTGTCAGAGGCTGTTACCTTGTCATAGTCATACTGTGAGGAGCAGCGAGAGTCAAAGCGTAGGTAAAGGCAGCGGGCTCCTGGGATGTGTACTGTCTCCTTAAATTTGTAATTGTCCCTCACAGGATGCACTGTCTCCACAGTTTTCCCAGCAGCCCATGGGGCAGGGATCTTCAGTCCAGTTAGAAAGCCAGGCTCCTCACGTTCATCAAGAATTCTTATTTTGAGGGTAAAAAAAACAAAACAAAACAAAAAAAAGTTTTATAAAGCCAAGATTTTATGGATGAAGCTTTTGGCAGAGAAGTTACTACAGATTAAGATCAATCTTTCCTCCATTACATTTAGCAAATCAATACATTTATACATTCATTTTCAACGTTCTTATGGTAGCCCTTAGTAACACCTACTTGTCATCAGCAGCACATGCCTTTGCTCCTTGACCCAAAGAGCCACCCATGAGGGGAGGCTCTTCAGTGAATAGTGGGGACTGTGTCTTAAGTAACAGGGCAGTCTGCAGAAAACAGTGAAAATAGAAACTTAAATGTGCTTCCCCTACTCAAGAAGGAATAATGAATTTTTTAATGCAAGAATTGTCTTTCAGACAGACAAGACTCTTACCTGGCTGGTATAGAGGACCAGCTGGACCAGCTGAGGCATAAGAGCATCAGCCAGAGTAAGGGTCTGCAGGTTTGGGTGCATCAGTGATGTGAGCAACACTGGCAGCAGGTGCCCAAGCATCGTGGCCTTTGTGACCTGTTCCAAGCCTTTCAACCTAAACAAGGAGCAAGAAAACCAAATACTAATGTTTTGGTGATGGATCAGTGACAGAGAGAAGAAGAAAAGGCATGAAGCAAAAGAAAGTAAAAACTGTGTTCATGAATCATTTCCAGTGCTCTAACTGGTCTCTTTTTCAAAGAGGCTGCAGCATTTCTCAGATTGAACTAAAGCTCGTTTCACAGAGCAGAAGAGTGAACCAAGATATAAATATCTTTCAGTCAGTTCCACTTGAGTTTTATGGTAATAAAGACTGACTTTAAAAATCTGCTCATGTTATATAAAATAAGTAGGTTGTGAACATCAAAGAGAACCAGCTGCCCCTGCAGTCAGTTAACTTGATGAATCTTTCCTCTGCTTTTACAGGGAACATTTTAAAAATATTATGTGAAAAGTTTACCTCGTTTCTCTGTCGGATATGTCGCTGTTAATGAGAGCCGTGGTCACCTGCTGCAGAGTTTCCAGCACTTCATCACATCCCACCAGAATCTTGGTTGCTAGGGACAGGATACTGCCTTGCAGCTCCTGAGGACACACACAGTAAGGCCCACACTTACGTAACCACTGCCTCCAAGATTTCAGATGATCGAATCTCTATCATGCATTATGGAAAGTCTACACATCATTTCCTTATGTTAATGCCTAAAGATACAAAAAATTAACTCTCCACATTGCAGCAGTTTGAGTTTTTTAGATAACAGGTGAGACTTCTTATCTCACACAGTCATAGCTTCTATGACACTGTTAATTGATTCAGAAAAAACTGATGTCCTGTTGCACCATTTGATGGCTTGGTCTCTTATGTCAAAAACATGAACAAATCACATGCACAGAGGAAGGGGTACTTAAAAGGGATGTTTACCTGTACCTTCATTGTTTCCCCTTGAAGGGAGCTGTCACTATCATCATTATCATCTGGACGGATAAGGATGGTGTTACTGAGGAGGTGGTTCTGAACAGCCATGAGGTAGCGCAGACTAGGTGAGACCACCTACAGGGAGGAAAAACACTCCAACTTTATAACTACACGTGATCTGAGTCAGCACAGATGGCAGTCTTTATTCTAAGCTAATATTCATACTGGCACAGTGGAGAGCAGCTTCTGGAAGTCGTCTCGGGCGACAGTCTGACATTTGGTGATGAGGAGGCAGGATTCACGGACTACTGTCTTGAGGATACAGTGCAGCAACTCATCACTCAATCTGTAAGAGACAGATTTATTTACTTTAAACAGGTTTACACCAGCAGGCACGGAGCTCATTTTTATTTTGAGCTAAGACATGTCATTGTTCTGTTCTGGTTGTCAAAAGCTGTCATTAAATATACCGTAGGACAGCAAATTACCTGTAGTGGTCGTCTTCCTCACTCCCAAATCTGTTCTTCTGCAGCTGGTCTGACAGGTTGGTGAGGATGACATCACGAAGCTGAGACAAGCCACTGTTCCTTTCACCTTCATGTCACATGCAAATAGACATATTATCAGAAATACTCAAATCAAACCAGTCAAAGCATTTGTATCAAAATCAATGTTTTTATATCCACCTTCAGTTAAAACCAGCTTCAGTAGTTTGTTGAGTTCAGCCTCCCCCTGATACAACGTATTCAGCCCTGAGCTATAAAGACACAGAGGATAAAAACAGTTAAGGTTCAGTTGAATATAATTACCATTAAAATTAGACTTCATATTAAATGTTATTTCTGTGTTACATACAAACAACTCACCTGATAGCCAAGCACACCTCTCTCTGTATCTCTGCCCCTATCTGATCTACAGGAGCCATGAGTAGCTGCCACAGGAGCAGACCTGCACGACGCACACTCTCCCTATTCTGCTCCGACTGAGGATTAAAAAACCTAAAAACCACCTGAAAGGAAACCACAGAAAACATATTTAGAGTCACCAAAACTAGCTGAGTCATTTGTATTTAAACTGTCCCAAGCTGCACCTCAAACAGACCTGGAACACCACCAAGATGCAGCGGATGATGCAGGTATCTCCATTCACCATGGCCTTCTCCATAATGTCACAGATGCTGCTGAAGTGACGAGCCTCGATTGGATGTTGTTTACCCAGTAACGCCCCTAAGGGTAGGCTGTTGCTGCTGGCTGCCAGCAGGTTGAGCTGGTGGATGCACATCGCACCTACATGATGAAGGAGCTGGTTGATCACCTCTCCAGTGGCCACAGTTTCCTCTGTGAAAGGAGAATTTCAGCAGAGGGTTACCTATCTGTTTTTCCTTCAAAAAAAGAGTTTGTGGTGGTTTTAAAAGCATTTTTACCTACCTTTGGGTTCTGTAATGACATGGCTGACACCAAGCCTATGGCACACATGATGAAAGGCTTGATTTCCTGGGTTGCACCACTGATCTATGTAATCACTAGAGCAAGTCCAGATCAAGTTGTTCAGTGCATCATAACAGGCTCCTGCAAAGCCAAAGATTATATAAGTTGATTTCACTTTTATGACTTTTTTTGTGAATATCTTTAGTAAATTTAAAAGCATAAATGTAAAATGTGACAGACGTTGAACTTACCTAGCCCAGCCACTTGGGCTCCCCTGCCTAAAGAACTGCCTGGGGCATCAATGAGGTCTGCGCGGCTGCTGAACTGACCATCAGCAAGGTTAAAGACCAGGCTGGAAGCTAAAACTGACCAAAAAGAAAAGTGATCTTTGAAATTTTACCACAAAGCTTGAATAGTTTTGCGCTTTTTTTCGACTTTTTTGTTATTACTCATAGAAAAATATCCCTGCTTCATCAGAGCTTTTACATGTCTGAGTTGAAGAGGTACAATTCTTAAAATGTACTGTACTATTAATTCTTAACATGGTCAACCCTTCTACACACCTAGTATTCACAAATAGTACCTGTGTTTACTTACTCTTGAGAGAGGACAGGCTGCTTGTGCCTCCAAACAGAGAGCGTGTGGCAGAGCTCCCAGATACACCAGGAGGTGAGACCAGCATAACTAAGTAGGTTCCACAGACATACATCGGGGTCCTCCTCAGGGTCTTTAGAGGGAGTCCACAGCTTGTGTTGACAGCTTTGAAAGAGTTAAAAAGTGTTAAAAAGGAAATCCACCATTGAGCACATTATTCACATGAGCTGCACTATGTTGTAGTTAAGATGCTTTGGGTGTTTGTGTATTACGAGTTTTTCTGATAAATTACCAGACTGTTCCTCTTTGACAGTGTTGGTGATTGCAGAACCCGTTAGAGCAGCCAATGTGGCAGAATGGGAGGCCCTGAAGCGTGACATTCGACTCAAGAGAAGTTCATTCAAGCACTTTGAAGACTCGCCTTCTTTGCGAGTAAGAATAACTCTCTCCTGCAAGATGTCTGCAACACACAGCCCTGTCTGTGTCTGTACAAAGAAAAAGGAGGAGAGAGAACATCAAGGATGAAGAAAAACAACAAACCTGAAACCAGATTCAGATAGAACTACTGTGCATGGCAGAGATAGAACTTACAGACAGGTGAAAGACATCCATGAAAACAGAGTGGCCTTTCTGTGTCTTTTCGTTGAGACTTGCAGGAGACCAGACCCAGTACAGGTAGGTTCCATCTGAGCAGAGGTGGAGCGTGGTCATGCTGCTGCCCACAGGGAAGTGATGGGCTGGCATGGGCACAATCTGGCACACCTTAAAACACACAAATGCACATTTTATTAGCATTGGCTTTAGTTTTCTGAAAGCTGGCTGAATGTCAGTGCAACCAAAACCAATTTTTGCATCAACCTTGTCTCAATGAACATTCAAATATGTGTGTTTATTATGATCAACTAGCCTTCTTTTTTTTCATTGATTAGCTTTATTGCATTCTGAATAACGATAAATTACAGCTCCATTCTGAGCCTAAATAGTTTCATTTAAATGCTACATAAAAGAAAAACAATACCACCTTTAGAAGAAAATGAGCCTTAATATGAGACTCATACTGAGTTTATATTCTGAACCGTACAGTATGACTCAACAAAAAATTCAAAATGGCAGAGTAAACGTAACCAGTACCTGGAGGGTGAAGGGGTCAATGACCTGGCACAGCTGATGAGGCTTGGCATCAAAGGAGGAAGGACGGTGGAGGAGGCGACCGCTGCTGTAAACCACCCAGCCAGGTTCCAACTCCTCATTTCGACAGTAGACAAAACCCCTGCGCAAACCACATCAAACACAGAGGAGCTATTTCTGGATTCTTTACTTTGAAGTTTTTAAGAACTCATTTTTCTGTCTAAAAGGAGATCCAACTGAGGCTTAACCTTAATTGAAATGGATTAAGTTGTTAACTTACACTGCTTTTTTATCAGTTACCCTTGGTTTTTGTTTGATTAAAAGGAAAATTCCAGTTCTTGGTTTGTCCTCTCAATGCTGAAAGGTCAATTACTTGAAGTCTGTCCTGTAAAATTAGAAATTTCTAAACAACAGGAGCCTCCCTGTTTCAAAACACTGAAATTATTGCCTTGGTTCATAGTGTAATGTTGTTGTTACTGAGTCATATTCCTCACACAAATGTTTGTTTCTATGATTTGCTTTTTCAGATGGATAAAAATAAAAAGATACACTCTAGCGTACACTTAGCCAACACTCTGGGTCCTTTGAAATCTAAAATAAAGCTGCCCTTCTCACTGCCAAACTTTGTCAGCCGGAATGGTGTCAAAGAGACTTCAACATGATGTTAATCAATCTGATCCAGTCCAACCCGCTCTTGAAGCTAGGAATTAGCATTAAGAAATAACCTGTTTTAGTGCTGATGATCTATTTTAAATTATGGATTATGATTAGGCATGTACATATCAGACTTTCCAAGGTCACCGAAAATGTCCTCACAGTCCCTTTAACTTCATCAATCCAAGACAGTTGGGCGGGATGAGACTATGTATTACAGATATGAATTCCAAAATGATCAAGAAACTACGAGCCTCATTGTTGACCTGGGATGGCTACCTGATAAGAGATATTTTTAGTGCATCCCCTTTTTTCTCTGTTGCTATTCTCTGAACGTGGCGAAGATGAAGACAAAGCAGACGGGGAGGAGTGTCACATTACCTCAGTGTGCCGTGTAAACCAGAGCCCAGCTTGCTGAGTCCTCTCCCAGAGGAGTTAGTGGTATACAGATAGAGCCCGTCTGTGGCGAGACAGCGCCCCAGGTCAGTGTCTGCAAGACACAGGGACAAAAAGAGTTCAATGTAAGCTTAGGTACAGAAAGATGCAGATTCCTGGAACGAAAAGAAGAGGGTGGAGGAGGCACTTACAGGGAAGTTTAAAGAGTGGTGATGGCAAGCAGTTAGGATGCTAAACAAAGTTGAGGCATCTGTTTGCTTTGTTTGATGTTTTCAGGATTGTGATGCCTCCCTGAATCAGGGCTGAATTAGTCTCAGCTCAGCATAAACTTAAAATATGCAAACCTCTATAAGTATCATGCCCTTAACCACTAGACAGTAAATATAATTCTGTCCTTTTCTTCTTTAACCTCTCATACTTAGAGCTCTCCCTTTTACTTAAACACATCATCACTCTCTGCACTGTACTTGCAAGTACAGTAAAAGTAGGCCAGAGAAGTCTTGTGGCAACCAATGCACTCTCCTCCCTCCATTTTTAAAGAGTTTTCACACACTTAAAGCAGTTCAGACAAAAGGCATAATAAATAATCTAAAGGTGAATAAATAAATTAAAAAGCTGAGCAGAATTATGATGAGAAATCTGACAAGCACTGTCCTCTCTACATAATCAAGCCACAAAACTACATAAGTGATATAATTCATCATTCCCAAATGAGAGAACTATATATACTGTGTTTCAAGAATCATATTTTTGGATTTAGAAATAAGGGGTTGTTCCTTGAAATGTTTTACCTTTATTCTCTGCTCCTCCAGCAGAATTGTCAGGAGTAGGTAGCATGTCCTCAAAACCCCAGGACACACTGTGCTTACCCCCCAGGAGGCAGGATGGAGAGCCTGGGCCTCCTTCCAGGAGCAAAAGTCTGAAACAAGGGAAACGAAGCATCATGAGACATCAAATGAGTCACTAAAAGATATCATTGAGATAAACTAGAACTCATCCTCACCTGTAAAGGACATCTGACACAGGGAGCTGACCCAGATCAGTCTGTTTCTGCAGCAGGTGAACTGTGTGTATGAAGGTCTTAAGAGATCCCCTGTAGAATGGTTTGACAGAATAATCAAAAGGCCCCAGCATGAAACACAAGTTAAAGCTCATTGTTAAGCAGCTCTAGAACTGTAAGCGGACTAATACTTGGCTTGAATTATTGAGGGGACTCGATGTAATCTGCTGGGAATTAAAATGTTGAATCTGAATGAAAGAATATTTTCCATTAGGATGCAGTAAAGAGGTTATTTGACACAGCATCTCTGCAGGGTGTAATGAGCAACCTACTTAAGTTTGCGCAGTGTTCATTTACTGCTTTGCCTCATCTATGACTGAACTATCAACTGAAAACATTTAAGTGATTCAGTATTCAGGGCCAAGATCTAAGCAAGAACTGCTTTTCTGGCATTTACTGGAGCAAAAGAAATGAGCATTGCTACTGCTGAATAAGAAAACATCTTACATTGGCTATACATCAAAATAGAAGGGCAGATTACAACACGATTTAGATTGCTATCTATCATTTCCACAAATCTAAATTTTACCAAAATAGTTTCTAGAACTTTAAACATGTTTAATCTGGTGTCTAAATGTTCTTCAACACAGAAAGTGTGGATTGATCATATATTGATTTTTCTTCCTCCAGATACCAAGGTAAACATCTCACCAACAGCTGATTCAGTGCATGGTAATGCAGTCTCTTTGCCAGCTAACCCCTCTAACACTAGGATTTTAATAAACATCCTCATTCAGAGTTGAGGGGGAGTACGGCTCATAGCTCTTTAATTAGCTCCCACTGTTGGTGAAAAGGCACTGAGGCTGGATGGTTCCCTACAACAAAGAGCTCTCAGCCTCAACATAGGCTGAACAAAGACTGGAGAGTTCTGGTTTTGACAAGTCAAGATGGGTTGTCACCAGCAGAAGCCAGAGTTCAGGCACAAATGCAAAGACAAAAAAGGCAGCATATCTTGTTCTGCTGCAGGCTGAGGGAAAAAAAACACAAAGAACTTCAAACCAATAATCAATCTCACTTCAACTCTTCTTTTTTTCTGCATTTCAGCAAAGAAAAGGGCTTGTAATGATGGTAGAAGAATCAGTGTCACCTCCTTCTGCGTGTGAGGCCCTCTGCTGTTGCAGTATGTAGTGAACTAACTTTAGAAAAATGGTTAAGCAGCAGCAAGCGGCAGAACACTCATATTTTGGTACAAGTTTTTGAACAAGGCTTGTCGATCTTGCTAATAGAGCACACTTCAGCGTGCTCTAGTTATGAACAGTTTGAAGCCAGATCATCCGAGCACTACATTAATCCCAGGCTGACTGAGAACAGGAAGTCTGTTTTTACAGACCTGTTAGGGAAGTATACAAATTAAAATCATAAAAGTCAAGCTCCTCTTTTCTCAGTTTCGAATACATTATGAAAGGACTGCAGAAGTGTGCTCTGAACGATTTGAGCATAGACTCTGGCGTTACCACCAAGAGTGAAGTCTATCATTGGCCAGCCATTTTAGCTCCAGCTAACCAAAATATCCAACCTTCTTATAACAAGTGTAAATAATTAAGTGACTCAGCTATGTTTTTACTGAGATAATTCCTCAATCAGATTATTTTCACTGAGTTTACTTGTACATTGTACAGTGTTATGTTACTCTCTTCTAACCCTTTACTGAACATTACTGATGACATATAAAGTCTCAGAGCCAGCAGAGAATCATAAAAAAGGTAGAACATGTGGAAAAGGTTGATGGCCTCACCTGGCACAGGCGAGAGCCACCAGTGCGGCAGCAGCATTTTCTCTCTGCCTATGGGTGTGGAGGACCTGCATCTGAGCCTTCCCCTGATGTTGTCCTGACTCCTGGGCACCATCTTCCAGCCATGAGCAGAGCAGCCCCTCTAGACCATTGAGACAGTCTGCAGGCTCTTTGCTGAGGCTGAGCGGCTGGCAGTCCCGGAGGCAGGCTAGCAGAACCTCCGCGGTGACACCGCAGAGCGCTGGGTCACTGCGAGTCTGGGATTGCAAGAGGGGGAAGACCAGCAGTAGACCGACACGGGAAGTAAACGGCGCCTGCTCAGGTTGCTGGAGCAGACCTTGTCTTTTGAGCAAGGCCAAGGTCTCCTCATCAGCTCCACCGATCCCCTCTCGCTCCTGCTGCTCCTCCAGGGCCAGCTGCCGCTGCGCCCCCCATAGGCCACGCAGAGCATTGAGGCGGTACTCCAGCAGGCGAGCATATGCATTGCTTTGATTCCCACATACGGCACGAAGACGCTCTGCAAGCTCCACTGGGTTCTTGGTCTCAAATGTTAGAATCTGGAGGGCAAACAAGGGAGAAGAGGGACAAAATCCGAGCAACATTAACAGCAGCCTTCTTTGTGAAAAACAGGCGGTAGTTTTGGGAGAACAATCCATTTCAGAAATGAAAGGCAGCATGTGTTCCCTTCCTGGTCTGGCTTCACACAAATCAAATTTTCCACATCAGAGAGTTATTCACTCAGAATTATAATCAAATTATAGAGGAAGCACACAGCACTAAAGAATTCAAATTTCACTCTCAAGGATTTAAATCTGAGGCTGTGAAAAGCATCCTTGCGTTTATCCTACCTGTGCATAGTATTTGGCCTAGCATGTATTCTTTCTCTTTGAACAGCAAGATGAAAAATACTTTTGCCAAACTGATTCATCTTGCTGTTCAAATTATTCAGTTCACAGCTTATTACAAGAAAGGCAAGAAGTAGCCAGCATTCCCCAAACCACTGGCTTGATTTAAAACTTAAATCTATTTAAGTCTGTATGTACCTTTTGGGTTTAACTTATCAACAGCTTGCCCATGAACCACTTCCCAAGACTAAATCCTTGTTCAGCTGCTTGTACTATGAAGCAGTGGTCAGAAATGGAAGACACATTTGGCTTTGCCCATTAAAAGTGAAACAATGTGCCTCATGTGCACTTAGGCAGCATTTCAGATATTGATTACACTCTGTGGCCCACGAATCATGGACCAGGGAAAAAAATCCATTATACCATTTAGCAGGCACAATTTGTATTGATTCAATTTCAGAAATGCTACTAATGTTACAGTAAAACTCCTCTACTGGATGCTGGGCCTTCTCCATCTTGCTTATCCGCACAACTATGCTGCAAGTGGATAAAAATAGTCAGCATCACAACACCTACAAAAAAAGCACTGAATGACACAGTCAGTACTAAAGCTGGACTCAGAGAAGACCAGGGATGAAGAGGACAAGAATTCAACCAAAAATAAGAGGAGAGAGTAAAATTATGAAGTTATTATTGACAGTTCTAGGAGTGTAATGCTACCAAACTGGTCTGCTCTGTTTCTATTCAAGCTTTACTTAAATATGAAAATGTTTAGATTGCACGACATAATTCTTAAAATGGGGAAGTGATATAAGTTTTCTGCCAAAGAAAAGCCAAAAGCTTTGATTTAAAACATCTATCCAATGAGCCTGATTAAGATGTCTGTGTTTTAATAAGGTTAAGATATAGCAGGATTCTCTATGATTATATTCTGGGGTTGCCTTTTACTTTTTATAGCTGATTGCAGGACACTGTAACCCAGCTGAGACAACAAGCTGTGTTAATGCATGTCTATTATGCTTCACAAAATTCATGAGGTGTTCTTCATTCATAAATTAACAAGTAGTCTGTCATCTGTCAGAGCAGCTAGTTAGACATGTGTGCTCATACCAGCAGAAATGAATAGCATTATCTAATTGGTTGTTATTATAGGAGTTGTGCAGCTGTTCAGTGTCTAACACTACTTCCAGAGTTAATAATGAAACAAGTTGACTATTCAGTTGTGATTCTAGCTCTAAGTAGAAGACAAGACAAATAACAATCACATAGACCATGTTAGATCAGACAAAAGAGGTAATGGTGTTGTAAATCAACTTGCTTCGTATATATACAGAGCAATGCAACATGCTGCACATTGTGAACATTAAGTCAAGCAAGCATGTCTGTTCAAAGGCACTAAAGCCTTACAGCAATCCCAGCATACTAAACAGGTGAGCAACTGTTTCAACATGTCAATTCTGTCATCTAGAAGATTCTGTGATAACATACTCTAATGTATGATAGGCCATGTAGGTGATAGGCTGAGAGGAGTTGATAGGTGGTGTGAACCCTTGTTCAGGTCAATGGAGAGCGTGTTAGATTAACTGTTCATGGGTTAATTCCTAACCACCCAGACTGTGAGGATAAAGGTAAACCCAAAGGATAAATAAAACAATGTCAATATCTGTGAGCTAGCACTATAGTGCACAAATTTTGCTCATGTAAGATATTGACATTATTCGGTTTGACCGTGTTGACGATCACATTCAAAGATTCAACACTCTCTACCTTGATTTTTGAAATCAAACAACAGCTCATAAACATTTGACATCAGCTCTGTAGGAAACGAACTTTACCGAATAATGCACACAATGTATTCTCGCTTTGTTCTATAGGATACAGAGGATGCAACATTGTTATGTAGAAGTTTCCATCCGCATCACTGTAAAGTCTTCACAATCTATCAACAAAGACACATCCGGCTTCAAACTATACCTTCAAAATAAGAGCCGACCTTATGCCAACTAACACCTGACAGTCAAAGAGTGGTTTCAATTTTGCACCTTGACTCTAACATACATAAATCATATCAGCCAGGGTTTTCATGCTCGTTGCCTATGATACATCTTACCCTAGCTCCATTATACCTGAGAAGCACACCTATCCAATGCAACTCCAGTATAATCATGGTAGGGACACAACAGATCCCATTAACTGAGTGAACACAGGGGTTTTTGTAGAGGACGCTTTCACCTCATTACTAACTTTTCATGATAAATTATTCACAGTGTGGCACGGTATCGCTGTGTTAAGTTGATGAAACCCCAACTAAGTGCCTAATATGATGTAGGTACTTCGCGACCGTTCGGGTGCATGGCTCTTGTTTTGAAAGGACAAACAGGAGGTGCAGTTATAACGATGGGTTCCCTGACAGCAGGTCAATAACATGACGGGCTGGAAACTTGCAAACGTTAGCGTTACCGTTATCATTGATGCTGTGTGGCAACCATCAACAACAACACTGTTATATATGAAGGGGGGAACAAAAACAAACACAAACAAATGACTGTATGAGATAAATAAAACGATTTGAGTGTGTTTGTGCGTGTGTGTTTGAGATGGCTTTCACCCACCTCTTGCTCGGTGTCCCCCTGCTCCGACACTCCAATTTCACTGGGCAGTTCGGCCAAATCTGTGACCCGAATGAGACCATCGTGTAGAAAAATGGTTTCCTCCTTCACCGAAAGCCACTGGGACGAATCCACAGCCCCGGAGCCCATCGCTCTCTCCTCCGACAGTGATGCCAAGGGGGTCGAACATTAAAAATTCAGTGACAGAATGACAGAAACGCCCTAGCTAGCCAGCTAGCGAGCTACAACAACATCACTGCCGTTACTGTCGCCGCTGATCTGTCGGTGCTGGTGGACCTGGCAGACGGAACCGTGACCGTGTCGGCTAACGGGAGACAGCCCAGCAGTGAACAGACAGTAGCGGCAGCTCCTCTTCACATTTCATGGGTGGTCGTGTGTCGTGCTAACAGTAGCAGCTAGCTGTCTGGCTCGGTGGAGCTAACTTACCGTACGGTTCGTTAAAACGTTACCGAGCAGAGCGGTGGGCGTGACACCCGGACAAAACCCGTTACCGCGCCGCCGCACGGTTGGAGCGACAGTCTCTCAGGATGGAGGCTGCGTCGGTCGCCCGCTCATTTTGCAGCTGAAATGCAAACGCAGACAGCCCCGCTCACGGCCCAGCCGGTGTGTCCGCCGCTGGAGAAGATAATGACAGGCTCAGCTGTCAGTGCGACGCCATGTTTCCAAGGCCAACCAGCTACTCCCAGGATGCACCGCGGCCCAGAATAAAAGCTGTCAAGAATTCATGAGTTAATATATATTATAAATATTTACATATTCATTCATTACACAGACTGTGGTTAGTTTGAATGTTAAAAAAAAGAAGAAAAAGAAACCCACAATCAAACACTGTTTATGTCAGTGGAAACCCAGTGACAAAAGATGGATATTATAACACACTGCCAGGCCAAAAACAATAAATAAAAAATAATAATAAAATAGGCCCCTAGATTTAACTAAGACAATAGCTGGGTTAAGAACTGCCCAACGCATTGTTGAAAACAGGAAGATCAAGTCAAGATTTACCCTGTTCCAGAGTGATGGGTGCATCCGGGTAAGAAGAGAGGCAGGTGAAGTGATGCACCCATCATGCCTGTGCCTACTGTACAAGCCTGTGGGGGCAGTGCTATGATCTGGGGTTGCTGCACTTAGTTAGGTGTAAGTTCAGCAACATTATGTGCCCAAAAGATGAGGTCAACTGACCTCCTGATTATGCTGGATGACCAGGTTATACCATCAATGGATTTTTTTCTTCCCCAATGGCACGGACATATTCCAAGAAGACGATGCCAGGATTCACCAGACAAAATTATGAAACAGTGGTTCAGGGCGCATGAGAAATCTTTTTCCCACATGGATCAGCCACCATAGAGTCCAGACCCTAAACCCATTGAGAATCTTTGAGATGTGATGGAGAAAGCTTTGGCAGTGCTTAATGCAACACTGCATGGAAATAAATCTTGGAATATTGCAGACAATTATGGAAACAATGACACAGCGAATGTGTGCTGTAATCAACTGGCGACTTTATTTTAGGCCAGGCAAAATATTTCAATGTTAGTAGGAGCTGGCTTTGATCACCTGTGTCATGATTATTGCACTAAATTATGCCATTTTTTAAACTGATTTCCTTTGTTTGACACGTCAGAAAATGAGCAGCCAAGTTCACAAAAGAAAACACTCACAAAATGGGATGTACCCTACTTTGCTGTTTTTTTAATTAACAGAAACAAATATTTTAGTGGAGTTTCAGTGATAAACCATATGAGGGTGAAAAACAAAAGATACAATAGGTAAAGAAAAACAGATTTACATTTTTACACATCAGATAAATACAGTTTTCTGGTTCCCCTAACACAGTCCCAAGAAATGAGCGCCCCAGTCTTATTGCATTTTAAGATGGCAATCTTCTAATCATGAAGTGAAATAGAATTGGTCTTTGAAGTTATCACAAAATTCAGATATAGCCACATTCCATTTTTCATACCTTATGTGGATACATTGACTGTAGAAAACACTGATGCAACACAATGTAAGAGTCAGAGTTGATGAAATGAAAGGGCAGATGAGGTGCACATTGAAGGAGTTACAATTCTTATAAGGATTTCAGATCATGAACAATGTACTCATACAATAAAATATACAGGTTATTTTTTGAAATGGCAGCTGTACATCACATAGAAAGCCAATTTATGATCATTGGTAAAAGTTTTCTTGTAAATCAGTTACTGATATCAAAAATGGTTATAATCAAAAAGAAAAAAAAAGACATTCATCTACATTCATATGCACAATCTGTTTGACAAAGTTGGCACCATTTAAACATATGCCCATCCATGGCACCCTCAAAAATTATTTTACAATAGCCTTTTAATCCTTAAACATTTCAACACTGCCAATTTTCCCCATCAGACAGAAACAGAAAATGCTGCATGAAATGTAAAGCTCATTAAAGTCATTGTTGCTGCACATTGCAGCTTAGTCTATAATCGTGTGAGTTGTGCCATGATACCAGCTTCTTTTTGCAGCCTTAGGCATCGCTTAGAAAGGCGAACAGGAAACCCTCTTTTTCTGCCATTGACTAAATTTCGCACCCCAGCAGTGTCTTTTCCTTCCATCTTCTTAAGTGCTTGAAGTAGGTCAGAGGCTTTAGTGAAGCTTCCAGAACAGCTAGAAAAGAAACATAAGGAGTATTAGACACAGAATCCAACCTTATAATCTGTCACAGCTGCAAAATGAGCTAACACATAAGACAGACAGACTGGCACTGATGTAACACAAAGTTGTCTGAGATTAATATAAATATGGATAAGGGAGCTGAAAACCTTTTCTTGCTGTGACACTTTTTCTTCTCTGGCAGTGTAAAGCAGTCCTGAGAGACGAAATCCATCAGCAGCATGGGGAGAATACTTGCTTGTTTGAAGCTTTTAATTTGAAGAGCCAGTCTGTAAAATTGATAAAAACGACAGGCAGCAGTTATTTACAAACTCACATACAGATACATTCAGGAGACAACAGGGTTGTAATGACTTCATATAAAGCATGATGTACTCATGAGTGAGTCAGAGGGACACAGACAAAGGAGGAGAATACTGCCTGAGGGGGTAGGCCTTCCTCTTTTATTACTACATGCAGCAAAAAAGAATGAAAATAATAGTTGTACATAGTATGCACTCACAGCTGTAAGTGAGAGAGCTGCATGCAGTGATACTGGTAGAGTTAAATTCTCTATAAATCAAGGTAACCTTGTGACACACAAAGCAGGCCATTCGATAAAGCTGTTACTGTTCCTTTAAAGAGAGATGAGTTTGTTTTATCTAACTTGAAAGGTCCACATATTTTAAAGTCCGCCTTCAAAAATAGTCTAGTAAAAACAGGTTTTGCTCGACATGGTCATTCTTCTTGTCAAAACTGGAGAAAAAAATAAGTTTTCCAAAACAATTTCACTGTTTTTAATGAACATCTCTTTCAACAGACACCTGAACTAATTCTCCACTGCTACTTAACAATGAAGTCAACAAGGAGAATGAATTATGTCAGAGAAACAAAGATGAAAAAATCAATATCTTATCTTTATACTTCTGGGATATACTTTTGTCTGTTATCAGCAAGGGCGCCTTTAGATTTGCAGGTAGCCTAACTTGCGCTCTGGATTGTGCAGGGGATGGATGAAGTTTAAAAATGTCACATTCCTGTAAGTTCTAAATGTAACAAAATCATGACATAGAAGTATTCTTTAATTAAATTATTTTAGTGCTCAAAAAGAAAATGGTATGAAAGTTCATAATTAAATGCACAGATAAATAAAATTTGCTTCATAAATACCAAGACAGAAGTGCTTGCAGTCTGAAATTAAAAGCATTCATTCATTCATTCATTCATTGATTCATTTTTTGTTGCTCATAATTAATCTGACAGCATGATGAATGTTTTTGACATTTACTACCTCATACGAGGCAAATAGCCAATCATAATGTGTGATTGTGGGGTGGCACTAAGAGCTGGCCAATCATGTCTCTGAACTTGCCCATGCCACCCTTTGGTCACACCCCTGCTGTTTACTAACGGTTAAGGCAGATTTGGAAGGAATTTTCTCATAGCTCGTATTTACCAGAGCCATGCCTTTATCAAGCCTGACCAGTTTAATTGTTCGTGTGAGTAACTGACTGCATTTTTAATGAAACAGTAATGAACCTATCCTCTAACGGCTGCAGGAAGCCATGTCACTTAGCCAGCTACTGTGGGTTTTTCCTGCTGCAACATGCCAAACATCAACTGTGAAAAAATGGCCTTTTCTGTGTAACTGCTCCTCTGTCACTCCTACATGTCTCACTGAGATTATAAGAACATTACCATCATTGTTCTAGTTGCATCTTTGTGTATGATGCCTGTTGAATTTTGGGTTGGTCCACTGGGAAGCACAACAAAAAAAATGAAGTGGCCAGCAGAATTCAGTGTCTGGTGATCTGCTCTTGTAGTTCTGAGAAACATTCCTCAATGTAGAGACGGTGAACTCTGCTGGAAACAGCTCTATGATGCCTTCCAACGGTCTTACACCAACAACCGTCTTTTCATTTCAACAAAAAGAAAATCTCCTTCCGTTCTTCATTTCAATCTTCTCCATGACTTTTCATCTTACTCAAGGTTGCTGTGGTTGTATCATCTCTCAGCAACCTTCACTTTGAACCTTAAGGTCGCACAGGAATGCAATACACTCTCATAATGAATTATTAGGGTAAGGCTGTGTGTTTGGGCTGGTCCATAGGCTGTACAAGGTTTATGTCCTTGGCTTCAGATGGCTGTGCTGTAAAATGTTTCCAAGGGGAATAATAATGTTTTGTTTAACTCTTGGTAATTAGCCAAAACACATGAGATAGCATGAAGTCTGAGATGTAGACTGAAATTTCTCCTCCAAGTTCTGACAGAAGTTTCATTCATCAATTCATTAAGCGTACACCTTTTTGGGGGGACTGGAAAATAATACAGCATAGGAGAAGGAGCACATCTGATAATTTCCAAATTACTCAACAGCTTTAAATCTCAAACACAGGGTGTAACAGACCAAATAAGCCCCTTGCTTAAAATTTGCATGTCATTTTTTTAACATGTCATATATTTTTCAGGGGGGCTGTAGCACCACATAGTTTTATCATGCACCTTGGTTTGAAGATAAGGATAATCCGCAATTGGTATCTTTTTTTGTCATTTTAATAAAAATATTTCTTCTGCTTTCTCTCTCTAACAGTCGAGTTCTAATCAAAGTAGTTATTATTGTAACTATTTTACAGAAGCTTAACCTTCATACTACGGGATTGTGATGTATGAATATTACACAATTTTCATCTATTTTTACCTGAATTTCCAGGAGCATATGAGAATAAAGTAAATTAGAGCTGAGAGATATGAAAAAGTTATGTTACCGGCTGGTGCAATCGCAGTGGTAGGCAGTCTTTGACTCCACATTCTGCAGATTGAACTTCTTCTCCAAAGGGGGGATTTTATATCTGCATTCATCCAGATGTCTGAGACTTCCACACAAGAGGTGATTGTCTGAAAGAACGGAAATGATCACAGGATATCGCAAAAGAAATCTAGGTGTGCCCACATTTCTTTATGTAACGATACATCTCAGACACCCACAGATGCAAGAAAGGTGAACAGTCTATATCTAGAATTTTTCAACATTTAAAATAAGCCATGCGTCCCACCTGTGCCAGTCATAGCTGGAGCTCTTTAGCTCTACAAGAATGGGCTCTTTCAAAATTCAAGCCCAGGGTAGCAGCATTAAATGTTTAATAGCACAAGGTAAAGTTAAAGATTCAGAGTTATCAGATTACAAGACAGAGACTCTTACTGAATTAATAAGTGTATAAAAAGTTAGTTCAGTAATACATCCCTGCACTCACCTGCCAGGCCTCTCTTTGTAGGTGTGTTTGGGCCTTTGGTCCTGCCCACTGACTCCTGGTGACTGTTATTCCATATCGAATGAGACTTCCAGGTCTCTTGTGTTTTGCCATCTTTATGGGCAGGAAATTTTGACTTTGAGGAAATGTTCTTTAAGGTGTCTTGTTTGGCCCTCTCTGTTGTCATTTTGAGCTGCAGATCCTCGAGTGTTTTTGATTTGATCAGTAATCTGTATGCAGTTGTTGAGAATGTGGCAGTTGTATTGTGAGATTTCAGCGTTTGATTTGTACAATTTTTGCAGTGAGGTTGAAAAGCATCCCCTCTAGGAGGTGCCTTGAGTCCACAGCAGCGTCCTCTCTTCTTGCTTTTAGTGGTTTTGTTTGTTGATGATGAGGCTTGAGTATGAATTCTGTGAGGGGCTGGGTGCTGTGTAGGAGACCAGGTGCTTTGTGTTGTAGATGTTGTCTGGGGATGAGGCTTTGTGGTCACATTCAGCAAAACCTGGCCCTTCTGGGTGGCATTGCCAGACGTTTCCTTTCTTCTGCTCACCTTCTTCCGTGCTTTTTTTGAATTTGAAACAAATGTGCTACTTTTGGAAACATTTGAATGTTCTGTCTTCATCCCAGGAGTGGTGGTTTGTACTTTTGTTTTTGGAGAAATTTGCACTGTGGACACATTTTGGTGTTTTTCACATATTTTCCCTTTCTTCCCTTTGTGCTGCATCGAATCTTTTCTGTGTGAGTTTCTGCATCTATGATCACTCTTTGATGACTTGGTGATGATCACTGGGCTGTCTGTTGTCTGCTGGTTCCTATTCACTGATATTTTGTCAGTGGCAGTTTTGTTCCCATGTTTGCTCGCACTGTGAGAGCTGTTGTAAGGAAGGGGACTTTTGAAGACAGCGTAGGGAGCCACATCGGCTGCTTTGCACCTAAGGAGAGTGAACGTGCATGTCAAAACCAAGCCATGGAAAAAGGGGCGTTTCTTTTCTAACAGTATACATGCTGTACTTAGGGATAAATGCCACATTCCATATTGATGTATTGAACTTCTTCTATCACGGATATGTTGTATCATTTCAAGCAGTAATAACAGTTTTGAAAGAAATGACAAAGTGGAAATTCAAGGATCAATCAAACAAATACCTCTTCAATTGCATTACCTTTGAATAATAGTTTTATGTGTAATATTGTTATTTAACTATCTTAACTATCATTCATTTTAATGTGATCACTTATTATTGTTCTACTAAAGTTGTGGAAACAGCACCGAGCTGTGGCATGATACCCTGTCTGAAAGTGTGAGGTTTGGCAGACTGTCAGGCATGTTTTTACAAGTAGCAGAAGCATAACTACTGAATTACCCACTAATTGAACTGTGCATGCACTTTCCACTGAACTAGTGTCTTCTTTATAGTTTTATGTTGCAGGCTGTGTCGCGCTATATGCAGTAAAAGCTGCAAGCAACAACATCTGCGTTTCCCTTACATTCCCCACCAGTATGTCTCTGTGCAGCGCTTCAGTGGTTTGAGCTCGAAGCAGGGGACTTGCATAATGTTGAAGAAGCTGTAGCCCACCATGCTAGAAATAGTATCATTCACAGTGAGGAGGCATTCTCGAAACCTGGGGAGAAACACACATCAAGATCACATCATTCCCGACAAAATGATCGCACACATCCTTGAACTCTGTCTTATTTTGTCTGCAGTTCATGTGAGGCTCAAATGTTATATAATGATTTGACTGGAGGATAATATAAAGTCAGGCACTTCACCAGCTCCTATTAAACATGCACCTGCTGGCACTGAAGGAAAGGCAAGATTTGAACAGACACTCTGCAGCTTTAAAATAATAGAAGAGGGGACTAAATGCCCTGCAAACACGAGAATGGCAAGCAACATGTTGAAACTTGACTTGAAGCTTACCCCGGGGGCTGACAGTGATGTATTTATTACCCTTGGATGAATAGTCAGATCACGTGGCCCTAGGTCCCTCAACTCAAATCTTTCTATAAGTATTGGCACAACGACAAAATGCAACAGTACCGGCATTCCAGAGAGGAGCTGATTGTTTGAAGATGAAGATTTAAACTACAACAGAAGTAAAAAGTTCAGTCTCTTACTTACAAGTGAATGTTTTGGCATTTGCTTTATCACTTGCTTGCGGACTGATTCTTTCTAACTGGAAGGCAAATGAATCCTCATCATTTTTGCAGTGGCTGAAAGAGGTGCTTTTCTGTCTGCCTCTGGAAAGGCTTAGATATAAGATAAGCAAAAGACGCAGACCTTTTGGTGACCTGGAGTTCTTTTATAGACTACAGTGAAGGTTCCCTTGATAAAGTATTTGAAAAAAAAAAACAGCCTCTTCACTCGATCAAGGTCTCCGTCAGTGAGAAAACCTGAAAATGTTTAGCCTCCAGCTCAGTGGGAGATGTCCTGGTTGTGGATGATGAGGCTCACCTTTGGTCGCAGTCACAGTGGGAGATGGTGTAGAACTTGGAGTTGAAGACGCCGTAATTCATGCTCAAAGCTGGTATGATGTGCAGACAGTGGTCATGGTCACGGCAGCATCTGTCTGCACTCTCAAACATCCCTACGCAGGAGAAACAGATTCACTTACACAGAAATAATTTGTTTTGAAGTACAGGTCCCTTGCCTGAAACACTTCAAAATGATTTAAAACCAGAACAGATCTGAAGTAAAATAAAAATCTCTAATCCAGAAAGAAACTGCGGGACAACTTTTTTCCACACTATGGTTACTTTATATTTATTCCATCTAATCATTGTGTTATAAAGGTTAAGTGCTATCAATTTTTCTTTCAATGTATGCCATAGCATGCCAATTTAAAAATGCTAACCCCAAATTGCAATATTTAAAAATGAAAATCAGTTCAGTATAACTTAACAAAAAAAATTATAATAATCGCATGAAACTAGTCAATAAATGCATTTTTGTTGACGTCGTGATATTGCTCATGAATATATTGCACACGTTTTTTTTTTTTTATACATATCAGAAATATGTCTTTTGAGGAATTAATCGAAAGTATGCAGAGCAGGTGCTGCTGGAGATGAATGGAGATAAAATTTTAAGACCAAACAGCTGGAGAGGGCCTCTGGAAGTGCCCTCAGGTCTGTGTGCTGCCTTTTTTCAGAGGACCCACACCACTGATGCAGACAAAATTAAAACATGCTTACGAAACTAAAGGGAAAGCATGGTGTCTGCTGCGTACACGTTAAGTTTCCTTTCAATACTGCTCTACTGTATACAAAAAGGACTGTGCAGGTGCCTCAGAGAGAGATCACTCACCTAACTGATCGTATCCATGCGCTCTGCTCCCAGTGCCGCACCACAGCGTCCCTGGAAACAACACTCCGCGTCTCCTTCGAATTTTTCCTTCCTCCCCATCTTTTCTTACGCGTCTGGAAAACTTTTGCGCACCGGAGGCTCCAAGTGCGCATGGAGCATCCGGAGCCAACAACGCGCTGATATGAAACCTCTGGCGGATTTCTTCCTCTTGTGTATCGCCTTTGAAGCACAGAGCGTTGTATTTTTCCGTGGAAATGGGATTTTGGTCTACTTGGCAGGAAATCAGTCGAATATCTGCAGACCACAAGGTGAAATAAAGGGAGAGCGCACCGGTTGTTTCTTCTCGCAGGAACGTGACGCGCGTCCGTCCGTCATCTGTGGGGCTTGATCTGACACAGGAGAGACCTGATCCGATCACATCCTGCGCTTTTGATAAAATTAGAGATGAGAAGGAGAGGAGAACTTGCAGCAAGCACCTGTTGCGCATCTCAATTTGAAAAAGAGGTGAAGACAATCCGGGTTAAGATAAGATGAAGCGGAAAATTAAAGTCTGTGTGCACGAGTCATTCCAATTTAATTGTTGCAGTGTTGTACTTCTGCGTCTGCCGGCATCTGTCTGTGCTCGAAGAGGGCATTTTTACCTCCAGCCTAGGAGCTTTCCTATTGGTCCGTTTGGAGGCTCGTGAGATATGACATACCTCACTAAGCGAATATGTGGGTGTGTGATCTGACTCAGAGAGCTTCGTTCATGATTAACTTCTCAGGCATTAGGGTACCAACGGTTTTCACTATTTGTCTCTTTTCAGGAAAACAACAAAGACAATTGCACAAAGAATTGGTGCAACTTATCAACCTGTTCCTGAGAATTGTTTTCATGTTCCTGCCCAGATCTTTTAGATCTGCAAAGCTGTCTTGACATGTGGAAGCTGCTGAATACATGTGTAAGAAGGTGTGGCATTACAAAAACCAACAGATAGGAGAAAATAGCTTTGGATAACATTCTCCAGAAATGTTTGTTTAGAGCCTATTTTTTCCTTTTACCTTACAGATTCTGCATTCCTACACTCCATTATCTCCTCCTTCTCCTTAGAAACTTAACAAACTTATCAGTTGCCTCAAATAAGTCTCAACACACATGGCTTGTAAGCTTTCATTTAATTTTATTTTATCGATCTGTGTAAACTCTCTGCAAAATTTTTACATGCAAAGTTATCTGCAAACATTATTTCCAGAGCATGCACTATGTACAAATACAGAGATAAAGCGAGAAACATTCCACTGAACTGGCAGAATCAAGTAGAAGACAGCTGTGAGTTGAGCCCAGAGAGAAGCTTGTTAGAAAAACTATAGGTTATAATTTATGTCGTCATCATCTGATGATCACTTCAGCAGTAGCATAACATGGGACAGTGTGCATGTGTGTGATGCTACTGGTGAGTTTTTGGATTCCTGCCACAGGGCAGGTGTAGTAGCTGTGCAGAGAAAACAAGACACTTAAAGAGATTAAAATGTGTATGTACAAAAAGTCTCATTCAAGGAGTGAGAATCATCTCAACTTCTGCTACCGAGTCATTTGGCTGGAGTCTTTTGTTGATGTGCTCAGTTGGTATCAGTATATCCTGTGGATGCAGTCAATTTAGATTACACCATAGTAACCATAATCATGCAGAATATGGCCTCTTGTATATGACGTATTAACAGGAATGTTATGGTCAAGAGTGTAAACATTAATGAATTACAATAGCTTTAAGTTCTTACAAAGTATATATTGATATATATATCTTGGACCACAAGACATTTCATGCATAGGATTTTTTGTTTTTGTATTTATTCTTACATGGGAATAACTTGCAGAAAGCTGTATAAATTTAGGTCATCCCACTTTGTAAGGTGTGCTTTCCTTCATATGCTGTGGTTAATAAACCAATACTCACTAAAGCCTCGTATGATTGGGGTGTGGCACAGGAGAAAACCCTGCTTTGTGCAATGTGGTGCATTGAGGTGAAAGCAGGCCACGGCTGCCCCAGGCACACCCGTCAAAAGCACAGTGCATGCAGGTAAAGCTGCACATACTTATGACACAACTTCCACTTTTTCCTCCTTGGAAAGGCGGATTCAGTAAGAGACCTGACCGTGTGCATTCTGTGTAAACACTACAGTAGAAAACCTCTGAGGTGTCAGAGTGAACCACGAACTTCAGAAGAGCAGAGGTAGCAGGACGTTAAGCATTTTTCCTGCCAATTCTCACCATAACTAAGAAAAAAAGTTCACTTCTACGTTTCTCTGATCACAGTTAATACTTTCATCAAATAACATTTCACAGCTTCACTAAGCATACATAAAAACCCCTAATGTTTAACTGAGTGTGCTATTGTTTTAAATCACAAATTAAAAGCAACTGATGAGAGAATCATCAAGCTTCATGGTCCACTGACTTATGACTCATCTGCGTATCAGATGTCTATCCTAACCTGAGCAATGTATCAGTATGTAAACATTTCTTCATGGGAATATACAAAATGGGCACAGGTGAAATATTTGAGGGTGCAGCTGCATGTTCCCTTATGTCTGTGGCTTGGCATGCTCACACAGTTCAAGTCTTACACTACAGCATGATATCAACGTGACAAATCAAAGAAAAAATAAACCTGATAGTCTAATATATTCTAAGCATGAGCTCGATCAAATTTTTATGACTTTAAATGTTGGTTTTGACCTCATATGCCATAACATATTGCTATTCCTGCCCGTGCCAGTGCAAGTATTCAACTTTATTTCTTAAGCAAAGAATCTGTCAAGTTCAGCAGGCTATACACAACATGACATACAGGCATGTTGGTCTGAGTGCAGCTCTTCACTGACAGATGTCTAATTGAAATTCTTATTTCTTCTAAGCTGTGATTTGTCCCAGAGGCAGATTAAGTATCAGCACAGGCAGAGAAAGAGTTACTAAGAAGACGGGGAGGAAGAGTGTACCACATACTACTACGAGGGGAGGAGGTGAATCAGCCTGTGTGATGGTAGGAGTGTGAGTGAACAGATAAAATAGAGGAAAAGAGAATCAAGAGATGAATAGAAACCAAAAAGAGAGGTTTTAGCTCATGCTGTGTGCGTGGTTAATCACTAGCTGTGTGACTCTCATTGTACAAGGTGTGCCAGCGCTCAATCTTCTTGTCCTTGTTCTTTAGACACTCATACCAGTGCTTCAGCCGCTCTCCTTTGGCAGTGATACCCAGCTGGCAGCCACCTGTCGGGGAGGGAGGTGCGAGAAAGTGGGCGGTTGGCACTTGACAGTTTCATTTATGATGCAACAAAGCAATAATGCTTGTCATAATATTTACCAATGTAGTCATTTGACTTCCCGATATCGTAATCCCACACTGAGATGTCTAAAGTCTTCTTAGCCAATTCACTGTGTTTGATGTCGTAGCTGAATTCCTAAAATACAAACAATACAGGAAGTTTTTTCTTTCAGAATAAGAGTTAAGAATAACTTAAATCCATTATCTACACACTTATCACAGATTCTATCCACATTGTGACAGTTCCACTTCAACAAACCTCATTAAATTCTGGATTTAGAGTCCTCTTCTTGATTTGTGTTTTGCCCTTTCCCTTTTTCCCCATGTCAGGTTTCAGGCATCTGCGAAATTCACGCAAGCAGAAATAAACATATGCAAATAACTCCATTTTTAATCCCAAATCCAAATTTACTCATTCCTCATACCCTGTTCCACCTACATTTTGACGTAAGGGTCAGAGTAGCCGTTAGCGTCCATGGCAGCCAGATGAACACAGCGCACAACACCAACGATGAGCCTGTTCGTCTGCGTGCTGTACATGAGGGACATCAAAATCCGGCCACGCTCCTCCACCTCTCCACCCTCTTTCCCCGGCTACAGTGAGACAGAGCAGGAGAAGGAAGAAAGGTTCAGTGGGTTTCATGATTCTGGAGGAATCTCTCATGTTTTGACATGCAGGAAGAATAAAAGCATTGCCTCATCCTCATAGAGAGCGATGCCTCTGGCTCCCCCGGCTGCTGCGGTCCTCTTTGTCTGCAAGGTGAAGCAAATTCACTTTATGTCAGTAAGAAATCCAGACAGGAAGAACAAGGGTGTGTTTAAATGTAATTGAGCGTTTCTCACAGGAACAACTCTCTCGAGACACACGTTGAAGTTTTTCTTCTGGTTCATCTTCAGTTTCTTCAGTGCAACTCGGGTTTCCCCAATAAACTCATTATGCCCGAACTTGTCTTCATCACAGACAGAGAGCCTGCAGAAATCAAAAGAAAGTCTTAATCCAAGAGGCCTAATACACCTTTAAAGAGTTAACTCAGTGGATATTGAGCTTGAAACACATATTGTTAGCTGCTGTAGCAAAGAGTGATTTAGATTCGGCTGTCTAAGGTGTACCACCTGAGGGTTTTACGCTGCATGTCCTCATCTGTCAGGCCATGATAGGTGAGCGTCTCATTCCACACAGGGTTGCGGGTGTTTCTCAGGGTCTTCGTGCGCAGCTTGTTAGACTGTTTGATGCAGGGTAGATCAGGACAAGGAAATGGAACTATCTCTAGGTAAGTTACAGCTTCACAACATCCCATACCTCTGTGGTTTGTACAAATCATAACAGGAAAAATCTGCATGATGCTGCTTCCCATCAACAGAAGGCTTGTATGAATCTGGCATCCCTGTATTTCAGGTGCCCAAAGTCTTGACTCCATTTAAAATATTTAAACATTTGTGGCTGTACAGGTGCATCTAGATAACTACGAAATCGTAGAAAAGGGAACATATTATACCAGTCAAATCCAAAAAGTGAAACTCATCATGGTCTATAGTACGACCAAAATTCCAGTGAAGTCGGAACGTTGTGTAAAACAGGGATAAAAAGAGAATACAATGATTCCCATTCAATCAATCTGAAATCGAGTACACCAAAAAGACAAGATATTTATTGTGCAAACTTATAAACTTCATTGTTTTTGTGCAAATATTTGCTCTTTGAATTTTATGCCTGCAACATGTTCCAAAAAAGCTGGAACAGGGAAAAGAAAAGACTAGGAAAGTTCAGGAATGCTGAAAAAACACCTGCTTGGATCATCCCACAGGTGAACAGGTTTGTCGGAAACAGGTGAGCGTCATAGTTTGATATAAACCTTCGATCCCTCAGACAGCACTGCATGAAAAACCCACATCACTGTGTAAAGGACATTGGCACGTTGGCTCAGGAACACTTTAGAAAACCACCGTCGATTAACACAGTTCATTACTACATTTACAAGTGACAGTTCAAACTCTACCATCCAAAGACAAAGTCGTATATCAACTGCAAATGCTGCTGTTGTTGCCAGCCACTCTGGGGACTGACGCACATCCAGGTTTTAGAGCAACATATACTGGCATTGAAGTCACGTCTTTTTCAGGAACGTCCCTGCTTATTTCAGCAAAACAATGCCAAGACACATCTTCACTTGTTACAACAGCATTGCTTCGTAGTAAAAGAGTGTGGCTACTAGAATGTCTCCCACTGGAAATGTGTGACACATTATGGAGCACAAAATATGACAACAGAGACCCCAGCAACCAATTTTGTCAAGCAAGAATGTGAAAGAATTCCAGCCCAAAAGCTTGAACAATTAGTGTCCTCAGTTCACAAATGCTTCTTGAGTGTTGTTAGAAGGAACAACACAATGATGTAACACAATGGTAAACGTACCCCTGTCCCAGCTCGCAGGGACATCAAATTCAAAATGAAACATATGTGCAAAAACAATAGTTTATCAGTTTGAACAATAAATACCTTGTCTTTGTAGCGCGTTTAATTGAATATAGTTTAAAAAGGATTGGTTCAGGTTGCGCTCGATGAGGTTTGCCCTCATGCGGGCAGCCCAGGTTTGAATCCAGCCTGTGGCCACTTTCCCACATGTCACTCTCCACTCTTACCCTGTTTCCTACACTATTCACCATCCTTTTCTCTCTCATATCAAAAAAAATGTCCAAAAATTAACTTAAAAAAACAAGGATTGGCAAAGCATTGTATTCAATTTTTTTGTTTTACATAACGTCCCAACTTCATTGGAATTGAGGTTGTCAATAAAAATGAAACTTCAGTATCTCATAAAACCAGAATATTATGTAGGGCCAAAGAACAAAAGATGCTGATTATGTTGGCCTCCTGAAAGTGTGTTCATTTAAAAGCTCTTTATACTTGGTTGAGACTCATTTTGCATTAATTTCTGTATCAATGTGGTGTGGCAAGGCAGCAATCAGCCTGTGGCACAGGCACAGCTGGACCTGAACCTCATAGATTCTTGATGGGGTTCAGGTCTGGAAAATGGTGATCACAGTTCATTTATAGTCATAGCCAATGTTTGATTCCTATGGCAGTATCAGTAGATGTCAAGTCCCAATGGAGAACAAAAACAGCATTTCCATAAAGTTTGTTGGCAGAAGGAAGCTAAAAGTGCTTTCAAATGTCCTGATGAACAGCTGCATTGACTCTCGGTCCTTGATTTCCACTTATTATGAAAAAACCCCCAAACAAACAAAAAAACCTGTCTCATCTACAAGGAATACTATGTGTGTGTGTGTGTGTGTGTTTTCTTATTTATTGAGTGTTTCATCCTTTGACACGTCAGATGATTCAATTCAAACCACAAGGTGTCAGCCTCGAGCTAAGAAAAGCTGCATACTGTCACACCAAGGCAATTTAAAATCACCACCTTTCCTCTTTGGCTTAGCAGGATATTAATGTAATAAATCTTTCAAAAGAAGTAAAAGCTTAATGTAAGAAAGGTAGTCTCTTACCTTACTCGCCCCTGGCAGCAGATGAAGCTTGATGTAAGGATCTGCAAGTCCGTTTGAGTCCATGGGCTTCAGTCCCTGAAGGGAAACAGAACACCTCAGTCATCACACCATCGAGTACTGCAATTAAGCTAAAGTGCCATTCAGGAACATTTTAACATAAAGCACTTGATTGTAATCATCCCTTTGTGTGTGAGCTCGAGGAGGAGGAGAGTGGTACCTTTGCTTTGAGAATGCTACAGATGAGGCTGTTGCTCTCCTGTTCATAGAGCAGACTGAACTCCAGAGAGCCCAGAGTGGCTGAAAGAGACCCAGACCAATAGTTACATTTGACTTCAGAGAGACAGCAAGTCTTCTCTTGAATAATTTAGAGTATAAATACAGGGAGACATTGTCTGGTAATCAAACAACTTTTTGTGTGTAATGAAGAGAGTTTAAGTACCAAAGATCTTAATAGATGTAAAGGATGGCTAAAAAGCAAGGCTCAGTCTAAAACCATAAAAAAAAATTGCAAGTTTCTGTTAACTCCACAAGCACAAGAAAAATTAACACATCACAAAGCAAGAGCGTATGATATCAAGGAAATCAAACAAACACTCAAGTCTCAGCGGAAGACATTCAGAAAATAATGCTCTGGGTGAGAAGGAAAAAATCTCTGCCCACACACATTTTGTTTGGAAGAGATCCTTTGCCTAGCATAGCTCTTTGGGGACAAAATAATTGCATGTCAGTTTCTCTACTCTTCTTTTTAATCTGTCAACTTTTCCGGGCTGAAAACCAAAATTAACTTGGACTCCAAAGAAACAGAGTTCATCAAACAAGGCCAAGTGAGTCCTCAAGCATGCTAGAAATTCTACAGGGCTAAAAAAGCACTTTGAGATAGATATGCTTAAGATTAACATGTTTACATTGGGCAGGTAAAATCTTGATGTTGACCATCAGCCACAGGTCTAACGCTGTCATCTGACTCAGCACTACACAACAAGTAAGCTACGATGAATACCTTCACTCCTGCAGGTATTTCATCATTGTTGAGAGTAAAATGGTTTAAACCAGATGATCATCTAATTCAACAAAAATTGCATGGCTTCTGCCAGTTTTAAACCACCAGGACACTAAAATTTATGATACTGAAGAAGTATTAACCATATGAGAACCAAAGGATTCAGTTCTCTTTGTCAAGCTCCCATGGAGAACACAAACCATTGCTATTTCCTCCATTTTCAGTCCCCACATAGGGGGACTGGGTCAGACACAGGGGGAATCTGTATCCTGCTTGCCTTGTTGTGTCATAAATTATTTGCACAGCTCCATATCCCTAGACCGCGATAAAGTAAATTAACAGCCAGTTCCCCAGAAAGGTGACAAAAAAGACTATTTGACGCTGCAGGCAGAGAACATGATAAGCATGACAGTTGTCGTACCATTAGAATGGGAAATGTGGTGTTTTAAATAAAAACAAATTATGACTACACTGCTGGGGTATCACTATTGATTTAGTGATTCACATCTTTGTCTCACATTGGTTATAGTCCTCGAACAACAAATGGTTCTTATCATTCGTCATTTCCTGGCTAGATCAATACACATTGCCAGAGTGATACTTGCTGTTTGTGAGGACTAATAAGCAGTTTGTGGATATGAGTTATTACTGGCAGACTAAAAGCCAGAAGCATCAACACAATGTGACTCAGAATCTCAAAAAGAAGCAGAAACACTGCCAGATTGGGGTAATAAACAAAAATACTGTATGCTGTCAAATAATATGTTTTGCTTGGCTGAGGAAAAAGCAAAGACTCCAACATGTTGCCTTCAATCTGAAATGAGGGGAGAAAAATCTGTCATGTCAAATTGACCACGAGGTGATACTAAACTGGACACCTTAAACCTCACTCTGTGAGAAGAGTGAACAGATGGTGTACTCACTGGCTTCATCAGAGTCATAGTCGTTTGTTTCCTCCTCCTCCTCAGCTGGGGGAGGCTGCTGGCGTGCGGGGGGAGCACTGTAGGCTGCTGGCTGCCTTCTGTCTTCTCTGACTGTAAGGGGCGCTCTCTGCTCTGGAGCCACTGCACCAGTGGAGGAGTAGGCTCCTTCTTCTTCTGCCACCGGTCCTACAACCCCATCAAATCAGCAAAGACTGTACTAAACTGCAGCAGTGGGGGATGCAATATTTATGTAAGAGGATGCTGTCTGAGCTGTCTCTCACCCTGCTGCGCCATGCTCGCTGATGCAGCTGGCTGAGGTCTCGAGCTCTGCACAGGCACCATCTTCTTCATCACCACCGGGCTGCCCTGTCCTGCCTCTTCAGGACCGGCCCCACCCGTTGCCATGCGAACCACTGAGGGTTTTGGGGCCACAGGTGGGTAACCAGCTCGGCCCTGTGGCTCTGCTCCTAAAAATAAGCATGAGAAGCACAATAGAGTAAACACGCAGACGCACAGTATACATAAAGGAGAAGTGAATAATCACACCACTTCAGGCTCTTACTGCAGTGGAATCTGAAATACTCCCGAGTCTCTCTGGATACTTTTGATGTTGCAGCTTTTTCATTGCAAAAGCATTGACCTACATACATGGCAACAAGCTGTGGCAGCCGAGTACTGTACTAGCAGTAACTATAGAGTCTGCTTTTCCGCTCGAGCTGACGCATCTCCATTGTGGTGAAAACGTATCGCTAGGTGATCTTGTTTAAATTGTGTGAGAATAAAATGTGACCCATCATGCCAGCACCACCTGGAGGCTCATCCCGTGTCACAGCTTGCAACCTCTGACAGACTAATTGAGCTCCTCTGCTGCAACAGTGGGTGGTGCTGCTGCATTTGGGAAACAGATAAAAGGTTTGAAAAGAGCACCAAGAGTTGGAGATGCAAGAAGACCTGTCTGCAGCTGCTGATTTAGAAAAAAAAGAGCCAGAGGGGTAGAGACTTGACTGGCTTCAGCTATCAAAAGTGCAAGTTACATCAAGATGAAATGTTATAAAAGTTTCTGGCAACCAATTGTCTTTTTAAAATCAGGTGGATTGGTGGTGTATTGAATTAGGTGTATCCAACTGTCCCTGTTCAGTCTGCTGGTCCATTTTTTTCCTTAGACTGGTCTTTTAACATCATATTAGGACTATTGAAAGACACAGCTGACACTCACTTGATAGCAACTCCTGTAAAATACACAGGCAATCATCATTTAGCATCCAAGAGCTGCCAGTGACTCAGCTCATATTAAAAAAAGGCAAAAATTAAGAAGTGTATTGAGGGTGAAGGGTTGTTTGGCTCTTTTTCTAATTACAGGGAAGAAATGTTAACTTTTTAAAAAAGGAAAAATACTGACAGAGTCATATAGAGCCAGAATGAGGAATGGGACCTCATTCTTCTACACACTGTGGTTTTCTCCGAACAGTAGAAACTACACTGATACTGTTGGCACCTTTGATAATAGCCAGGTTATGTGTTTTGTCTTTTTATTTAATCTCTCCTCTGCAAACACGTCATGTTTGCATTGTGAGTCTCTCACCTGTGTCATTGTTAGCACCTGTGCTTTATCAGCTTCTTCTTTTCAGCCTTTACCTTTTCTCTTCCACTCTGTCTCAGTTTGTCTTCATCTTCTGTTCCAGGTTTTATGACATGTGCAATTGTTTCATTTTTTTAGTTACACATATTCTAATAAAAAATTCTGTTGTTTTTAACTGACCTGGCTATACTGTCATTGTACTCCAGACAGTTTCTATATTTACCATACAAATAACACTTTAAAGAATGTGGGAAAAGTATGTACAATGACTGAAATACATTGCTTTCTTACCACAAAAGCAAGAAAACACCAGCCAGCTTTACCAAGTACCTGAAACCTCAGTTTGAGCTGTTTCCACAGATAATAAAAAGCCTACCTGAAACTTGCTCTTCAGAAGCAGCAGCTTGACTCTGTCTCTGACCTGAAAGATGTGTGAAATGAATCAACAGTTAATGACAACAGTTTCACAGATCTTCCAGGGGTTCAAAGAATTCATATTGTAAGAACTCTGAATCATGGGAATCTGTTGTGCCTACCTGGTTGCTGTGGTTGACTTTTGGCCTTCATGGGCTCAGGGGCCGGGGGTCCCTGGGGTTCAGCTGTATCACTCACTTTTGGTTTAGATAACGGCATGGGTGATGGCAGAAAATGCTTGGGAAACCCTTTGAAGAACCAGGCACCAGATCTCTTCCATACCTGAAAAAAGAAATGATAAATCTGTCACATGATCCTCTACCGCAGATCTGATTCCTTTCTATGAACATTTGTGTGAAAAGCGCTCACCTCTCTCTGTTCTCTGCAGATCTTGCATAGCCAAACAGCTCGTGGTTTACTGCTACACTGCGTTCCACACTTAGTGCACATGTTCTAAACAAGAAGATAAAACAAACACTTTAAGCTGCCTTGCACAGTGTTGAACAACTTAACTCATCAACCTCTTGTGCTTCCTCAACTTCAGGATGACTTGCAGGGGTTTTATTTTGTCCTGCAATAATTGGATGACTCATCATTAGCTACCTTTTTGCAGTCCTCGCACACCACTGAGCTGACCCCAGGTGACCCCAGCTGCTCCCCGCACAGCAAACAGCGGGACTGTCCGTCCCCGACGACAGTCTTTTTCATGTCGTCCAGACGGTTTATTAAGCGCCTGAAACAGCACAGGGTGAAGCTTTATCAGTTTTGGTACCAGTTTATATGCACGCAAGTCTTTCTTATTAATTAATAAACAATAGTTTTCATAATCTCTCACCCAATTCTCTCCTGCTCCATGGCCTCCATTTTTTCAGCCCGAGCAATCACACTGTTTATAATCTCCTTCTCTTCATCTGTCAGGTCCGGACCAGGTCCAGGGCCTTGCTGCATGGTCCAGGTGCCCCTGTCAGACAAACAGAGCCTTAATTTAGAGTTTGATTTGTGGTCAAATTAAATTGCACATTTAATGTTTGGTTGAACAGAGCAAAAAGAACAAAAGCTTTTCTACTTACTGTTCTTTCTCACTGTGATACAGACCACACACAGGTGGGATTAAGGTCAAAAAGAGAAAATGATTGTTAGTGTACTAATAATGCAAGATGAAAGTACTTAAATATTCTAACAGTCCTACTCACCTGGCATGCATGTTCCTCTGTCTGTCGTTGGACCCCCAGCGATCTGAGCTGCTGCTCATTACTGTGTCTGTCATGCTGCACTGGGACAGTCTACATGAAGACAGAAAGAGATTACAGAGATAACCTTTCTATAAGCAATGCCTAAATGCAAACTCCACGCTTTGGGCTCCTACTTTGGTAGGGTATAAATGATTTTGGTGAGTGCAGCTGTTAATCACCAAACTATGACTTGAGTCTGACTTTCGGCCAAATTAAAAAAGTCTAGAGCCCACACTTTAACCAATTCTTGATTTTTTTCTTATGCAGCCTTGACTTCAGGCCAGTCCTACCTCATCAAAAAGTACATTTTGTAAGAAATGGGCCCAGACAGTGCTGAACAAACACCACACACTGAACACAAATCAGTCAATGAAAGCTGTCCCAAAATGACTGAACATCTCTGACCATCAAATACAAACAACCATGTTGAAATAGCTGAAAATCAATTGACTGATAAAACTGTAATCACTGCTTTTCCATTAATCCACTTACTTCCCAAGGATTTGCATATCAAGCCAGAGAGACCAAAAGTTTTATCTTTCCATGGCAAATGCAAACATATTTGGTGCCAAACTTGCAGCCAATCAGAATCACATCCCCTTGCCAAGCTTATTTTGTAAAAATTGTTCCCAAGACATAATCAAACAAAAAAATGGACACAGAGAAAGGAAAACAACAAAACCCTCCTGCACATGGTGGGTTGAGTGAAATCACGTTGCGGTAGGTGGTGCAGTGTTTAAGATCTAAATGTGCTTTCTAAATTGACGGGAGCACGGCCAATTATTTCAGCAGCAGTCAGGATTTTCTTCCAGTTGGTGTCTTTACACATCTCAAAGAAACAGATGGTTCCTTATAGCAGGAGTGGCTCCATTATGTTGCCGTACACGGAGAGAGGAGGGGGAGGTGAGTTTACACTGACAGGGATGACTAAGAGTCTTTTTCTCCAGTGTTTTCTGATTGTTCATGGTGTGGTGGTTAAAGCTAAGTGTTTTTCTAGTTCTCAGACACTTGTAATCTTCCTTCAGGGATGTGGGTGGGAGTGGGAGAGTGGTCAGGTGTCACGGGGGATTGGGGGGCTGAAAAGAAAGATCTGGAGGAAGTAGTTGTCAAGAGGACTGTACTTTTAATTTTATGGGTGGCTGTGTTGTCAGAGCATACAAAGCATGGGATGATGGGAGGTGAGCTTTGAAAATGGTTTGTTTGTGTACATGGTGTAAGAAAACAGGCTGGGAACTGAGCCCAGAGCAAACAATGACAGAGGAAAACAGTGAAGTGTGCCCACAAACAATGTGATTCAATCTCAGAGTGGCATAGTACAGATGATACAAGATGTCAACAGAAATCAGTGAGGCGGGTGCCCATGCGCTGGTCTGCTCAGTAAGTATGGGTGCCCCTGCTTGACTGCCTCAGAGCAGCGTAAGATTCCTGCACAACAGTACATTGGGTGACAGCTGCCACAGGCAAGAAAGTAGGAAAAAGTCCTGTATGTCTTCAGGGAAAGCACCAGCAGTCAGAGAGGACCAGCAAAATCTTGAAAGGGGAAAAAAATGCCTCTTTTGGTTTGAAATATCTGCAATGGTGAAGGAGTAGGAGGATAGAACTGCAGGTGTTTTGTTGCAGAGATTCATAATATCAGATGAAAAGCATAACCATGAGGCTAAATGGAAAATCAATCAGTTTCACTTGTCCCCAGCTTCTCGCCTTCCCAGACAGCTGCTTGTAACTTCAGTAAGCACACCTTTTCAGGTCTAATTTGTTGCTGCTTTGCCTGCAGGATTCATTGAATAACAACAAATTCACTGTGCTAACAATAGACACTCTGGGTGTGGACTTCTCCCTCTGATGCTGCTGCTGCATCCACCCAACAACAGCAGCAACACAGTCCTCCGGGAGCATTTTCTTTTTCTACTTTTCAGCAGCAGTCTGACACTTCAGACATCACTCTGAATGTGTGACTTGTTTCCTATACACTTGGGCTTCACGTGCCAAAATGACCCATCTAACTTTCCTGTAACGTAACTGTTCTGGAGAGAGGTGGATAGAGAAGGAGAGAGATATATGTAAAGAGAGAAGAAGAGGGAAAGATGGGAGGAGGCATTCAGACTTGGGCTGGGTAATCACTGACTCAGACAAGTCAGAGCGCTCTGGTGTCGGGGGGATGAATGTTACCGCATCACAGAAGTGGACTCTCTGCTGAGGTGACAATCCAATTAGCATTCAGGAGATCGTCTGAAGGATCCTATACACACACTTCTCTCATAAAGAGCTGCCAGCGCAGGCTTTGAAGCGTCCGACACAGAAAAGCACAGCGCGGTTTTATCTACTGTGCTGTCAGAAGGGGCTCACATCTCAAACAGTTTTCAAAAATGTATCCGAGGCCAATTACAATGGATTGTCTCAACCAAAATGTCAAATTGAGCGTTGTTATTCTGCAGTTGTGACATCACCGGGGTCCTCAGACTGTCATTCTCCATGGTGCACTGATTATAAATGCAACTAATCTGCGTCATCTGTGACTCTGACTCTTGGTGCTACAGTCATCTTGTGCGTGTTTTCCTCCCATATAAAATGACTCAGGCAGGTGGTGGATCCTTCTCTGGGGGAGCAGCAGATATTTTCTAAAATGTCACAGAGCAGTAGTGACGATGCTTTCAGATGTAGCAGCCTATAAAGTGTTGCCCAGAGCTGTGCAACCAACACAAAACACAAAAGACACAGGTTGTCAGGGACCACATGTGATAGGAAAACAGGAAAGCACTAAATCGATGTTCTGCTTCATGTCATCTGCACAGCAGGAGCCCTCCTATATAGAGTTTCATGTGGGGGTGGGAGTGAACCAGTTTAGAGGTCCGTATCTCCTCCTGGGGGCCTGCAGGAAAGTCAATACAGATCTGCATCTGTACATCTTCAGGGATGTATGCACATACAACTCCCATGGCACACCCTACACACTTTCTATCCATTTTTAGCAACACAATGATGCACTCTCCTTGGAAACATGTGGTGAACCCTCAGCATGAGTAACTAGCTTTAAGTCTTAATATCAGGCACTTGCACTGATTGATGCTGTGTGACTTAGAATAGCAGGTGTATGAGTCATTACTGCAGAATATATGGCCGGAGAAGAGTTTACTGGAATCAAAGCAGGTTTTTACAGCCGACAGCCTGATGTGTTTTTTTCTTCCACAAGACTACTTCTTGCCTGAGGAAATGGGAACAGAATAACGTGTGTAGTGACAACAAGGCAATGGGGCACTGATGGATTGAGCCAACGTGGATCATTATGGATACAGCACTGAGTGGGAGCTTTAGGGGGGGTTGGGGACTGAGAGAACAGAGTCATCTTGCTTGTACTGACATCAGCAGAAAAAAAAAATTGTAAAAGCATGGTGGTGTGTGTTTTCTCCCAGTAAAGTCTATTTGCGAATCGACATAAAAGGGTTTGTTGATCTGATTTCCTCACACCTGCGTTGTGTCCTATTTGCAATTGTGCTGAAGCTCAAGAAACTGAATTCCAGGACAACAATTCCCTCGCTGTTTTTAAAGAAGGACATTCTCGAAATAGGCTAATGAGAATTGGAGATCAATGCAAAGTCCCACAATTGGTTACAATTTAATTTATCTTTAATCAGGCCTCCATTTATATTTTGCTTCCTGAGGCTAAAACTTACTTATGGGGGTGTAATGGAGATCAGCCTGTAGCACAGCTGAAGCAAACCACCATATCATTCACCAGCAAACCTCACCATGGCCCCTGCAGACTCAAATCAGCACTTTGCTCCAAAACCACTTTCTAAGGTGCTGATGCTAAGCACATGACAAATTGGTATTCATGCCAGTGACGCATATCCATCCCACAAGTGAGTTAATAATCCTGGTGAAACCATTCATGATTTTTTTTTTATTATTCATATCGCTGTGAGCATCAATGTTTCATCAGCTGTGAAACACCGTGCCTTTTTCTATTAGAAAAGCCCAATTACCTTTCAACTCATACACATTTGTCACCATGATGGGAGAAACAGGCCTGGCTATAACACGTTTTAAGCATGGCCATTACAAGCATTATGGTGCAATGTTTGACCACATTCATGATGAATTATCCACAAACAACAAAACACTCAAGGGTTCATTAAGCCAGGGCTATTATGTATTATATATTATATTAACTAATGTTACACCATGTTTTTTTTAGTTGTGCTGCCCAAAATAAAACATTTCTATAAAGTTAACTTCCTGAAAAGCAATCAGTTTCTTTTAAGCTTTGCTGTTATAGCTGTAAAAATACATCTGATGGGCTGTGTCAAAGAAGAGAGGAAACACAATATCATATTCTTTGAAGCTTTTCTTCCTCTACCATCTGGACTGGTGGTAACCCAGATTATTTTTTGCATTATGAAACAGCTCCTCAGACAGGAGAGTTTTGGCTTGTAGACAGTTCTGAAAAAGGTCCTGTGGTGATTTGGATCATCGTCGCCCATGAGCAACAAGAAGACTGGAAAATATATTCTCAGCAAACCAAACAAATCTCTATCAATACAGACTTGTTTAGGCCCATTATATTATTTGAATTTGACATAAATCTTGTGGATAGATTTAGTGGCAAAAACTACACAGCTGGTGTTTCCTGTTTGATAATTTATGATCACAATAGTTGTTCAGACTTCTTACATCTAGTAAAAAAGATGCACACAGAGAGAAAAGACAACTTATATCAACTTACTGACAATGATAACTATAAAAGTGAATTCCATCAATAAGTACTGTTGCCTTATTCTTGAGTTTATGAGTCATCTGAGACCTTCATGAAAACAACAGAAAAGTCTACCAGCTGACAATACCTTGACTCACAATGTGAGTCACATGAAGGCTACTTTTATGAAAAGTACAACCAACAACTTTCTTTGTTTTATCATTTCCACACATGTAGGCTCAAGTTGGTGGCTTAAATGTCAAAGTTTACACAAAGTTGAAAACTTACCATCTAGCTCACTGCTGGCATCAGACAGTACATGGTATTCAACAGATCACAACCCAGGTGCAATATATGTGGGTTCAGAATGAAATAATTGAAATCAACTCCCCTCAACCTCTTCTTAAGCACGTTATCTTATTTTAGAGTTCTGCTGATCCAGCGCCTTTTGCATGACCAGTATGTGCAAAGTAAACTGTGTTGCACACGCAGGAATGTATAAAAATCAGTGTGCTGTACAAATAGTGACAAAGGTGAAGAACCTGAAGAAGTCAGACTTCTTAGCCCAGAGTTTGACTTCTAAGACCAAGAAGTCAAGTTCAGTCCTCGGTACATCAGCTGCTCTAACCCATCCAATTGGCAAGCCAAGCACCCACTTGTTTAAGCTCAATGGCTTTACCAAAATTAAATTGTAGAGTTAAAATGAAACCTCAAGAAATCAGTGAGTCAGAAATGTCTGAGCGTGTATGTACTGTATGTTAAACCACAAACTGATTGCCAACACAGATTAATCACCAGCCACTTCTAAAAATGAAGACGAGACATATAGAACAAACAGATGAGTGCTGACTCAGGTGTTTTTCACCAGATCAGCAGAGTGGAAGAGGTTTGATGAGAAAATCACTGCTAGCCCAAGCACGAGAAGTCTCCACATCTAAGAGTGTCTGCTTCAAACAATGCAAGGATCTACTCTGCTGGTGACTGTCCCAACTCAAGGGATCTATGGTAGTGTATCTGGTAACTTCTTCAATTCAAAATACAGTTAAAATCACTAAGGAAGGGCTCATAACTGGAAACTGCACAATATAGCTGAAAACAACGTAAGATTCATCATCTGACTATCATCAGTGGCAAGGTCATTCCCATGTCAGCATCCTAAGAAAAAGACTTGTTCATGTCGTAATTGAAATCACCACCAGCTCCATGATCTGTAAATCAGGGAAGACTAAACAGACTGATTGTAAGTCATGTTGGAGTAGACGTGCTTCCTCTTTCAGGTGTGAGTTTATTTCTTCTAGACTGCACATCGTCTACACAAAAAGCCGGGTCACATGGGTGTTTCGACTTTAGGTGGCAGGTTGTCCATATTCAGTCAATGGATGAAATACGATGGCTGTTGGTGTTGTACTGAAATGAACTGATGTTAGCTTTGTATTAAATAACTAAATCTGATGTGACTGGCAACATTTCAAATGAAACCTTTGACTTAATACAATCATCTGGCAGGATGTCTTGTTTTTAACACTTAGCCACCAAAACCCAGTCAGGCGCCAACACACCAATTCTCAAACAACAATAAAACTATTCCTCTCAATTTGTTTTCATTTGTTCAGGGGGTTTAATCAGTGGGTGCTGGCCTAAATGACTCTGAGCGCTCAAACAGAAGAGGGCAACTGTTCATGAAAAAGCCTTTATAGCCAACTGTATACATGTTTACCCATTGACTGAGGCGTAATTAAAGATCCAGTGAATATGGTTCCTGGTCCAAATGACACAAAAACATCACTCAGGAGCCAAAAAGACCAATCCAACCAAACAAGGAAAATTAACACATTTCAACCAACTGTAAAAGGCATGAAATTAAGGATTTATGTTCCATTGTTTGTTATTGTTATACTTAAAATGCTGCCCTGTTGGGGAATAATGACTGGCTAATTCACACCCTGCAGTTATGACTGTCACAAAATCTTTAACAGATCATTTGGTCTCGTCCCGTAACTCCTTCAATCTTAGCTGTTGGTGACACACAGGCATATAGGGCGAGTGGGGAAACAGGGTTGGAGGAGTCTAAAAGACAGAAAGAGAGGTGTCCACCCACCCGTAGTTGCGTGGCACAACTCCATCCACCCCCTAACGAGGAACTGTGAGATGCCAACACAGAGAGGCCTAGACCTGAGCACGACTGTATAGCACTGCACCAAGAAAAGCCTCCACTGCAGGGGGAAAACATCACTCAGCATTTCTTAATTATTTACAACTCCCACCCCCGACTGCTTTTCACTTCATGTAAGTCCCCTCTTTAAGGCATCAATGCATGCTGCATGTACAGGGATCTTTATATAGAGAGCAGAGGAACTGTACAGAAATAGATCACAGAGGATCTGACAGATTAAGAAATAACTGAAATCTAAGGCGACAGCAAGAATGTTTGTTGTTGTTAAGGTCTCAGGCATCAACAAATTATCTGTGTTTTCAGTCAGACAATGCTGGTGACAAGGACCATCTGTGGAACCATCTGCAAAGACTCTTCACCCCTCCAATGTGAGAGTATTGCACCGTTTCAAATACACACAACTACATCCTCTCAGCCGGCACAGCTCCAAGTCCCGCATGGCTGGAGAACAAACAGGAAAGACCATCCAGTGACCAACAAGCTACCATGCTGAGACCCTGCCACCACTTTTGGCAGACTCCAATGGACCTAAACGGGCAGGGCAACATGTCCCCCATTCTTAAATTAACATAGTATACACTGAATAAGCAGTCCTGTAGGTATCAACTTTATCATCTAACCATTCTGGAAATAAGCAGAGACATCAACATTTTCTTCAGCATTTTGATGTTATTCTGAGGCTTTATTTGTCCAAGTCTTATTTTAGAACTCCAGCAATCAACAACTATTGAACATGCAGCACTCAATTAACAACGCTCCTGCTAGAGCCTGCAGTAAATCTTAAATTCCTGCTGATTCACCTCCGTATGCCCAAGAGGTACAAGGTGAGTCTTTGAGAACTGACCACTGATGCATTGGCAAGTCATGTTACTTCAATTTCCTCTCATCTTCTCCTAGAGAAACATGTACAAGCAGACAGAGGCAATAAATCAGCGCGGTTTAAGTCTGTCGTATTGGTACTAGGCACCTTTTTTATACTAACCAGAAGTGAAATGCAGCTGGTGGTCATTTCAAATAAACCGCATGGCTGTCATCAGAAACCAGTCTGCTCTCATTTCATACTCTCAGTGTAATGGCTGTGTTTCTGTTTCTGTGCTGCTCTGCTTTGAAGATCTGGCACGGTTCAGCAGCTGGATATCTGATGCTCCCTCTTGTCCCACTAGCAAACAGGCAGGTACAACACCCCAGGGTGTTTTTAGCAAATCTATCTTGGAGTAAGGAAGTCTGCTCTTGTCTGAAACACTGCGACACTAAAAATAATCTGTGGCTCAACTTCTGTAAAAAACAGCAAAAAATCCCTTAGAGACAAGGAGATATGACTTGAAATGCAGTTTGTTTCTCTAGATTTCACCCTGAGCTGCACAACATTCGCACAGAGCTGATTATTATCAGTTAGATTTAAGTGTCTGAGATCACAAATAAAAGGGGACAGAAGAGAAAACTCTGGTTCGGTCGAACTCTCTGCTCTCTTAGGCGCCTCATTGATCACACCTGTCGTCTTCAATATGCCACAGTATTTAAGCAAATCCAATCTCCTTTTTGAGAGGCTTGAAAATCAATTCACAACCAGCGCTCTGATGAGAATTTGAAGATGAAGCCCCTCCTCTCTGTCACTAACATCTGAATAATGTTTTCTTGTGCAAAATGCGTTGTACACAGCAAACAGCAATACCAACATGTTTTTAAAATGAAATGTGATTTTGAGCTCCATACATGGTTTGTGAGGAGCACAGAGAAACATGGAGTCATGCACCTTTATCAACTGTGGCCATGGTAACAGCAAGATCAGAAGAACTAGAATGATTAAAAGAGTGTGTGTGTGTGTGTGTGTGTGTGTGTGTGTGTGTCCAACAGTCTATTCGTTTGTAGTCCATAATACCTGTGCCAAATTGCAAAGCCTGTGCAGTCCGAGCTATTGTTGCAGTAATTGTGGATCATCTCCTGTATCAATAAACACGTTAACAGCTTTTCGAAGGATGATGCACTTTGGATGCTTCTGGTTGAAAAGACAGTGTGGTTGGAGACGATAATGGATACAGATTATGGGTACAGATGGCGTGTATTCCTCAGCTTTAAATAATGCAGTTAGTGTGCAAAGCACTTACTTCATTTCTCGATCTTTTTAACCTTTTCTCTTAACACTCATGTTTTCTAGCTCTAACCCCCCACCATATTTCTCTCATTTTGTGGGATATGGCTTAAGGATCAATTTTCCTCTTTGTCCCTCGCCTAATTCCGGTCTATCTCTGGACAGGAAACAGAGGGCTGGCAGAAAGACAGAAACCCAGAGATAAAGAGAGAGAGGTACAAGAAGAAGGGTGTCGTCCAATCACTACTGTGGCTGCTCATGTGAGAGGAGGCAGCTGCAGATATCTCAGACTGTTCATTCAGTCTTTTCCTCCCCTCCCCCATTTAATCCCCCATGCTCCCCCATGTAGGAGGGGTTGGAGATGGTGGAACCAAGAGACAGCTTCTTTTTCCTCCTGTCCTCCTTTCATATTAAAACCAGAAGAAATGAACCCAAGAGTCTGTTCACAATACATGCCGCTCTGACCTACAAAGCATAATAACCCACGGCTGCAGGATGAGGTAATACAACAACAAGTAGGCGTTTGTACACCTGTCCTGTGGCACAGCTGGAGTTGAGAGCTGCCCTGCCCACATCAGTATATGAAGGCATCACTTTCCTCCTGGTCTGCAGGCACATCAAACCCCAGCATGCACTCCTAAAAATCCTGCAGCAACGCCCAGGGACTGCAACCACACAGTCTCCCTGATGACTTACTAGGTCTGTTTTCTCATATCAGATCTGGATCTGGAAAGCGAGAACACAGCCAGCCTCAATTCTTGTTTTAATTAAGGATTTATCAAAGCCTATGGAGCAACACCCTGGGCGACATTTATAAGCCATTCATGAATAAACCGAGGACATTATCACAACACCAAGGCATGCTGTAGTAAAATCAATGCAACACTTCAAAATAAGAAGCTCAACCAACGCCTCTACATAAAGACATTCTGCAGCAGGGCACTGCTGTCATCAAGACATTTATTTCTCTTAAAAAAAGGATCAATCAAATGTTAATTTACATTTTTACATCACATAGGTTTTTTAAGAATCGCTTCATGCACACTGAGTTACACAGAAATCATACACAATTTTCTTCATTCAAATGACACAGAGACTTAAAGAGTCATTAAGACCATTTAACACGTGCAATAAAATTGATAAACAAAAGCAGTGACATGTGTTTACTCATAACACAATATTTCTATTCCCACCCTCTCTCTCTCGTGAATGAAATGCTGCACTCATTCAACTTGTAAGTGAGAAATATTAATATACTTAGTCATTCTCACCCTGCAATAACAAAACAATGTTTTTGAGTTAATGATGCAGTGTTTATAATTCCTTCGAAGGAGATCATATAGTATCCTACCTGAGAGTCCTGCCCTGCTCCTCTCCCTCCTCTCTTTTTAGAGAGCTGTCAGGGAATGATGCGGACTAAATTTCTGTGCAGCGCTCGGATCCCACCACAGAGTCACTCATTGCGCATGGTGCCTGTCACCAAAATAGGGGCTGTATTTATTTTTTTCCTAGAGGAGCAGTCTGTTGTAAGATGTAAAGAGGACCTCCAAAATGCGTGGGAACTTGTCTTCTCTCCTGTGAGGTGGATGGAAAGCCCTTGGTACCCTGGGAAGGAAACCCCTGGATCTGAAGTGATACTACCGATACCACGGATGATGAGAGGTGCAGTGAGTACAAATGGTAATTCAGCGACATCTAGTGGTGAGATTTGAGAACGAGCCATGCTTCACCCTGCTTCAGCTGAGCTACGGTGGCCTCGGAAGACCAAAAGCGAGTCCAAAGACTGTATTGGTTCACACCATAGACACACCAGCAACGCCAAGCTTTAGGGTGAGAATTTATTGATTCATTCCCCCACAATTACTAATTATAGGATATATATTACATGTAAACTTCTCCTTTTTAAATGTATTCAGTTGACATTTGCAAAATAATAGAATTTTAGGCTAACACCTGTAACATATTTTGCGGTAATACATGTGTTATATACTGGGTAAAGAACAGAAGGGATTTTCCTTTTGATATTCATTAGCATCATCTTTTTTTTTTTTTTTTTTTTTTTTTTTTTTTTTTTTTTTTTTTTTTTTTTTTTTTTTTTTTTTTTTTTTTTTTTTTTTTTTTTTTTTTTTTTTTTTTTTTTTTTTTTTTTTTTTTTTTTTTTTTTTTTTTTTTTTTTTACCATTTCTAGCAATACGTATCTTAAATGATATTTTGTATCACTTTTGGAGTCTTCTTAATTAAAAAAGAAAAAATTGAGTCAAGCCGGTGGTCATCGGCTATTGTAATTATGATTATTTTGCTTGTTTTTACACGCTATTCTGTGCCAAAAATAACGAACATTTATGTTACCAGTATCCGAATTGCGAGTGCATACCATGCGTAGACTGTATAATGATATATACAGTCTATATACAGTCAATGATGCCATGCATGACACAGCGCCATCTAAGGGGTCATACATTCATTGCACGAAACAACGGATGAAAAACAAAGACCCCTCTGTTTGTCAATAAAATACATTTTACATAAGTAAAATCTCCCTTACATAAAAAATTATAAACTTAAAAAGTATTTGATTCTATCTGTCAGTTCAAAAAAGATATATCTAATACAAAAAAAATCTGAGTTACTTGATTTCTATTTGAAAATTAGAAAATGAAAACTGATACTTTCATTCGTTGACGTTCTTGAGAGGTCATTGTAGCTTTATCTCTGCACTACGCAGGCTGCCGACGTTACCTCGGCGAGGACAATCTTGATCTTGTATCGTCTTTGATAATTCACGTGACCCACGCGCTGCACTGTGGTCACCTGATTTGTTGTGTCTATTATACAGAAAGATGGCCGCACACCTATCTTACGGCAGAGTTAATTTAAACATTTTGAGAGAAGCTGCACGAAAAGAGCTTCGAGAGTTTCTGGACAAATGTGCGGGGAGTAAGGTAATGAAGATACACGAACACGCTAACCATAAACGGTGACGTTTTTCCGCATCCATGGGTCGTTCAGCCTGTTCCTCCAGCCTCTGCGCTGTCAAGCTTTGTGTGTCGACACAGTTTACATTTTAGTTTCACATATATTTCGATTGGCAAGTAAATTATGGATAGGAGTGGGATTAATTTTAGGGCTGCGCATGTCACTTAAACAGGTCGCTAAGTCATGAACACCCATAGATGAACAGTTCCGCAGACAATAATCATTTGCTCTTTTCAGGCCATAGTTTGGGATGAATACTTGACGGGACCTTTTGGACTTATAGCTCAGTACTCTCTCTTAAAGGTAGGTGTTGTCTGTGCATACGTTTACTGAAGGAGTATGACTGAATTAAAAGGAACCATGAGAGTATTACTATAACAGGTTTTTGTTTATTGTTAAAATCTGTGTTATTACTGTTTTAGGAACATGAGGTCGAAAAGATGTTTACTCTTAAAAGTGGCAGGCTGCCCCCTGCTGATGTCAAAAACATCATTTTCTTTGTCCGTCCACGGCTGGAGCTCATGGACATCATAGCTGAGAATGTGTTCAGGTCTGTTTATGTGTCACCACTTCATCCTCCACCTTACATCCTTCATGTCCCTCTGTTCAGCTGCCTCCAACATTGAGTTTACTTCCTGTTTGTTTGTTCACCATTTAGTGAGGACAAGATGCACCCAACAAGAGACTTCCACATCTTGTTTGTGCCTCGGAGGAGCATGCTGTGTGAACAGAGACTGAAGGAGCAGGGTGTGTTAGCCTCATTTATCAATATTGATGAGTACATCCTGGACCTGATTCCCTATGATGGTGACCTGCTCTCCATGGAGTATGAAAGTGCCTTTAGGGTGGGTATAACTTCAGCACAGTTTGAGTGCTCTTCATATGAACTAATTTTTGTAATGTAGTTTTGGCCCAGACAATTAATTGCAAATAAGATTAAATCACAATATGTCCTACAGCAATTTTCTCATCACAGACAGTGCAGTTTTTGCTTAACATCAAACTTGTCAGAATACCAGAATTTTTTTTCGTTGTAGATATTTTATGCTTTATAACTGTTACTCAACTCTGGTCAATCAAAGGGCCAAACCGTTGAAAACTGCCTTTGCAAGAGGAACAATCTAAGAGGCAAAAATGGGCAGAGGTGGCATGATGTAGCAATAAAAATGGTGGCAAAAATGTTCAAAAAGGGGCTGCATGGTGGCGCAGCGGGTAGCGCTCCAGCCTCACAGCAAGAAGGTTGACAGTTCAATTCCCCATTTGGGCAAGGTGGGCCTTTCTGTGTGGAGTTTGCATGTTTTCCCCGTGCATGCGTGGGTTCCCTCTGGCTTCCTCCCACAATCCAAAAAAAATGCCCACATGGTTAGGTTAATTGATTATTCTAATAATGACTCCATGTGCGTGAATGGTTGTTTGTCTATATGTCAGCCCTGCGATTGACTGGCGATCAATCCAGGGTGTACCCCGCCTCCCGCCCTATGACAGCTGGGATAGGCTCCAGCCACCCGCGACCCTGAATAGCAGGATAGACGGTTAAGAAAATGGATGGATGTTCAAAAATGGGTAAAAATTGGGAGGCAAGTTGGCAAATACTCAGTAGGTAGCAAAACTCAGAGGGCTGACTTGTTCTCATGTAATATTCTATTGTTCTGAGACACTTTTGTTATCTGTAAGCCATAATCATCAAAATTTCAAGAAATAATGGCCGGGATATTTCACTCTATGTATAATGAATTTTATAATATGTAGGTTTCTCTTTCTGAAATGAAATAACCAAAAGTGCTTGACTTTTTCTGCCTCATGTATGTGTTTTCCTTATTCAAAACCATAAAAATAATTTTAAAAATGTAATCCCTTCAATATAGCAATTGATATCAACAACACACAAGATAGGGAACCTAAAATAATCACACAATAAGTTGCAATTGCAAAAATAAATGGAATTAGTTTATTTTTCAAATATCTTAGTCCTCACGTTATGCTCATTGAGAGTGTGTTAAATTGTCACTTTGCTGCTCCGAATGACACATTTGGTCATAAGTAAGATTATGAATAGTTGTAGTATATATTTCTGCCTTTCATTGTGTTCTTACTGTTCTGCTGTGTCTTCAACAGGAGTGCTACTTGGAAAATGACCAAACTAGCCTTTACCACACAGCCAAAGGCCTCATGACTTTGCAGGCACTATATGGCACCATCCCTCAAATTTATGGGAAAGGAGAATGTGCACGGGTGAGTACAGGGGCAGAGTTGTAAATGAAAACTGATCCAATTTGTTTAATGAGCATATAAAGACAATTAATGTGTTTTGAGAAATAATTTCTGTGCATGTTCTTAGCATGTTGCCAACATGATGCTGAGGATGAAGAGGGAGTTTGCTGGCATTCAAAATCAGATCCTACCTGTATTTGACACTCTGCTCCTCTTGGATCGCAACGTGGACCTGCTCACCCCTTTAGCTACACAGCTCACCTACGAGGGTCTTATCGACGAGATCTATGGAATCACAAACGGTCAGAATTATTTTTAACCCCTGCTCTTTATATGTTAATTATAACCATCATAAATTTACCATTCGTTTAAAGAAGGCACTGATTTCCCTTGTTTGACCTACAGGTTATGTGAAGTTGCCCCCTGAAAAGTTTGCGCAGAAGAAACAAGGTGAGGCAAGCAAAGATTTACCAACTGAACCCAAGAAGCTGCAGCTCAACTCAGCTGAGGAGTTGTACGCAGAAATACGGGACAAGAACTTCAACGCTGTTGGAGCAGCACTCAGCAAGAAAGCCAAAATAATCTCAGCTGCTTTTGAGGTAGGCCCAGCCTTCATTGTTCTGGCATGCTTGACTGTCGCGCTAACAGCATGTAGATGCATTGTGCAGTGCTCTAATGGGGCTAAATCAGATCACTTCCAGACATCCCAGCTGCTCTGATGTGATTACGATCTCGTGGCATTTTTGCACATAGGTCGATAATGGAAATCCATGATGGAAGAGAAGTGATGACAATGTCTTGCAGATTAAGATAACTAATTAGGCAGAACTCAAACAAAGCAAATCATATTTCTACTGCTTAACAGGTCAAAAAAGTATATTAGTTGGAACAGAATTGGAAAATTTGTGTTCAGACTTTTTATGCTGGAAGGCAGTGACCTGAGCTGGCTGTTATTTTTTTGTTTGTTTTTGTTTTTGATGATTTAAGTTAGGACTCTTTTGTACATGATTTAAGAATATTAATGATTCAGTGTATTTTTGTAGCTTTTGTTACTCTGAAAAGTAGTTTTTTATTTATTTAGGGGTTTGATTGAATAGAAATGTAGTAGAGCAAGTTTGTTTTTGTCTTTTTTTGTCTTCTAGGAGCGTCACAATGCTAAAACAGTGGGAGAAATAAAGCAGTTTGTGTCTCAGCTGCCTCACATGCAGGCTGCAAGAAGCTCGCTGGCGAACCACACTTCTATAGCAGAGCTGATCAAGGACATTACCAGTGAGTAAAATACTCCTTTTTTCCTGACCTCATATTTTGAAACCTTTATCATGAAAGACACGTTGTTTCAAGCTGCAATACCACAAAGCAGTCACATAAAGCCTAAGTTAAGTATAGTACTTTTTGGATTATTGACTAGCACTATTAAACATAACTGATGTGTCATAAATCCTGTTTAAAGGGCTGCAGAATTCTATGTGATTAATTTTGGAGCATTTCTGGTCTATAAGTTTCACTTAAATGTCGCAAATCTGACTTGTGTCTCTTCTTGCAGCATCCGAGGCCTTCTTTGACAATCTTACAGTGGAGCAGGAGTTTATGACTGGAGTTGACACGGACAAGGTAGTGTTTCATCTATCAATCAGTAACTGTCTTTTGTCGCACATTGGCATTTACAGTAATCCCAGTCTCAATTTATGACCAGTTTCCGTCTTTATCCGCTGTCCCATCTCTCTCTATGAAGCCATAAAAGACCAGAATTAAACTCTTAAAAAAGAAATCCCCACAGGAATATATGGTTATATTTGTTTTATCAGATGTTATTCAAGTTTTCAAAAATTTACATGAAAGGAAAATGCTGTGTTGCATTTGTTCACTCAGTTTTGTAACTGGTTACAGATTCTTGAGAGAATCTATAAAACAAAAAAATCCCATTTTAAACTCTGTATTTATAATTTTATACCACATGGTTTGACTGATACTGATAAACTTTCGCTTTATTGCCCAGGTGAACACATACATAGAGGACTGCATCGCACAGAAAGATCCGTTAATCAAGATTCTACGTCTCGTGTGTATGCAGTCTGTCTGCAACAACGGCCTCAAACAGAAAGTGTTTGACTACTACAAGCGAGAGATTCTCCAGGTACAGTTATTAAGATTTGGATGTACATTTCGGTGCACAATGCTGAGAGAAAAAGTTGTGAGTGTTTTCTTTATTGTGGATTTCTTAAGAAGTTTTTTAAACTGGATGTAGTCAATGAAACTGAGTGTCAACTGTTAAATGCTGAGGCTTTTGTGTCTTTGTTGTTTAGACGTATGGATATGAACATATTCTGACATTAAACAACCTTGAGAAAGGAGGTCTGCTGAAGCCACAGACAAGCTCGAGGAATAACTACCCGACTATCAGAAAAACTCTTAAACTGTGGATGGAGGACGCCAATGAACAGGTGCAAGATATAATAAAAGAACTTCAAGAAATTAGCTAATGCATTTTGAGAATCCTTTTAACGCTTTTTTTGATCATTGCAGAACCCAAACGACATCTCCTACGTCTACAGTGGCTACGCTCCACTGAGCATCAGATTGACCCAGGTTTTGGCCAGGCCCGGGTGGCGCAGCATTGAAGAGGTGCTGAAGATGCTCCCAGGCCCACACTTTGAGGAGAGGCAACAGCTTCCTGCTGGGCTTCACAAGAAACGTAAGGATCCATGTACAAAATGCTGTTTATTCTGCTGGTTGCTCTATAGAACAAAAGCAAAGGACCGTCTGCCTGCTGCATGGAGATAAGACACAGGCTTTGTTTCTGTCATGGTTAATGCTGACCAGCAGCAGATTGATGACACAAAGATGACTGTGCCAAAGAAGCACTGCGAGTGTTTGTGGTTCCTCTGTGTGTGGTGAAGAGAAAGCTTGATAAAAACACACTGTCAGTGTCTAATGCTTTGCTTCAGTCCGTCCATCTTTTTCTGTTGGCAGTAATAGGTGTCGGACTGATCTGAATAATGAATTTAATTTTCCCTCAATTTGAAATGTGCTAATTAGGACTGAGTTTGGGCATGGGACAGTCGACTTGTTTCTACATGCCTGCTTTCAATTGAATTTAAAAGGTGATAATAGAAGACTGACCTGGGGGGAGGATGGTAGGAAATTAGGTTTTTCACATTAAAATTGAAGTGCTTAAGCAGTTGGGACTTGCCCTGTTTGACATTAAGTTGTATTTTGTTGAAGTAACAGAAATTTGCCGTGTCAAAGGGATAAAAATGTAAAGCTGACTTTCCTGAGAGCTAAAACAGCCTAAGTGATTTATCATGTCCTTTTCTCTGTCATTCAGGCCAGCAGGGGGAAAATCGGACAACGCTGGTGTTCTTCCTCGGTGGAGTGACGTATGCAGAAATAGCTGCTTTGCGCTTCCTCTCTCAGATGGAAGACAGTGGGATGGAGTACATCATAGCCACCACGAAACTTATAAACGGAACAACTTGGATTAAATCTCTCATGGACCGACCTGAATCCCAGACCCCCTGAGTCAGCGTCATGCACACCTGGACACATCAAACAGGCCATCCATCAGAAAAACCGTAGCTGCCGTGTTTTTCTCTGTATCAGTGCAGGTCTGCAGGTGTCTCATTGATGTTTGTGCAGGTTTAGGAACAGTATGCTCTTTAAAGGTAACCTGTGGTGTTCCACTTGTAGATAACCAAACTCACATTTACAGGCAGTGTTACATCTTAAGGATTTACAAACATGGCAAAAGCTTTTCTTTCTTCACATATGCATATCTGATCTTACTCAATACCTTGATCTGTGAATTTTTTTTCCTCATGTTTTCTTACCATCCATTCATCTTCTAGCACTCCTGTGCCAAATGTAACAGAACCACCTCTCAGTTTTACAGACAAAAATACTGACAAATATCTGCTATTTGACCACCTCTGTATCAACCAGTAACTGAAGACATTTGATACTTAGGATCTGGTTTAGGTATGTGGCTGTTCATTCATATCTGGTCCAGCTCAAAGTCTCGCTGTTGAAGTGTCTGCTCAATCTGGATCTTCGAAAAAGCACTTTGGTTTGTATGAAAGCTGTTTCACAGATAAAATTTGACTATTTCTAGAGGGATGTGGGGCAGGATCAACTGGAAAAATCTATTTTATGACCCATGAGTTACCATAAGTTGACAACTACCACAAGCAATCAGCTGCCTTCAGGCTACATTCCCCTGTCAGAAACTTAGCACTGTTTTCTGGAAATAATGGAATAAGGTTTCCGGCATCACATTAATTCGTAACCTTGAACATCAAAAATTATCTTCCACAACATACTTGCACTTACTAGCGTACTAGTGTGACAGAAAAACATGACTGCAAAACAGAAAAACAAACACACAATAGTGGTCCTGAATACCACAGGGCACCTTTAATAAGTTTAAGCTTCATGTATAATCCACAACATTTTTATTGCTTCATCATTTGTCACATTACTGGATGCTTATCTCTGAGGTCACTGTCATACTACAGCAGTTGTACATATGTATTTATGTTTAGAAGAAATCTTTTTGAAATTTATGTTTTTTCATGTATTATGAGAAGAAGTTACGATTCCTAAAAGTTTTGTTGCCAGGTTTTTTTTTGTTGCTTTTTTTTTTTTTGCTTTTTCTTGGACCAGAAAAGGTAAATAAAATCATCTTAACTGTGAAACCAATCAGTCTGGTATTACTTTGACATGTTGGGAACCATTTTGCTCATTGTTTAGATCCTTTTCAGAAAGACAGGTTGATTGCGGACATGGAGAGCAGATGAGAAGCAGAGATGGTAGTGGAACCGTCAGCAGTGATCCAGCTCTCTGAAGGAGCAATTAGCACAGTAACAGGCCCCCTGATCAGCCGGTAATGGCCCTGTGCTGTCTGGAGAGCTCAGCCCACGGCAGCCCGAGATTTGACAGCACATGACACTGATTGAATTAAGAGGCCATTTGCTCCATGTTCCGGTAGAGGATAACAGTGCTGCAGGAGGGTGTTTGATCTCTGTTTCAGTCAATATCTTCTCCGTGCCTTACACTATGAACACGGAGAGACCTGCTGACAGCACTCAGATATTTTTGGAACAAGGTAGGGTAAATTCATGTTAACTTCCTCCATGCTGATAAGCCAGAATATAAAGGCTTTGATAAATATTAACAGGAAAATAGTTCACGCTATGGATTAGCTTTCCAATCTAACACTTTGATATCTCTGTTTGAGGAGCAGGTGCACTGCAGATTTAAACTCCCATTAGATCAACCACAGGGGATTCAGATCCCTGTGATCACTTATTGTTCTTGGCTCCTCCTCTGCCATAAGAGCTTGAAAAGCTCAAGGCGGCACACAACAACTTGGAGTCCAGGGCTGGAAACGCAGGAGTCCACTTTTTCATCAGATCCTGCCCTGCCTCAATAAAAAAGGTATGATTTATTAATTTGAAAACAAATTGCATGCTTGATTTGTTATTAATGAATGTTTGAATTTAGTTTAAAGTCAGGTTCAGCCTCTAAAACTCCTCTTACTAATGGACTTCACATATTTTAAGGCAAGAAAACTGTCAAAAACTGAGTATATTTAATAGCATGATTTATTCTGGCTTTAGTTTGATTCAATTTTGAGACCATAACTTCTCTGGCCGAGGTAATAACTTGTGCAAAGAACGAAATGAAAGGTTAATGTGGGAAATATTAGTTCTTGCTTGCTACTTTATTCAAGAAGATCAATAACAAGACCATTTGGAGCAATTTACAGATAAATTATTCACAGTGGTCTTTTAAAACTGCAGCCACTTTGAGACCAACAGGAAATCAATGTGCAGCACTTCTACATCTGAACTTGCGTCATTTGAAAAATATAATAACCAACAGAAATAATGTTATTGCACAGAGCAAAGACCACAAAGGAGACGTCAGTTATCAGATTATCTTAGTTGTTATGTGCTTTATGTGTTTGTGTTATGATTTGATGGGCTTTCAACAAAAATTATTTTGAGGAGATTTAAGTCCTTTAGATTTAAGTTGCTGTGTTGATATGTTCATGTTTGCAGAATGGGTCGAGGTGGGAACATGGGACATCTGACTCAACATGGTGGCAGACAGAAGATGCAGCAGGTTTATCTGGATCTGGATGTGGAGCCCTTGTTTATCCGCTTCCTCCGGACATTCAAGGAAATCCTAAAATTTGTCCTCTTCAGCTACACTGTGCTGTTTGGTGCTTTGCTACTTGCAAGATGGACCACTTATTTCATGGTTGGAAAGTAAAAAGACTGTTAGAAAAAGAGCCTTTTCATGGACTTGGAGCTCATTAATGACACAGATCAGGCAGACATTCTGGGACTTGTGGTCCATGCAGTTCCTATAAATTATTAATGTCTCAAAACACAAAAATAAAAAAAGCAGGACTTGTGTTTGTTTCCATATTTGAATTAAATTATGCCGCAGAAAAGAAAACAGCTATTGCTCAGTTTTGCATACTGAATGCTGCACACATTAAGTACAAAATTCTATGGCAAAGCATATTTGTACCAGATGTGTTGGACGTACTTAAATCTGCAATATAGATGCAGAGATGTTTGCAGATTTGCAAAACATATGCAATGGAGCTATAAAATGTTTGTTTATGTGGTGTACAAAAAAAGTGTGTAATTTATTCTTTGATTATAAATCTTTAAAATGTTTTCCCTCTTGAAAAGCACATAGTGGGGTTTGGGGGAAAAATAAAGCAACATCAGCTGTTTCTCTGTTGATAATTACTCTTGAATTAAACAGTGAAACATATTTTCCATCATTAGGAAATGATAGTTGACACCTGCCAAGAGATTAAAAGACCCCCCAGAGAACATGGGGGTCCCAGATTCACTGTATGGCATTTAATTGTTGTAATGATGAAGGCTGCAAACCAATGATTACAGTTATGGGTGCACCCATGCTTTGCGATGTACAGCTTAAGCATGATACAGAATTGACTTTCAGGTCTCAACTAAGCTCTGATCCCATTATCCTGAAAGCCTTTCATATAGGTTTAAACTCTTGTTTTAAGGGCTTTTTTCTGTCAGTTTGTTTGGAGGCAGATGTAGCTTATTTCTAGATAAATGTGTGGTTGGTCAAATGAACAAAGATTAGGGTCTCTTTGTGGCAAAGGGATCATGATTAGAATCATGACAAACAACTTAAGATTAATTTTTGTTTAATATTATGATCCTCCTGTTGCATAATCTGCACCAGTATAAATTTGTTTGGCTATACTGAGATTTTTGTTTGAATTTGGGTGACCATAATCTACAAACTCAAAAAGAGCCCCCCCCCTACCGGCCTCTTGGAGATACTGCAAAAACACCTCAATATACTCAAGGATTAAAAAATGTAGCTTCATAACCCAAACAATTATTTAAAAAACTCCTTTCTGTTTGAAGTCGACATTATCCGAAAAAAATGTAAAGAGGCCTATTTCCGCCAGTAAAAATATAAAAATGAAAAACTGGCTTGGTTAAATTTTTTGCTCACATGTCTTTGGCATAAAAAGTGGAATTCATGAGACATAGACTGTTTTTTTCACTTTTTCCTAATTTTTTTGACCTTTCATCTCAAAATTTAGACTTATATCATAATTTTGACTTAACTCGAAACCATGTCAATTTATTTAAACGTTTTGAATATTTTTCTTGCAATTATAAATTTTCATATTTTCATCTGTTTTATCTTAAAATTTTGACTTTCTGCCTCAAAATTTCGTCTTTTTTATCTCAAAATATTTCCGATTTGTTTACTCACAATCTTGATTTTTCATTTCCAGATTTTGATTTAACATTGCTCCAAAGAATCAGTCTCACCCTACACGCATATGTTTGGTCACCCTAGTTTGAAATACATCCACTCTGTCCTGATTTTAGCCCTAATGTCTTAAACGGGGCAACTTTGCAGTGGCAACTTTAAAACACAAACCCAACATGTGTAAGAGACCACAGCAGCAAGTGCAACTTTTCCCTGTTTAACTTAGTTGTGTATTACCGGTGTAAAAAAAAAGAAGGTCAGAATTAACAGAAACTCACCCTTTAACATCACTTTACTTTCAACTGTGAGGCGTGAATAATGAACAGAGACTGGATGGGTCACTAGGACTTACTCAACAGTCATAAGTGTGGTTGATCGTCTGCGATTAACTTAACCTGAAGTGAAGTTCCCGTTTTGACGTGAAGTTAACACTCCCTGCGTGCGTGGGTTAGTTCGAATGTATTCACTCACACAAAACACACGAGCGGGGTTTAAGCCACTACGGGGCTTTAATGTGGGTCTTTAATTATTTTCACCAAAGTAAATCGTATTTTCTATCGTATAGTTGTGAGCAGTATAGAGAAATACAGCTGTATCCTGTCGCTGAGGGTCCGTGGTGCGGTGTGTTGACCGCAGTTTAGTGAACCGCGCGCTGTCAGACTCTCTGCAGAGCGCCGCCCGCGCTGCGCCATTTTGAAAGCGTAAGTCTGAGACAGGCAGGGGAGAGGGAAATCTCAAAGTAGAGAGCAAAGTCTAAAATCCACCGGAGAGGATTGTGGTCTGCTTACGTTACCCCCAAACACCTCCGTGTTGTGTGTGTGAAGTGGGACGTAGACTCGTGCGGTCCTCGGGGTTTTGAGCAGCACTCTCTGGCTTCTTCTTTCATTGCGCACCGGTCAGAACCACCAGAGCCGACCAACCCGGGTCAACACGACTCCAGTCCAGGGCCTGAGCCCCTAACACACATCCTCTGTCCGAGTCTCTCACCATGGCAGGTAAAAACAAACGTAAAACACTGCTGTGGTGTCTAAATTATTTATAATTTGCACGTACTTGCTGCGCTGCTCAGCACACATGATGTTTGTCTCATTGATGAAAATACTCAACTGTGCAGGCTAGTTAGCAAGCTATGCTAATGTGTGTCAGTGACTGTGAAAGTGACTTTTTCCTCATATCAAATACAACTGGACTTTTCCCATTTCCTTTGAGTAATTGAAGCCACCTCGATGTGTTATTAGTTTCCTCTCACCGTCGGTAAATTCTTGTCTGACTAACTATGTAGCCAAGTTAGCAGCAGCAGCAGGCTAACGCGTGTAAAGTTGTGTGGTGGAGGTGTGGTAAAAACTTGTTTGTATCTCTCGAAGGAGCCGGTGGTGGGAACAGTGATGTGCAGTGGTGCTTTTCCCAAGTCAAAGGAGCTGTAGATGATGAAGTCGCTGAAGGTAAGTCCATGTGGAGGTGCTCAGTAACATCCTGTACATGTTTGATTTGAAATATGCTCATAGCTGCCATACCATCCCTATCAGGTGTCTTTTCATAACAAATGCACTTCCAGGGGTAAGATCCAATGCAAGGACTCAAGCTCTTTTTTTTGTTTCGTATGTCTTGGATAAGTAACACTCAATGAGAGCTACCATTCACCTGCTTTGTGAATTCTTAGAAACCATAACTTATTGTAGCTCCAGTGTGTTTGTCCAGTGTGTTCAATGTAATGTTTGCATGCTGGTGAAAGAAATTACACAGTTTTGGTGCATCTTAGCAAGACATGACCATTACCAACAATCAACAAGCAGGAAGTAATTGATGCTTGCTTGTTATGTTGAGCAATAGTGTGCCCGATGGCTCAATCTTGAGTGTGTCGCATTTTGTAATGTTTTAGGTCTAAAGACAAACTTTGCATCAGTTGTGCAGAGGTCACACATTTTGATACATCCACTGCCACCTTGGAAATAAAGTGTCTCTTCAGCAAATTAATACTGGTTCGTGAAAGTAGCCACATTTCTGCCCAGTTTCATTTGACTCCTGTAATAAAACTGAGTCACGGCCTTCAGTGACTTAATGACAGCAAAACACTTTGCTGATGCAGCCCTGAAATCTCTCCTGCAGATTTAGATAGCAATGAGGGAAACTAAGGACTGACTCTTGTAATGTTGCAGATGATTATAACACCAGGCATGGATGGAATTGATGCAGCTTGAGTGACAAAACAACTCAGAGTGATTTTTACAGACAAGTTGTTACCTTCAAAGTTGTAAGATTAGTGTTGGATTGTAGCTGGCCCTTTGCCATTGCCCAATGACAGAGTTCACTTCCCTTGACAGGTTTGTTTACAGTACATGCTGAACTTATTTGTGTGCAAAGGACTACATAGCTGTTTACAGTAAGCTCTGCCTGAGAACAGGTATAAATGTGAGCCTCTCCTTGAGTCAATACATAGCAGCACACAGGCTGTAAACTCAACACTACAACAGGGTTGTAGTTTTATTTGACTCTCCTCCACTCTGCCAGCTTAGGCTTTCCATGAGAGTTTGTATGGAGTCAGGTCGTGTCAGGCGCTTTGTTTGCTGCTAAAGGAGAAACAACACCACAGTCTATATTAAGGACTGCACTCCCTCAGAATAGTACCAGCCTGTAAACAGGGATTGATTGTTCTGCTGTAGGATTTGATGAGAATGCTTCTCCATTTTGAAATGCTGAATAGCTGCACATTGAAAGTGTTCAGTTAACTTTGAGTTTTGTCGCATTTGCACACTGTAGTGTCTCTAAACAGAACATGTACGTCACTGCTCTGTTGTGTTTTCACTACAGCTGACATGGAGTCGACCCCTCATAGGTAGATGTTCAGGAGCACATTTATAATATGTCAAACACCACTAGAAGAGTTTGTGTTTTCTAGAGGAATCAGAAAACTTTGCAAAAATTACCAAATACATTCTCATTTGATTTCAACAAAATTCTTTATTAATACATTTCTAAGAGTGCTTTGGTCTAAAACATGATGTACTTACCTACAAAATAATTTTTTGACAGCTGACATTATATCCACTGTTGAGTTCAACCACTCTGGGGAACTCCTCGCCACTGGGGACAAGGGGGGGCGTGTTGTCATCTTCCAGCAGGAACCAGAGGTAAGTTTATTGTTACAGCAGACTGAACTTACATCTACTTTGGTTGTTAAAAGTTGTAAGCTTTTGGTAGTTTTTGATGTAAGTTTAATTTTAAACAAAGAAATACAATTATTTAAAGAAAAATACATCCAAGTATTCCCCTCAAGTTACTAAAACAAGCATGTAAGCTTGATGAGAAGTGGCGTAAAAGTTACTGTTGTGTTTCCAAAAATGTCACGTTACCAATAATGCCTTACATGTAATGTACACACAAAATCTGAGTGCATTGTTTTGACTTTAGGTTAATTAATAATTTGACCAACATTTAAGGATAAATGCAAGATCCACCTAAAATAAAAAGGGCTCCGCTATTTTATCACTTACAACTTGAAAGGCTTCCTTCTGTTCTTTCATTTTACTGATAACGCTCTGATTTGTTTGTCATTGTTCAGTGTAAGAGTCAGCCACAGTGTCGAGGCGAGTACAATGTTTACAGCACCTTCCAGAGCCACGAGCCAGAGTTTGATTACCTGAAAAGCCTTGAGATTGAGGAAAAGATCAACAAGATTCGATGGCTTCCTCAGAAGAATGCCGCACAGTTCCTTTTGTCTACAAACGGTATGTGAAACACTTTTTTCTTATTCGACTGTGCGAGGAAGTGTTGGTGATGAAACGTTTAACCCGTCTCTACATCTGTACTCTGGAGACGTCATGTGGAAGAAGATAATCTAAATTTACTCTGTTGCCTTTATCCCTTAAGAGTTTTCTGTGATCTCTGCTCTTTTTTCATCACCAGACAAAACCATCAAGCTGTGGAAAATTAGTGAGCGTGACAAGAGACCAGAGGGCTACAATTTGAAAGAAGAAGATGGAAGATACAGAGATTTCAATACAGTTACTACTCTGCGGGTATGTATTTCTGTCTTCATCGATGCCTATATAATTCTGAAATGAAGATATCATCACTTTTCCTATGAACCATATTTAATTAAGGTCACTTCAAGTTACCATTAAATCAAATTAAGGTTAAAAGAGGCATGAAGTTTTGATTTGTTTGTTTCCTCTACATTTTCTGGAATCTCTGTCAGATCCATGTAATTCTCAAAGATGTTTCCGACAAACATGGAAATGTTTATCCTTCAACAGTACTTTAGTCATACTTTGTACAGTCAGTGCTTAAGTAATTGCATTACCTTTCCATAGAGTAATGAGCAGTTCATGTAACTAGATATTACTGTTTTTTTCTTTTTATGTTTCAATCCCATCGCTTTATCCAAATTTACCAATTTATAATTAGTGCTTGTTTATATAGAGTCATATAAAGAGAATTAGCCTTGAGCACTGGGACCAGATTGGTATTTTTTTATGCAGGGCCCCTGTTCCCCCAGAGGATCATCAAGTAGCTTAAAGGAGAACGTATGTAGTTGGAAAGAAGAGGAAGAAGTGGGTCAAATTGATCAGTGTTCTTACTCTGTGCGAGTCTTTGAATTAAAAAAGAATTAAGGGCACAGCACTTACGAATCAAAATCTACCTGTTGCTGTAAGTGACGCTAATGTAACATGAGTTTTGCATTTTGAATACACTTTGTAATTGGGTCCCCTACAGAGGCTAAACATTAGGAATCCCTGAACTGGGCCATCTCCTCTTATTTTTTTCTATTTGCATCAGTACTTATTAAAATTTTTACCCTCACATCTACAAAATAAAATACAAGCACTGTTCTGAAAATATGGTAACATGAACTCTCTCCTCTCCTTAGGTTCCAGTATTCATGCCAATGGACTTGATGGTTGAAGCCAGTCCTCGAAGAGTTTTTGCAAATGCTCACACTTACCATATCAACTCCATCTCAGTGAACAGTGACTGTGAGACATACCTGTCTGCAGATGACCTGCGCATTAACCTGTGGAACCTGGAGATCACTGACCGAAGCTTCAGTATCCTTTGATATTTCAGGTTCACATTTCCTGGGGCAATCATTTACTTTATTGTTCTTGACAATTCATCCTTGTTTTTCTTCATCAACTTCACATATTCTTAAAAAAATCACCCAAGTAATTTTTCAAGATTTTTCAGAAAACAGGCAAAGATTTATTTTTTGTCAAAAATTGACAAGTTGACAAAATCTCTCCTGCTGAAGGCAGCTGTGGCAGATCAAGAATTTGTCTTAAATGAAAAACTTTTAGGCCAGTCTAGGTGTTATGTTCTTGGTTTTTATCAGTTTGTGTCAAACTTGCAGACATTTTTTAGGGATCATAAGTTGTTGAACTTTTCTTTATTCTTTAAATATCCCATATGAAATGATTTGTGTTATGTGTTGGTTAGTTTGTTGTACCAAGGTAGCTCTGACTCACCGTCAGTCCATGATCCCTTGTTTGCATCCTGTTCACCTGCCCACCACATGCCAATCAAATTTGATGCTCACAGACAGATCATTAATCATTATTTGAAAATCTGAAATCCGCTCCATATAAGGGTTTTTTTGAGTCCCTGTCAAGTAAGTGAGTAAATTAGCTGTTAATGGATTTTGCGGCCTCTTATCAAGGTTAAATAACTCAGACTTGGTATTAGTCACAAATTGTGTGAATCAGGGTGCCATGCATGATACTGCCACTAGGTGTCATCAAAGCAGAGAGAATTTCTCCACAACAACTGTCAGACTTGGCTGAAATGGCAAGTTAAACGAAATCCAAATTGTTAGTGTTTTTGTGTGAAAGTAAAAGTCTTTTTTTTTATCACACAAAGCTCATAAATGAATGTCTTTGGTTTCCACTTGTCAGAAAGTTATTTTTGTACATGTTGGCTAGTTTATCCTTTTTTCTTTCTCTTAAGTTATTTTCTGAGACAGAAAACAGCCATTTTACTTTAACCCAACTTTACAGATATTGTTGATATTAAACCAGACAACATGGAAGAGTTGACTGAAGTGATCACAGCAGCCGAGTTCCACCCAAATCAATGCAACACTTTTGTCTACAGCAGCAGCAAAGGCACCATCCGACTGTGTGACATGAGGGCTGCAGCACTGTGCGACCAACACACCAAGTGTAAGCTTCTTTAATCTGCCCTGAGTGCCTGCAGGGGAGATATTTCATTCAGGGGAAACTGGGTGACAATGGAGGTGAAAATGTTCATGTGTCTGTGGAAAATGTGTGTTTAGTAGAAAAACTTTTAATTTCTCATCAAGTCACTAAAAATCAGTTGTCAGCTGCTATGAGTCTAGTGTCTTTATCAACCAAACTGCCTGCTGTCTGGACTTATATTCCTAGCCTAGAGATATGTCAATATGCTGCTTTACTAACAGCTGGGCTACAGTACCCGTCAAGAAATCCTCTGTGCAGTTGTAATTGGCGAGCACCACACAGCTGTGTGAGTTGAGAGGTCATGTGCGGAGGTGAAGGGTAGTGTCAAATATTAGTTATTTTTGTCACACTTCAGTGAAAGACAGGAGCATCTTAGCAGAAGAAAGTTTCAGGTTGGAGCTTTGTTACAGAAATATTTTGTGCTTGTTCAGAGGCAGCAGCGCTGGCCTTTGACCCAAAGTATCCTGATGAGAGGTCTTATTAGAAATCAGTCAAGGATCTTTATGACCTTTTGTAAACCATGAAGAATGACAGACCTCATTCATACATCCTCCCAGAAAGCTACCAGATGCTTTGTATATGTAAAGATATATTGGCTCAGCTAGACACAATAAAATTAAAATAATGATACACATCTTTCTTCCTCTTCTAAGTGTTTGAAGAACCAGAGGATCCAAACAATCGTTCTTTTTTCTCTGAAATCATCTCCTCGATCTCTGATGTCAAGTTCAGCCACAGTGGTCGATACCTGATGACACGCGACTACCTGTCAGTCAAGATCTGGGATCTCAACATGGAGTCTCGGCCAGTAGAGACGTATCAGGTGTGTGACGTTACCACTCAAAGAGAAAAGAGCTGTTTTTACACCTGTCCTTCAGTGGCGGAATGAGAGGTCAGAAATCATTCTATTGCCTCTCCACAAGAGGGTGGTGTTTCACAGAGGTCATGGAGAAGTGTTATTTTCACACTTCTGCTGATTCTAGTCAACATATCTTCATCTTTATCTGTTGACAGGTGCATGAATATCTCAGGAGTAAACTGTGCTCGCTGTATGAGAATGACTGCATCTTCGACAAGTTTGAGTGCTGTTGGAACGGAAATGACAGGTGAGCTTTAATCAGGCTGAAAACTGATGGGGAACTGTGGTACATGTCAACCTCATTGGGAAGAATAATACTTTGAGAAAGAAATCTTTGGTTCCCACTCATGCCTTGGGAATTTCCTTCATGGATTAACATGACACATGGTAGTATTTTGGGTTTGCTCTTGTTTGAGGCACTTTTCAGGCCTTATCATTAACTGTGGATATCTGCCCGCTGCAGAGCAGAAGGCTGCACTTGATACCGTTTGGTTGTAGAGGGGGATTCCCTTCATGATACTGGAGGTGGCTCATCGCAGGATAACAAATTTCTGTCTACTTTAGATCTTCTGTAATTACCACGTTTACTGTAACTCACTCAGACTTTATCCCCGCAGTGTTGTGATGACCGGATCCTACAACAACTTCTTCAGGATGTTTGACCGAGGCTATCGTCAGGATGTAACTCTAGAAGCATCACGGGAGAACAGTAAGCCTCGATCAATCCTAAAACCTCGCAAAGTGAGCACAGGTGGGAAGCGCAAGAAGGATGAAATCAGTGTAGACAGTCTGGACTTTAACAAGAAGATCCTCCACACTGCCTGGCATCCTCTGGACAACATCATTGCTGTTGCCACCATCAACAATCTGTACATATTCCAGGAAAAACTGAACTAGCATATTTTTTTAATCCCAGCTTCTACTTGAGCCCAAATGCTTCTTTTCACACTTACAAATGATATCAGACCCTTTTGGCTAAATCCCAAGTTTTGATGTGATCTGCTCTCTGTGGGTTTTGAAATTAATATTATATGTCCATGAGAAATACACAAGCACCTTTTCCATGTGTATTTATAATATTGTTCAGGGTATGTAACTGTTAGTCTTTAACTTGGGATTTATTGCCTTTAATTTTCAGCAGCAGGAACTCTCTTTTCACCAAGCAAATGTTGACTACTCCACTACATCCCAAACCAAAGGGAACCTGTGTTCAAAGCACGTGTTTTACTTTTTCTTTGATCATTTGTGCCATGCAGACAAACATTATTTGTATGTCATAGATATCAATTGTTCCCAGTATTTGTAGCTACCATGTTTGATTACTTTGACTGGAAAATATTTTCCCCTTACTTTTTGTCACCAAATTTCTTTAAAATTGGCCTGACACTCTGCTTTTTCAAGCTGTTGACACTCCATATATTCGCCCCAAGTATTTGTCAAGGTGCCAACTTCTCTCACCACTTCTCTGTGGTCGTGCAGTTAAATGACTACTCCTGTGGTTTCCCATTTTCAAGCTCCTTCTGTTTGAATGAACAGGCCTGCATTACTGCTGACCTTTGTCCACAACTGTTTACATGTAAGGGATCAGATTCGAGCTGAACCACTGGCTCATCCCAAACAGACGTGACTTTTTTCATCCCAGTGAGCATTTTATCTCTTTAGGTAGAAAAACTCAACAACACTGGTTTATTTAACAAAAAAAGATAAAATTCATCCATGTGACCAAACCTATCTGGAAACCTGTATGCAGCAGTCAGAGAACAGACCTGATCTCAGTTCTTTGGCCATATCCTGCAGAAATGTACACCATGTCGAATAATATGTCACTACTGTAAGCTGATTTCCAATGCAGACAGAGATGACAGCATTTTGATAAAAGATCAGCAGCAATGTAAAAGTAATTTTGAGATAAGAGCTTGATCAACTAAAGTAACACCTGGTTTGTCATATATACATGAAAAGCAGAACACGCCTTTCAGGTTTTGTGGTTCATGAGTTAAATGAGGGCTTACCGTGCCAAAGTTAACAGTCCTGTCCTTGTTATTTAAAGCTGTCTGTGTGTCATGCTGGTTACCTTCTCACGTGTGTAGGTCACCACATAAAGCTCAGGATGAAAGCTTGTGAATGTCGATGAGCATAAAGTTGTGATGCAGCTGAATTCTGTCATGATCTGAGGTTAACATCTTGTTTTATTGCAAAAAGATGGACTTCTTTATCTTCTGAATTTAGTTTTCTGTTTTTTTTATGATGTTTTGTACTGTACCTGATAAAAGAAAAACGATCACTATAGATTTATTTTTGTATGACTTGAGGCAATAGGATTACAGTCTGATCACTGTAGTTTCTTTAGCTGTCTGTCTCACAGTGAGTATAGATGGACAGTTGACTGACCAGGCAACCGTTTTGTCATAACTTTGGGATGTTTTGTTGATTCTGGCAGGTGTTTCTTTGAAAGCTACAAACTTCAAGTGACATCGAGGAGAGAGTTTTGTTTCAATAGATGTCCAAAGAGAAAGTGTTTCAGGTGTTAGTACCTCTGTAGTCATAAGCACTATAACAGTTTTATTTTTTTATTTTGGTTGTAAGTGATGTTTTCTGTGGGATATTTTTTTTTTTGATGCTACAGAATTAAACTGTTATAATTTGAATCGTTTAAATCCTGTTTATGTGCCATGATTAGTTTATAAATCTTTTTTTTTCTTGCTGTGAAATTTTAGGCCTTTGAAGGTCTAAGCAGGAGTCATTTTAGTCAACATTTTTGTTGATTTCCTAATTTTTTATCCAGTTATCTTTGAAACTAGTCAAGTCTGTTGACTACATGTGTTTCCTCCCTCCTGACAGTATGGACTTGTTACTTTAAAAAAGAGAACTGAAAAAGCACTTGATTTTGAAGAAATTGTTGTGTGTGAGTTAGAGATGAGAAACTACTTAAAAATATTCATTCTTCTGTGTTTCTTTGTCCTAAGTCATTAGACACATAATGCCATTTTTTCTGGAGTGAAAGACAAATCTGTTTTTATTTCATTTTGAAATTTCAGTTTGATAACAGTTAAAGCCATTACAATTAGCTCATTGGTTCACTGGCTTATTATTGTCCTGTTTGTGTGCTCATGCCTCCAAAATCTCCACCATGGGAAGGTGTTAATTTAATATCTGTTCTGGATTAAACACTTTGCTTTTCTCTTCCTTTTATATTATTTTTTAATCCATATGAAAAGCTTTTATCATCTATTGCAAACTTGTATTTGGGTTACGCTTTCAACTATTTTTCTTTGTATCATGTATGCATCAAGATGTATAAAAGCACATTTGTGCATTTTCACAGAGATTGTACAAACAATAAGCAACAAGAGTTGTCGGGTCATGAAATATTTAGAAATGCAAAAATCTTTTGAAATACATAGAACTTGCAGAGAGTTGAGGGTTCCTTATTTTTGATGAATTCTTTTTTAAACTTTTTATTGGTTTGTTTGTTTTTTTTATTGTTGCTTTTTTTGTCTCAACAAATCACCATTACAAACTAAAGTAGATTAGATAAGAATAAGAGTTAAGGTAACAGATATTCAGGAAAAAACAACAATTGACCTGTTATCTTTTTATCACTCCCTCATATGTCTCTATTATTTGATGCAATGACACAGACCACACAAGAGAACCCTAATGCCTTTTTCTAGCATTAAGAAGAAATTAGATAATCAAGTATGTTTCTTGAAGTGTCTGCTCAGGGAATTTACTGCTGCTTGGTGATCAAAACCTTATTACTTTGACATAAAGCAGCTATTCAGGACTTTAAAAAATGGCCTTATTTACGAAAAGATCATACCTTTTTGACTTTCAGTTCACCATGATGGTTGTTGAACATCCACTGGATTTTACTTGCCCTACAAAGTCATTGTCAAATTCTCTTGTGAAAACTGTACGAAGGTTTTTCACTTGAGGCAGCAATATATAAATACACATGTATCACAGGAGTTAAAAATGAAATGCACTTTCTATTGTTGTGAATTTCATGAATTACTTGTTTTAATTTCTTTGAAGGGGATCTAAAATAAATATTGTTGGAGAGTTTGGGTGATCCGTTTGGGGTAAAGGCTACAAATTGTTCATGTACAGCTTTGTCCGTCTTTGTAAAGTGGAATTAAGTACAGTTTAGATGAGAATTAATAAAGAATTTCAACTTTAAATCCTGTCCTGGCTGCTGATACACTTTGGATTTGAAGATTCATGTGCTGTAAAAGTTAAACAACCTGACAGAGAAGCTGTATCAACATATTCCTCAAGTTGGACATACAGACACTTGTATGTAGCTTAGTAGGGGATGACTCCATCCTTTACGAATGTACAGGAAGAATTGCTTATGGACATGATGCCCCACTCATAAATAATTAAGTCAAGTTAACAGAGCACTTATTTGGCAAGTGAGTGATAAAGGCCCATCCTTCCTCCTATCAACACTCTTCCAAGCCCCTTGTCTTATCAGAAGATACCAGGAATTTTTAAGTCCTTTGTTTAGTTTATGAACTCTATAAAACTCATGAAAAACTATTTGTGGATTAAATGGTGTATTGAAAATGAAAATGAAATACAAAAAGCTGCCCATCATTGATAGGAAGCATGCTGTTAGTCTCTTATCTGTCTGTCTGTTGCCCTGACTCTGGACAGATTCCGCGCATGCGCACACGGCCATTTGTCTGCGTGTCATGTTGATGAATGCTGCTGAAACTGGGGAGTCAACATGTCCACCGCTGCTGCTCAACGGAACAATAACGAGGAGCCCGGGCTTCACGGTAGGCTGAGCCGTAGGTTGGTCGTCTACCCCCGGTAGAAAGTCTACTTCAGGAAACGCAAATAGGCGTGGGTGTGTTAGGGAGTCTGTGCATATTTTAGATTTTATTCTAAAAGTTGCATCGGGTTGGTATTTCCTCTTCTTTGGGGAGGGGTGGAGATGATGTTGTTTGACGTCACTGAAAAGCAGCCAATGGCGTCGTGATAAATGTTTGATGGACACAGCAGAAGCCAATCACGTACTCAGCTCGGGAAAGGGCGGATACTATCCGAAATGAAAACAAGTTTTGGACAAAAGACGATATAAATGTTGCTTTTTGTAACTGTCTCATTTTATGTTTGAAAACAAGGGTTCAAGTAATCCCTTTAACTGGATAGTTATTATGTTTTTAACTAACGGAAAAGGTCGTCGTAGTTAAACTGACATTTTAAAGGAAGACAATGGTTGGATGCTAGCTCAAGTGCCCGCAGACACTTCATGGACAGTTTGAGCACTTTTCTCTGAAAACACATTTCCACGTGAAATTGGCCAACAGTCCCTCTAACACACCAAAACCTTTGCTAGGATTCCAACCCGTTGTTTTATATGTGTCAATATCACAGCTGGAACAGCGACATGTCTGGACAAACCGTCTCACACAGCACTTCACAGTTATGCAACCCTCCCATGAGAACAGCATGGATGACAACCTCGTCTTTAAATCTAAAATTATTCCGCAAGACCGGTCTCGCCAAAATACATAAATCTTCTTTTCCTTCCCAAAAAAGCGTCTCTTGCCCTTTTGAGAAATTCATGCCCCGTTCATTCAAGCCCCCTGCTCGTAAGAGATTACATAACCTCCTCCTGCCCGGAAAAAAAATGTGCAAGCTGTTTGTGGGGCAGTGGCACAAAGACATGCATGCTCTCATAGATGCAGAGCACAGTCAGGTCATTTGAATGCACAATGTCAATGGTGCAGGAAATGTAGGTCAGCTGTTTTCCTTTGAAAGGAAACAGAGGATTGTTTCTTTGAGGTATTCAGTCTTTTGTTTGGTTTGCACTTGAAGCACAAGCTTGATTTTCCTTTCTTCCCTCTTATTGATCCACTGTGATGCCAAGGCTCTTGGGTAGAGCTGGAGCTGAATGGGAACACAGGAGCCCAAGGATCTGTGCAGACCAACCCGCAAGAAGAACCACCTGCAGATGAAGTGAATGCAAATGCTGGCATGAGTCAGACCATGCAGACCTTGGAGGTGGTGCCTGAGATTGTTGAGAACCTTATTGGAGGACTAGAGCATGTGCCATCATCTTCCTCTATCCACAATGGAGATATGGAAAAGATTCTACTGGATGCGCAGCATGAATCTAGCCCAAGTAACTCTGCCTGTGATAGGTAGGAATACAGGTCAAAGATTTTCCATTGAAGCTTGGGTAAAGGTTCGTGTTCACAAGTCCTTTTTTAATCTAGTCTCTTTGATTCAGTCCTCACAGGCCACCAAGCCCAGACCAGGATGAAGGCCAGATAACTTTTGATGTTGAAATGCCAAGCTCAAGAGGTAGCCAGGTAAGATAAAATTAATTACTAGTATTCTAATTCCAACAATTGAAAGAGGAAAAATGTGAGAAAATCATTTTACTCCAAAGCTTCTCTGCTCCCCTCCTCATTTGCAGTCAGAAGAAGAGGGTCTGGAGCAGGACAAAGAGGAAGACATCTTAATGAGTAAAGATGTAGACTGGGTTGCTCAATGGTCCAGCAGACCAGAGAACATTCCACCAAAGTGAGCACACAATCATCTTCTCACCTACACCTGTTCATGTCACTGAGACATGAAAAAAAACCTTAACATTTATTGGTTTCTTCTTTTCAGGGAGTTTCACTTCAGGCACCCCAGACGTTCAGTCTCTCTCAGTATGAGAAAGAGTGGAGTTATGAAGAAAGGGGGCATCTTCTCTGCTGAATTCCTCAAAGTTTTTATTCCTTCCTTACTCATCTCACACATCCTGGCTCTTGGTATCGGGTATGTCTGAATTTTTCGCAATTTTGTCTCCATGCACATTTCCCACTTTTATAGTTGCTGGAAAGATAAAATCTCTTCAGGAAAGGGATGTTTGTTTGGGGTTGGAGTGTATGGTGCGTCTCTAGTTCCTTTGCAAGTCAAGTATTTTTGCGACGTTGCGTTGGCGTAAATGGGAGTTGCAACAGTTTTGGTGGTTTTCACTTTTTGTTTTTTTTGTCTCTGCATATAATGTCCATGATGCCTGTCCACTTTCTAGGGGTGTTTATTAGCTTAGAAAAATGGCTTTATATATTTTTTTCAAATGCACTAAATACCCTTCTTCCTTGTCAGTAGGTCATTTATGAGTATGAAACAAGTTTAACACTGTTGAGTGTAGTTGTGTGTGGAAGCAGATAGTTAAGTCTTTTCATCCAAACATTATTTGGACTTCAACCTAATACATCTTGGTAAAAAAAAAAGTTTGAATAAGCTGATGTGTCACTGCAGCAGTTAATAGTCTGGGACAAGCAGCCCAAGCAGGTGGGTGGGTTGATGGCATCATCCAAGTTTTTCTGTGAGCTAGCCTTGATAACCGCTATTTTATCTTTCATGAAATGTAGAGAATGAATCCTGTGCTGTGTGGGATATGTGTGAAAGGAAACCCCAGAAAAAGCCACTTGATTGACATATGACTGTCTGGACCTGGTTGGAGTTTGTGCGTAAACTACACTGTTGAAGTAAAATCACTAAAACACAAAATCAACACTGAAATTGTGGTATTAATTTATTCTTAGCTCAAAGGCAGAGTATGCAAAATTTTCCTAAAAAATGAAATGTTTGTGTTTGTAGGAATAGTCCTGCTCAATCATCAACTCTGGGCCTCTATACCTGTGAGTCAGTGTCTGCCCCCCCCTCATCCCCATCCCCCAACCACCTGTTTTGTTGATGTTTTTTTTTTGCTCGGTACGCTTCTGGGCGGAGAGCAGGAGTTGTAATGGGTGATGACCAGTCAATCACAGAGCGCCCAGTGCCCTAGTGACTTTTTGTGTTGATTAGGTGGTAGCGAGTGGGAGAAGCTATCCAAAGCAGCTACAATTGTTTTTTACCCTCTATGGTGTGTTTACAAAGCTATGACTGTTAGCCATGCTGCTAGCTAGCATCGGTGGCAGTGAGAATGCACAGCAGCTGATGCTGAGCCATGAAGGAGGAACCCAGTTTGGATGTTGTGTGCAAACAAACAAAACCTATTGAAAATTCGTGAATACCCTGCCTTTAATGGTTGTGAGTGTCCATCATTCTTTCTTCAACTGATACAAATATAACTCATTTTCTTCTTTTCCACCAGTGTGTACATTGGGAAGAGGATTGCAACAGCCCCTACCAGCTCCTACTGAATAGAAGTTGAAGCAGTGCCTGGATGTTCTCCTGCCTCCCCATGTCTCCCCACCATCCTTACGTAGTTCAGACGTCTCCCTGCATCAATTGTAAAACCTCCATTTCTTCTCCAAGCAGCATTAAATCCTGTCACATTGTAGTCATAGAGTTGTACACATGACAAAACGTTGCCACACTCCATCACATTTTGACACAGGGCAACAGTGCTATAAGTCATTAACTTGAATCCAGCAGAAAACAGACCCTGTTACAGCTGAAAACTATTAGTCATCCTTTTAAACCCGTAAAATATGTGACAAGGATTTGACGTCCGGGAGCTTCAGGGTTGAAGTTTTTCTACTTGTTTTGATGTTTTGTCATGTGGAATTTGGCCTTTTTCCCGAGCTGCATCTCTCTGCTGGAGTCTCAGTGGGCAGAGTGTGTGAACCAAAAATATTAGCCATGCCTGCAATACCAAGAAACTGAATTGGCACTTGCAACAGAGGGGACTTTTTTTGCCTTAATTTTTTTAAAGTAAAGATTCAAGGTGCAGTTATTCAGGATGGGGGGAGGGTCAGGGAGCTAAATGTTGCTGCACAAGTGGAATTTCTTTTTTTTCTTAATTCCACAAGTTTCTGAGAGAAGAAATTGTACCATTTTGACTCCTGAGGGTTTCTTATAAAAAGCTTTGTTTCTCTTTGAAGGTTGGAAAGCATAGACACTGAGGTAGTATGTAGCTGCAAAATTTTACAATGAGGTTGTTTGATTACCTATGCTAGTGGAAGCTAGGCTGAACGGCTTTTTTACCAGGCTATATGCTATTTTATTTTTTTTGCCAACATATCATATACCTTAACATAACATAGCAGCAAATGGCTAAGTGCCAAATTTGTATCTTTCACCACTGCACATTGGTGATTTCTCTTAGACTGTTTTTTTTTATTTTCAAATATGTTTAGGTATTTAAAGATATAGATGTGAAAATTAATCTAAGCTGTGATCTGCCCCATGTACACCTTTCAGCATTGTATAATTTGTTTATAATTGATATTAATTCATATTATATCATCATTATATAGCATTGTGGCAGTGGATGTAATGTGTTTTTGCTGTTGTTGATTTGCTGGAGCTAAACAACAAGGAAGGTATTTTTCTGGGCCTTATTCAAGAGTGTTCTCCGACTTTTATCTAGATTTCACTGTGCAATCATTTCACAATATAATACAATAAAAGTGTACAGAGCGTGCATAACTACCAGAAAAGTTAGAGATGTTTTTCTGTATGTTGATGGTGACTGGAGGATTCTGCTGTCTGTTTTTTGTAAATGACATCATGAAATCAGTGCTGAAAACCATTTACCACAATCTTCAGCATCAGCTGCATCTATATTCAGCACACATCATGCATACACGCTGTAGCGCATCATATAACTCATACTAATTCATAAACTGTCACCATAACAGGCTTATGTACAGCAAATCAGTGTGCAATAGAGACATCTGGAAAATTTAAATAAAGTTTGTACTGTATACAGTGGCCTGGATATAAATACAAAGAAAGTGGCTGGAGCTGTACAGTGGAATTACGTAATGAATTCATGTAATAATATGATTGATTATTTTACGGGGTATAGTCGTATTACCTGAAGACTTGTAAACTTATCATCGGTCGTAACTCGCGACAGTTTAGCCTCACCTCATCCGATGTTGAAGTTATGTCGACAGGTACATTTAAAGACAGAAAAGGAAAAAATACCAGTGTGGACCTACCTTTTTTCTCTTTCTGATCATGGAGACACTCAATCCCATTGCTACATTCTATTTTGTCTTTATGATTAGATGTTACTGGTCATTGTAAACTACCGTGTTTTCTTTTTTCTTTTAGCTTGCCGTGTGCATGATGTGACAAATTTGTTTGTCTTAGAAGATTTGAATTTAATTCTAATGTATTGCCGCACCTTAACTTTACACCCGTAAGCCACACGTTGGCAATTTGTTGTGAAGAGAACAACTTCGTAAATTGTGCAACTATATGTTAAACTGGGTGAATTAGGACATCGGTGCTTGATTATTATCATTTAAAAAACAGATATTAATCCATGCTCACAGAAGCATGAAGTGTTCCAGTGTATCCCAGTGGTTTGAACACCATAATAAAGGTTATCTGTGTCATGTGGAGTTGCAGGAAGCTCAGGAGGAAAGGATTTAATTGCAGATTAAACTAAACCACAAGTCCAAGACTCCTAAAGAAACTTACACGAGACTCTGGAAAACAGAGAGCATAAAAGACATTGCAAGACACGACATGATAATACACAACACTTCTTGACACAACCTGACATAAAACCACACCAGAACCATGAGGAGCAAAAACTGCAAACTAATACAGGAAATCAGACTGGCCTGGAACTAGCACCAGCATCAGTTTGGTGGAAAAAGGGTATGGGAGGACGTATGAGAAGAATCAGAAAGAAGAAATACAAAGAAACTCAGGATACACACACAAGACTGAAACAATGAGATGCAAACATCAAGCAGATGCAAACTAAAGACAGAATCATCACAATCCATGTCACAATACTTTTGGGGGGGTAAGAAATGATAGAAATTGTGTCAGGGGTTATTTTATGTGATTGTCTCTACGCATTGGACTCTATGGATAGCGAATTAGAAGTATGGGAGGTGATTAAAAAAAAAATCTTGGGTGATTTTTTAAAAATTTATCATTGCCCTGTTGCCCCAAAACTAGTGATAAACCATCAAAGAAACATGGAGCTACTACTGAGCAGGGCGGGGCAGTGCGCATGCGCGGTGCTTCTTTGTGGCCCATCTCTGCCTGGTGCTTGTCTGGTCTTCAGAGACCTTTTCCAAACAGCAAATCCAAGAAAAGGACCTTAGGGAAAAGGATACAGGTGTTATTGTAGTATACTTTTGTGAGGCTGCTCTGTGCAAACTCTCCTCAGCGTTGACAGAAAGTGTGAGACAGGAGCAGAGAGATCCCTGGGCGTCGTCTGTCCAGCACCAGGCAGCGGAGCATCCATTCATCCTTTCATTGGCAGCTGAGGTTTTACAGACCAGCTAGTTAGCGTTAGCCGAGGGGCAGCTGTGACAGAGGCTTCTTCAAAATGTCCGGTTACCAAGGAAAGAAGAATATTCCCCGAATCACAGTGAGTATAATGCTGATACTTATAGAAACTGTTTGAATAATCTGTTAAAGGTAGTGTTTCATTTAACGTGCGGTGAGCCCCAGGATTAGACCCACAGCTAGCAAACGCTTAGCCATTCATTTACAGACATCTCATCTCCATATACAGACAGAGTTGGGTAATTAATCATTACCAGATATTTATTTTAAGCTTGTGTGTTTTTTTGTTGGATAATGTTGGTTAATGAACCTCTGAAGCCTGTTTGAAGCATCCTCTCTCCCTCAGCTGTCATAACGCTAGCTCTCCCTGTCAGCATCCTCTGCTTTAGGGTGTAGTTAACAGGGTTAGACACATCTTCCTTTACTGTCATCATCTCCTCCTCCATCCCCTGGAAACCACTTACAATGCCCTCTGTTACATCTTCAAACCTTTTATTAGGGACCGAGCAGACTGGGTCAGCGAGGACCCTATTGTATTTGCTAGGATTATTATTTTTCTTTCTTTAGGGGTCAGTTGCCTCATTTTTCAGGGACTCCACTTGAGATAAACGCGGGGGCACTATGGCACACCCCCGTGAATGTGTAACCGCTACTCAGGCGTCACTTCTAGAAATTTTTTTCGTGCTAGCTACGCTAGGCGCGGACTAGTTACGCTAGCCCCTCTGAAAAAGTTGTACTATAGTTGTAAATTTTAAATGGTTCAATACATGGTGTCAAGCCCTACAAAAAAGTCTCTGGCGAACAAAAAAACTTTTGAACAGGGACTTCGGAAATGAGGCCTAAATATCCCATTTTGGCCACAAATAGGGTAGCTATTTGAACGAACTTGTCCTAGGGATTTTGTCCGATCGATTTCTATGTTCTACTGTGTATGTGACATATATCGAGGATTAAAAGTTATTAAAAGAGTTTTCATTAGTCTTCCAGTTTGGCCACAAGGGGGCAATTAAGTTTCCGAACTTTTTTACGAAGTCAGAATTGCATGACAGTTTTTTTTCAGATAGATCTTTCCAAGGCCTTTCAGAAAATATAGATAGTTCTGTTACCATTTTATGAGTTACTGTTGATATTTGAGGTCAAAGTCGGCATTTTCGGAAAACTCGCCAACTTCGTGACCTCTTTACTCCTTCACTTTTAAATCCAATTTTTTGTTAACAATTTTTAAATTAGGTGCTCCCTTAGACGCACCACCGGTATGTGGCCAATTTCCCGTGAAAATTCCGGCCGGATCGCATAATTCAGTCGTAGCTAGCGCAAAAAAAAGTGCCTCGCTAAATTTTAAACGAACTCCGATCGGCGTGAAAATTCTAATGCGTATTCTTCATGAAAAGACCTATCAGAAAATATAACACTTTATACCANGTGCAATAGAGACATCTGGAAAATTTAAATAAAGTTTGTACTGTATACAGTGGCCTGGATATAAATACAAAGAAAGTGGCTGGAGCTGTACAGACCTTAATGCATTACTTAAGTACATTATTATACTAACTAATAAAATGCCCCATATCAGCATAATGGACTTCTGAACATTTGAATAGTAGCCAGCATTGAGCGCTGTCAAATCGGAGTGGAGTAGGCTACAACTTCAATACAGCTGTCCATGTAAATTTCTGTCTTTTCCTTTTTTATGGTCACACCTGGATGGAAAAAAACTCTTTCTGATCATGGAGACACCCAATCCCATAGCTACATTCTATTTTGTCTTTATGATTAGATGTTACTGGTCATTGTAAACTACCGTGTTTTCTTTTTTCTTTTAGCTTGCCGTGTGCATGATGTGACAAATTTGTTTGTTTTAGAAGATTTGAATTTAATTCTAATGTATTGCCGCACCTTAACTTTACACCCGTAGGCCACACGTTGGCAATTTGTTGTGAAGAGAACAACTTGGTAAATTGTGCAACTATATGTTAAACTGGGTGAATTAGGACATCGGTGCTTGATTATTATCATTTAAAAAACAGATATTAATCCATGCTCACAGAAGCATGAAGTGTTCCAGTGTATCCCAGTGGTTTGAACACCATAATAAAGGTTATCTGTGTCATGTGGAGTTGCAGGAAGCTCAGGAGGAAAGGATTTAATTGCAGATTAAACTAAACCAAAAGTCCAAGACTCCTAAAGAAACTTACACGAGACTCTGGAAAACAGAGAGCATAAAAGACATTGCAAGACACGACATGATAATACACAACACTTCTTGACACAACCTGACATAAAACCACACCAGAACCATGAGGAGCAAAAACTGCAAACTAATACAGGAAATCAGACTGGCCTGGAACTAGCACCAGCATCAGTTTGGTGGAAAAAGGGTATGGGAGGACGTATGAGAAGAATCAGAAAGAAGAAATACAAAGAAACTCAGGATACACACACAAGACTGAAACAATGAGATGCAAACATCAAGCAGATGCAAACCAAAGACAGAATCATCACAATCCATGTCACAATACTTTTTGGGGGGCAAGGAATGATAGAAATTGTGTCAGGGGTTATTTTATGTGATTGTCTCTACGCATTGGGCTCTATGGATTGCGAATTAGAAGTATAGGAGGTGATTAAAAAAAAAATCTTGGGTGATTTTTTTTTATTCATCATTGCCCTGTTGCCCCAAAACTAGTGATAAACCATCAAAGAAACATGGAGCTACTACTGAGCAGGGCGGGGCAGTGCGCATGCGCGGTGCTTCTTTGTGGCCCATCTCTGCCTGGTGCTTGTCTGGTCTTCAGAGACCTTTTCCAAACAGCAAATCCAAGAAAAGGACCTTAGGGAAAAGGATACAGGTGTTAATGTAGTATACTTTTGTGAGGCTGCTCTGTGCAAACTCTCCTCAGCGTTGACAGAAAGTGTGAGACAGGAGCAGAGAGATCCCTGGGCGTCGTCTGTCCAGCACCAGGCAGCGGAGCATCCATTCATCCTTTCATTGGCAGCTGAGGTTTTACAGACCAGCTAGTTAGCGTTAGCCGAGGGGCAGCTGTGACAGAGGCTTCTTCAAAATGTCCGGTTACCAAGGAAAGAAGAATATTCCCCGAATCACAGTGAGTATAATGCTGATACTTAAATAAACTGTTTGAATAATCTGTTAAAGGTAGTGTTTCATTTAACGTGCGGTGAGCCCCAGGATTAGACCCACAGCTAGCAAACGCTTAGCCATTCATTTACAGACATCTCATCTCCATATACAGACAGAGTTGGGTAATTAATCATTACCAGATATTTATTTTAAGCTTGAGTGTTTTTTTGTTGGATAATGTTGGTTAATGAACCTCTGAAGCCTGTTTGAAGCATCCTTTCTCCCTCAGCTGTCATAACGCTAGCTCTCCCTGTCAGCATCCTCTGCTTTAGGGTGTAGTTAACAGGGTTAGACACATCTTCCTTTACTGTCATCATCTCCTCCTCCATCCCCTGGAAACCACTTACAATGCCCTCTGTTACATCTTCAAACCTTTTATTTTATTTTCTATTTCTCTTTTTAATTTTGAATGCTGCAGCCATGAAAATCTGGGGTTATTGAACAATAAATGTGAGATTCATGCTGCAGGATTTTCTGCTATATGAATATCTAATGTATTTTTTTTATGGTGCAGCTTTTCACCAGGAAGCACTGTAAAATAGCTGTTCAGAAGGGATGCGTGATAGTTTGAAGAAATAAAACCTCTTTTGTAAAGTAGGTCATTGGACAGCACCCATCCAAACCTTTTTTCCCTAATCTTTCATCATGCAGCTGTCAAAGTGAGAGTGCTACAGCATCCTGACTGTATAACTGCTTGATAACATCACCCATTGAATTAAATTGCATTTTTAATTTTAGGTGTTGTCCCTCTCTTGGGTCAGGATGGGGTGATGGAAATGAAGTCCTGACAGCAGACACAACATGCATTTATGAGTGTGTCTGCAACAGGCCCCCAGGCCCTCAGACACACACCATCAGACCTCACCACATGTTAGCTAGGAATCAAGAAGATAGTTTTACTCTGCAGAGCTGAAAAATAGATGATTTCTTCAGTTTGTTGCAGAAGTAACTGTTGTGCAGCAGAGGTTTAAATCCTTTATGTGTCAGCCTCATGATAGTGGTACTAACCCACAATTAACCAACTGATGTTGCATTCATTCGTTGATGTAACATTAAATGTAAACATAAGTTAGATCTTTTTTAAAACCTTTTTTTGTTTGAAAAATGTTGAAGCCAACTACCTGGCAATTTTGGTGTAACGATAAAAAATGGCCTTTAATAGTTTCATTAGAAGTGAAAGTATTGTGTTAAAAAGTAGCAACCTTATGTTGTATTTCTACATAGTGTATTCAACTTAGTTATTATTATTGGTCCAATATTTAATCTTTCTTGCAGTTTTTAAGATATTATCAGTTTCTGTGACATTTCATTTCTCGCCAGAAAGTAAGATAAATCAGCCTGACATAAATTAATTCGAGTGCAGCTGAAAGTTATGATGTCTCGTGAGCAAAGATTGTACCGATGCCTGGTCCCTGGGAATCAGTACCAACACTCAACGGTACCATTTTTCTGTTTGTGTGTGTAATAAATGTTAATTTGTTTAATTCTAAGATCTCACAATATTTCACTGTCAGGTATTTATTTCTCAATATTTAACTTAAAAAAATATATCAGAACATTCAACTGATTGTGGTGTAACATCACAGTTGTTGCAAAAATTTCTTCAACATGAAAACCCTTAACTAAAGTAGACTACACCTTAATAAATTCTACTCTTCCACTTCATCACAGTCACAAGTATGTGTTCACGTATAGAAAGATGGTTTTATGTGATTTAGTGCTGCTAATGGAATTCAGACGGTACTGCTAAAAAGTACTGAATACAGTACCTATGCCTACTGAGATACAAAGTGTATATGTGCTGCTCATTATGCCAACATAAGGATGCAAACGACTAAAAAGCAGGACATGAAATCAATGTTGAGCTGAGGTACATGCTGAGTATCCTCCTGCTGCTGACCACTCAGGTACAGAGAGCACAAAGGTTACAGGAACCATTAACAGAAGAGTAACAGGCAGGGAGATCATGTCAGCATGGTCACATAACTTGTATACCAGATGAATTCTGGCTGTCCTTTTCACCCCCACTCTACACATTATGAACAGTGTTCCCTGCTGTGAGGTTGGCAGTAAACCACTTTTGTCTTCGTTATCTCTCCGTATTGTCCTCAGAGACCCTGTAAGCCTGTAGGAGAAGTAGGACAGGCTTGTACGCTCTCTTTTCATCTCAAACAGGCTGAGTTAATCGTGCCACTCAAGAAGTCTGTGCTTTTGGTTGATCCCTTTTTCTCAAACGGAGAATGTGTTATAGGGGAAACAATCATTTTGGNTCGGCATTTTCGGAAAACTCGCCAACTTCGTGACCTCTTTACTCCTTCATTTTTAAATCCAATTTTTTGTTAACAATTTTTAAATTAGGTGCTCCCTTAGACGCACCACCGGTATGTGGCCAATTTCCCGTGAAAATTCCGGCCGGATCGCATAATTCAGTCGTAGCTAGCGCAAAAAAAAGTGCCTCGCTAAATTTTAAACGAACTCCGATCGGCGTGAAAATTCTAATGCGTATTCTTCATGAAAAGACCTATCAGAAAATATAACACTTTATACCAAAGAAACTTTCACGGCTTCAGAATTAGGCCACTTCCTGTTAAGCAAGGACCAACTTCCTGTTTTGCATTCTGCTAATAACTCCTTCAATTTTTCTCCGATCATCTCCAAATTGCATGTATGTGTACAAAAAACTCATATGCACCAAAGGTATTATTTGAATTGTTCCTGGGTAAAAGGGCGTGGCCACAAACGGCGATCAAATTTGACCATTTTTGGAAAAATCTAACCTCTATATCTCTGGCTCCCAAAGTCAGATCCGGACCAAACTGCACACGTATGTTCGCTGTCACAGCCTGAGTCCATGTAAGTGTCAATGTACAGCGCCCCCTACTGGAAAAAAACGGAACTACACATAGTTGACCATTACTATAGAAACACAATGCCTTAATAATAACATTCTTCTACAACGTCAGATCTTGACCAAAACACACACAAATGTTCAATGTCCAAGCCTTAATGCAGCCATATGACTTTCATTCACCCATAGTTAGGCGCCTCCTATTGGCGCCAGGAAATTAAAGGTTTTACTCTGTGAATTACAGCTCCTCCCCCTTTATTTTATTTTTCAAAACAACTGAACAGAAACATCAAAAACATCTTCAGCAACCACCATATTTAAGGGCAAGCTCCTATTTTCAATACCTTCCAACTTGGCTATGTCAAACTCTAAACTCGCTTCATGAATGAACTGGTCCCTATAAGTCCCTGATTTTTGGACTCATTTCATTCAAATTTCATTCTAACTGTCAAAATACATCCCTGGACACACCCTCAAACTTAGAGGATTCAACTCTTGGTCTTACAACTTTTGCTTATGTTTTTGCCCAAATTTTATGTCCAATCAAACTCACACACAGCATAAATGACTATTTGGCTCCTTTCAAATGTGGTCATTTGGCTGCTTCTACAGGCCCAACTTAATCTCAGGGTGCCTTCTGCAGGCTTGTAGTGTCCATGTGCTCTGAACCCCACAGGGGCCTCGAATGACCAACGTGCCATAACCCCACGTGTGCCTCGAATGACCAATTCGCTCGGTCCCGTTTATCGCTGCTTGGCAGCTTTAATTTTATTTTCTATTTCTCTTTTTAATTTTGAATGCTGCAGCCATGACAATCTGGGGTTATTGAACAATAAATGTGAGATACATGCTGCAGGATTTTCTGCTATATGAATATCTAATGTATTTTTTTATGGTGCAGCTTTTCACTAGGAAGCACTGTAAAATAGCTGTTCAGAAGGGATGCGTGATAGTTTGAAGAAATAAAACCTCTTTTGTAAAGTAGGTCATTGGACAGCACCCATCCAAACCTTTTTTCCCTAATCTTTCATCATGCAGCTGTCAAAGTGAAAGTGCTACAGCATCCTGACTGTATAACTGCTTGGACATCACCCATTGAATTAAATTGCATTTTTACTTTTAGGTGTTGTCCCTCTCTTGGGTCAGGATGGGGTGATGGAAATGAAGTCCTGACAGCAGACACAACATGCATTTATGAGTGTCTGCAGCAGGCCCCCAGGCCCTCAGACACTCACCATCAGACCTCACCACATGTTAGCTAGGAATCAAGAAGATAGTTTTACTCTGCAGAGCTGAAAAATAGATGATTTCTTCAGTTTGTTGCAGAAGTAACTGTTGTGCAGCAGAGGTTTAAATCCTTTATGTGTCAGCCTCATGATAGTGGTACTAACCCACAATTAACCAACTGATGTTGCATTCATTTGTTGATGTAACATTAAATGTAAACATAAGTTAGATCTTTTTTAAAACCTTTTTTTGTTTGAAAAATGTTGAAGCCAACTACCTGGCAATTTTGGTGTAACGATAAAAAATGGCCTTTAATAGTTTCATAAGTGAAAGTATTGTGTTAAAAAGTAGCAACCTTATGTTGTATTTCTACATAGTGTATTCAACTTAGTTATTATTATTGGTCCAATATTTAATCTTTCTTGCAGTTTTTAAGATATTATCAGTTTCTGTGACATTTCGTTTCTCGCCAGAAAGTAAGATAAATCAGCCTGACATAAATTAATTCGAGTGCAGCTGAAAGTTATGATGTCTCGTGAGCAAAGATTGCACCGATGCCTGGTCCCTGGGAATCAGTAACAATACTCAACGGTACCATTTTTCTGTTTGTGTGTGTAATAAATGTTAATTTGTTTAATTCTAAGATCTCACAATATTTCACTGTCAGGTATTTATTTCTCAATATTTAACTTAAAAAAAATATATCAGAACATTCAACTGATTGTGGTGTAACATCACAGTTGTTGCAAAAATTTCTTCAACATGAAAACCCTTAACTAAAGTAGAGTACACCTTAATAAATTCTACTCTTCCACTTCATCACAGTCACAAGTATGTGTTCACGTATAGAAAGATGGTTTTATGTGAATCAGTGCTGCTAATGGAATTCAGACGGTACTGCTAAAAAGTACTGAATACAGTACCTATGCCTACTGAGATACAAAGTGTATATGTGCTGCTCATTATGCCAACATAAGGATGCAAACGACTAAAAAGCAGGACATGAAATCAATGTTGAGCTGAGGTACATGCTGAGTATGCTCCTGCTGCTGACCACTCAGGTACAGAGAGCACAAAGGTTACAGGAACCATTAACAGAAGAGTAACAGGCAGGGAGATCATGTCAGCACGGTCACATAACTTGTATACCAGATGAATTCTGGCTGTCCTTTTCACCCCCACTCTACACATTATGAACAGTGTTCCCTGCTGTGAGGTTGGCAGTAAACCACTTTTGTCTTCGTTATCTCTCCGTATTGTCCTCAGAGACCCTGTAAGCCTGTAGGAGAAGTAGGACAGGCTTGTACGCTCTCTTTTCATCTCAAACAGGCTGAGTTAATCGTGCCACTCAAGAAGTCTGTGCTTTTGGTTGATCCCTTTTTCTCAAACGGAGAATGTGTTATAGGGGAAACAATCATTTTGGAAAGCTTTGTTGAGTAGTTTCCACAGAATGGACAATGGTATGAATTGACCTGTAGTTGGTATGAGCAACATGGAGGTCATTCTCTGTGGACTCGTTGGGGCTTTTTTCTTTTTGAATAAATAGATCTCAACAAAAATTGTACAAGAAGCTGATGTTGAAGCAAAAAAGACTCAATCCAGCTGCTTTGGCTTTTACAGGCTTACCAGTTTTTCTCTGTCTGTATCCCTCTGTGTTTCTCTCACTCTATCTTTCTTTCTCTCTCTCTCACTTAACACAGTCAGGGGTAGATGTCTGTCTAACACGAGTCTGGTTGAGTCAGAGGTTTCTTACCTTTAAAGGGAAGTTTTTTCCTTGCCATTGTAACTTGCAAAGTGCTGCAGTGTTGTATTGATGGTGGGTTAAGATGAGACAAGAATTCTTATCTTGTTTTGATGTTGGGTCTCTGTTAATAGAATAAAATTTTATTAACGTTAACAGGTCTAGACATTTTCATGTTTTTTGGAAAGTGCCTTGAAATAACATTTGTTATGATTTGGCGTTATATGGATAAAGATTGATTGATTGATTAAATGGTGTACAAAATAGCATGAAATCAATGTGTAAGTACGTGGAGCAATAGCTGACACAATTACATTTCTACTCAGCTGATTAGTTAAAGGGACAAGTGTCTCCAACAAGGATCGACTGATATGGATTTTTCAGGGCTGATGCCAATATCCATTTTTTTCATCACCCACAGCCGATGACCGATACAGGCTGATGATTTTCATGGGCTGATACTGCATTTACTCCCTCAGTTAACATCATAAAAATGACACAACGGTAACAAATGCTATGGGTCTCAGTTTTAAAATAACTTAAACATATCATAAAACAAGATGGAAAAGAGGTGGAATATGTTACAAACAGTAATAACAACTTAATCATTGTTTAACTTCATCAAACACATATTTTGATTTAGATTTGAAGTTGCTCCACTCTGCAGTCTACAAGCAGGAGAGGAGTAAGGCATGGTCTGCACGTGGACTGTAGTGTCTCCTAGCAACACAGAGCTGCCTGTGGATGCCTGTCTGTAAATTAGCTGAGGAAAATATATAACGGCGTACCCACCCGCGTATCAATTGATGCCAATACAAGTGAAAAACACAAAAATCTGCCCAACACATAGGCTGGTCAATATCTTGGTCTATCCTTGGTCTTCAAGTTCAATTATCCATCAATTGGCACAACCTGTTCTTCTTTATTTCTTTATCTTTATAAACAGTATATAAAATGAATAAAATAACTGTTGGAAATGGGTCAAAATCTGCAACAGACTAAGAGAATTTGCAGTTACAGTGAAGGGTTTTACAGTGTTTTCTTGCATTTTTGTACTGCTCTGCAGCTGGCCAGGAAAAACCCTTTGTTTAGGGAATTAAAAAAGCTTTGTCTTTCTCCTCCTTCAGAGTGATCGCCTCCTTGTCAAAGGAGCAAAGATAGTGAATGATGATCAGTCTTTCCTGGCTGATATCTACATGGAGGATGGAGTCATCAAGTGAGTATCATTCTGAGGATTTCTTTCTTATTTTCATTGATTTTCTTTGTTTTACACTTCTTAATACTTCTATGCACTTTTTTTCTGTTTTCTTCTCCAGGCAAATAGGAGACAACCTCATTGTTCCTGGGGGAGTTAAGATCATAGAGGCTCATGGGAGAATGGTGATGCCTGGAGGTATTGACGTGCACACCCGTTTTCAGATGCCTGACCGAGGCATGGTGGCAGCAGATGACTTCTACCAGGGCACCAGGGCGGCCCTGGCTGGGGGGACAACTATGATCAGTATGTGTTTCATACCAGACGTGTGTTAGAAGCTGAGTAATCCTTTTGCTGATGTGTGTGTCCTCGAGCGTGTGATTAAATTATGCAGTTTGTTTGCATACAAAAACCCAGCCTGCTTGTTTTTGCTGCACAGTCGACCACGTGGTGCCAGAGCCTGGCGTCGGCCTGCATGCAGCGTTCAAACAGTGGAGGGAATGGGCTGACAGCAAGTCCTGCTGCGACTACTCTCTGCATGTGGACATCACTGAGTGGAACAAAGGCACCCAGGAAGAGATGGAGACCTTAGTGAAGGATCATGGTGTGTAGTCATCATATTCACACTTTGTTGAAACACACTTCAGGTGGAAAAAAAGGGCTACCTGAAGGCATATAACTTCAAAGCACCAGAGTCTTCTGTGCTGCAGGAGTTGTCTTATTGAGCAGCGCTCTGCCCTTCTTCAGTGCTTCAGGTTTAAACTTCCTGAACTTTACAAAAAGGCATTGATATCTTTGCTTTCACTTCTTTTCAGCCAGCCAGCCATGAAGGAGCAGATATTAGTTTATTGGACAGAGTCAGTTGTCAAGATCTTTTCAGCTGGCACTTCATGCTGGCTGCTCTCCACTTTCCCTTTCTGCCAAAAAAATGCTTTGTGGGCACAATCCCTTACCTGCTTTTACTGTCCAAAATGCTTCCCTCTTATCATGCTTCAATTAGTGTTTCTCAGCCCTTGTTTTGGGAAAAACACTTTTCACAAAATACAAATCTCTGAGTGTTCCAGCTTTGTAACCTTTATTCTTCGGTTTTACTTTTTTTTTTTGCTTTGGGTTTTTCCCCTTTTCTGCTCTCTTTGTTCTACTTTGGACAGTTTCCTCTCATAAGTTTTCTATCTTCAGGTGTCAACTCTTTCCTGGTCTATTTGGCTTATAAGGATGTTTTCCAACTATCTGACTCTGAGGTATGCTCTGCTTCTCTGCCTGCTCTGCTGAATGCTCTGTCACAGCACACGTTCTTGATACTGTGAGATGTCTTTGGGTTAAAAAACTGACCCGAGTGTTTCCTCTTAGATCTACGAGGTGTTCAGTGTCATCAGAGACCTTGGAGCCATCGCACAGGTGCATGCTGAGAATGGAGACATCATCTTAGAGGTAACAGAAGCACAAATGAAGCAGGTCAAGTTTCAGCTGTAGGCAGTTGTTGCCATTTTTGATTCAAATGCTCCTCTGTTTTTTTTTTTTTCTTTTAGGAGCAGAGACGTATTCTGGAGCTGGGGATCACTGGTCCAGAAGGTCATGTGCTCAGCCGCCCTGAGGAGGTGAGACAGAGGTCTTGTTCCAAAAACTGAAGCAGAAAGAAGAAAGATGGTGTGATAATGTGTTTCAGTGGGCTGAGACAGTAAGCAGTCACAAAGTTAGTATTAATCCCAGTTAGAGCTGCACAGTATACACATATGCAATATTTATCTTGCATGGTATATTATATATCGGGATATATTTGCCTTTCAATTAGGTTTATGGAGCATGTCTACACCCAGTCACATTACTAATAGATCTGAATGAGTATACATTTATATATTTTACCACATTATATGCAACAACTCTCACAGTTAGAGCACCTTCTCAGTGCTCTGACATCTCATGTGCTGTTATCAGGATCAGGCAGAGTGACATGCTGCGTGAGTGCTCGAGCCCCTGAGAGACAGAGGGAGCGGTGAATGTGAGCAGAGCAGAGCAGGGATTTGGACAATCTGACAGTTTTCTCATAGTTAATATCGCATATGGTGCTATATTTGACACTTTCAGGGTTAAAGGCAGTGGCTTCCAGGTTTAAGGGAGAGTCAGGAAGAATTCAGCTGAACAGAATGAAGCCGTAAATCTTAAGAAATATCGCAATATATATATAGGAAACAAAAATATCCCAACATAATTTTTTTTCAGTATCGTGCAGCTCTAATCTTGGGTTCTTGATGATCGTGTGTTTATCTGCAGGTGGAGGCTGAGGCTGTCAATCGCTCTGTCACCATAGCCAATCAGACCAACTGTCCTCTCTATATCACCAAAGTGATGAGCAAGAGTGCTGCTGATGTCATTGCTCTCGCCAGGAAAAAGGGTAACAACTAATTATTGACAATAGATTACCAAATATGCTATTGGGTTGTCCTTTTATTTTTGATACCAGGTGTTTAAAAAGCTACATTCTGTGTAAATTTAATGTTTGATTGTGTCTTAAGTAGTCAACAAAAAGATTTAAAACCAAAGCAGTAATATAAGCAAGCAGATAGAGCTTGATAGAATACTAAGATAAAACAGTTGTTAACAAGTTAATTCAAGTCAAACTTTCTTTAGAAAACACTTTGGATGTATAAGCCTTAATGTGAGCCAGATTCACTCATCAAACTCAGGAAAATGTCTGACTTCAAGATGTTAAAAGACAAAATTATACCCAAATTGCTGTTAAGAAAAAAATATTCCATTGGGATGAAGGGAATTTGCAAGTAAAGCTATTTAAAATAATAATATTGTCTTCATACAAGAAACTAAACATGAAAAGAGATGCCCCCACCTTAGCACAAGATGCCAAATATAGTTTCCTTCCTGCTCTGCTCTCAGACACACCTGTTGTACACCATGCATCCACATCTCACTAGAGAACACTAACACTTTGTAACAAACCCTTGGAGTGTTGTAGTGAAACACAAGATGACCTGTAGCATCCAGACAGAGACAGACGAAGAGCAGAGCAGAGAGACAAAGACATTGTAATTGCATATTTTCTTTTTAAATCAGGATCTGCAAGGAGATTTTGTGCAGACACAACAGCACTTCTCATTTGGAGAGTGATGATTATTGTAATCCTTTGGGTGTGTTTCTGTGTGCACCTTTATTGAGTAATTGCTCCTGTTGTGCCTTTAAGTTTTTATTATCTCATTTAAACGAAAGGTAATTACATTTTCGGATCTCTTCTGCTATTGTAGGTTTAGAAGTTTGGTGTCTTGACAACCCTATTTTAACCATTTTTTCAGATTTCTTTTCCATATTCAGCCGTGTGTGTCTTGACTTTTTGCTCTGACATTATTCTGTTTTCTCTCGTAGGTGCTGTGGTTTATGGGGAGCCCATATCTGCCAGCTTGGGCACAGACGGTACTCATTATTGGAGCAAGAACTGGGCTAAGGCTGCAGCTTTTGTCACTTCTCCACCGCTCAGTCCTGATCCCACCACCCCTGACTACCTCAACTCTCTGTTGTCATGGTACGTGCCCTGTGCTGGGGCCTAAAGATAGCTGGAACATAATTTGACATGCTTCATACTGCTGTGTTTTTACCCTGCTGTACCTCTTTTTGTGAGATTATTTATTGTGGAAGATCCTGTCAGTAGCATCAAAAATTCACGTGTTGAATACTATGATAAAAAATTGCATTCATGCATATTGTCACCTGTCTCATCATGATTTTTTTGTGGATGATTTATTGATGAGTCTATAATTAGTATTCCTGTTTTCTGGCTCTAGTGGGGACTTGCAGGTGACTGGGAGTGCTCACTGCACTTTCCATACCTCTCAGCGTGCAGTTGGCAAAGATGACTTCACCCTAATCCCAGAGGGAACCAATGGCACAGAGGAGAGGATGTCTATAATCTGGGACAAATGTGTGGTGAGCTTGATGTGACCCATTTTTCATACGTTTCCAAAATCCCACAGTTAACCTTTGTATGTGTGTTCCAATTTAAACGTGTCTAACCTGACTTGTCCCCAAAGGTGACTGGTAAGATGGATGAGAACCAGTTTGTTGCTGTGACCAGTACAAACGCAGCCAAGATCTTCAACCTGTTTCCCCGCAAGGGCCGCATTGCTGTGGGCTCTGATGCTGACCTTGTGCTATGGGACCCCGATGTTACCAAGATCATCTCTGCTAAGAGCCACAACCTGGTCAGAACATTTCTGTTACTAAGTTTCTATCCAAGTTATTCCTGGGCATTTCAAGAGCAATGTTTAAGCCAAACTGAAGAACTCTTTAATGGAATTATTTCTACTAGATGCATTTTTAGTAAACACGAAAAAAACAAATACATGTGCATGTTTGTATGATTTCATCAGTATGTGATGCATTCCAGTGTTTTTCTCTCTCCTGACCTAATCCCTCCCTCTCTCTAAGGCTGTGGAGTACAACATCTTTGAGGGCACAGAGGTGCGTGGGGGTCCTGTGGTGGTGATCAGCCAAGGCAAAATAGTGTTGGAGGAAGGCAGCCTTCACACCACAGAGGGCTGTGGGCGCTACATCAGCCGTAAACCTTTCTCTGATCATGTGTACAAGAGGATAAAGGCTCGCAGCAGGGTGAGCTGTCGTTGCACAAGCTGACTGTGACAAATTTTAGCCACAAAAGCAGATAAACCCATTGTTTTCTATTTAACTTTCCTGACAGGTTGTTCATTACGTACTGATCTGTATGTTTAGCTCACAGAGCTGCGAGGAGTCCCCAGGGGCCAGTATGATGGCCCTGTCTGTGAGGTGACCGTGACTCCAAAGGTGATGTCTACAGTGTCCTCAGTGAAGACCTCTCCTGCCAAGCAGCAACAGCAGCAGCAGATGACCCAGCAGCCCGTGCGCAACCTCCATCAGTCTGGCTTCAGTCTGTCTGGTGAGTTACGTCACACATTTCATTCATCTCAGTTTTCTTGTTGGGCTGTACAGTGGTGCATCGGTTAGGGGTGCGGCCTCACAGCAACTATGTCACCAGTTCAAATCCTGGTTTGGGCAAGGTGGGGCTTTTTGTGTGGAATTTTGGGTATCCAGAACCGGTGCCTGTGAACAATGGATAAGAAATGGTTCAATCCATCATCATCTTTAGCCTATATTCTTCACGATTCCCTTATCCATTCTTTACATTACATTACATTACAACCTTAAGTCAACTTATCTGCCTCAGCTAGCTTAGCTTGGCTGTTAGAAAACAGTTTGTCAAGAAAACTGTGATTCAGGGTTTTCCGCTTTAAGTTTTACCAAAGAAGCTGTAAAACTGAACACACAAAGAGTCGTAAATTACTCTCTCACAAAAGTTTTATATTCAACACAGTCAACATGTTATACATCTCCTAGTGTAACAAAAAACATAATAGAAAACATAGCACTAGCTGGGTGACTAAGTATACAGAAAATTGTATTGATTATGCTGTGGTTAGTATACATCAATATAACTTCTGTTTTAAAACAGAATTTCATCTTTCATCACAAAAACATATCACACTAACTTTTTGTGCACAATACTTAAAACTCAAAAATGTCAAAATACTAAAAGGTAAATATTTTCAAAACATGAGATGTAGGCACATGGCTGACTTGGAATTGGATTGAAAAGCAGAATCGATAAGGGCAGTAAACCCTTATCAATACCCATCCCTATCCCTGTGCATGTGTTGGTTCTCCCCCGGTACTGCAGCTTCCTCCTACAGTTCAAAAACATGCTTGTCAGGTTAAATGGTGACTCTAAAACCCAGTAATTGACTGTGAGTGACCTGTCCAGGGCGTACTCCGCCCCCCACAGCTGAAATAGGCTCCAGCCATCCACAACCCTGAGCAGAATAAGTGGTAGAAAATAGATGGATGGAGTTTTCTTGTTTCTATTCAACTTTATGTCACCCTTTAATTTTTAGGTGCCCAAATTGATGACAACGTTCCTCGTCGTACAACTCAGCGCATTGTGGCGCCTCCAGGTGGAAAAGCCAACATCACCAGCCTGGGCTAAGCTCTTTGGATAATTGAGCTGGGGGATGCAGGACAACGAGGGACCAGAGGCCACTTTTACTGTTGTCACATCACATCTGGTCACCTCTGACTCCCCCTGCACCCAAACCACGAGCCTCCTGCCATCTTCACTCTCATTCCACCACTTTGTCACCTCATGCAAAAAAACTCACTTTTTTCATGTTGTCATCTTTCCTGCCATATCCAGTTATCAAGGAAGGATCACGTGAATTGTATTTTTGAGGTTTATAAGCCCAGTTTGATTATTGATTAAGTTGTTTACATTTTTTGTATAAGTGTTGCTGCACATATTTGAGCTGTTTATTTGTCCTTGCTGCTTAGAAAGAAGTCAGTTCCTGGAGCAGGCTTTTTAGAAACCTCAGTTTTTCTCAATGTTTATTTTCTTGATATCAGTCTGAATGTGCTGGTGGCCGCGTCACAGTGCCACCCCCAATAATCCGTGTGACCATGTTACGCTAAAAGATTGTTTGTAATACAAGTATACGCTTAATGTTGCTGCAAAAACTCAAAATGCTAATCACGAAGTATTAGACTTTACATCAAAGTTTCTCATTTCTAACAGCATATTTTATCTGATGTTTGCAATATTTTTTCTGTAGGTTGTTGGTGCAGCTGATCAATTAAACTTGGTCTTCCTTTTTGTGTTATAGTTAGACTTTTTCAAAACAAAAGCTCGAGTTTTATGTTTAAAAAAAGCTACACTGTGTTGAAAAGAGCTGAAAGGGAAAAAAGTAGTAGAGGGTTTCAACTCATTGAACTTCACCCTGAAAAAGAGGGGAGAAACAGTTGACATAAAACACTTTGTCCAAGAAACACAAACCTTTCCTTAATTTCATCATTTTGTTTTGTCCTCATGTCATATACGAGGTTGTCAGAGCAACAAGCTTCCTATAATCCATCTGGTGTATATTGTTCAGAAAACAGACGAAGACAAGCTAGATGGGAGATTTGCTACCGGCTTCTCTGCACCTGGTGCTATATGAACAATGCTGTATTCATGCAGATGATGTCTCACTCCACACAGCAGTCATGTCAGCCAGAACAGAGTCACATCTCTCCAGTCTTAACACAACTTGTTTTGCACCTGCAACAATCCAAATCTTGGAAAATGTATGTGAGCTTGCAACTCTTTTCTTTGTAATAGATATATCTGTATGTTTTTGTTGAATTGAAGTACTTGCCTGCCTGTTGTGTAAGATAATGATAGCACACTGTATCTATGAAGGCTCTTGAAAGAGGTGAAAGCATTATCTTTGAGACCTGATGAAAAATCTTCGGTATGTAAATGAAATCCGTCACAGCGTGCTGATGATGTGTCCACTGTACTCGGTGTTAGTGTTGTGAATGAATTATCAGATATCCAGTTTTTCTTCTCTTACCTTCCCCCTCTGATCCTCTACCTGCCCAACACAAGATACACTGCAGGAATTAGCTGTAAAAAAGAAAACACTAAACCACTTTGAGTTTTCAGTTTCATTGTAAAACGCTGAATTTTTTCTTCCTCATTGCCTTGTCAAGTGTAGGTTTTCGTATGCCGAGCTATAATGTGAAGTGATTTACATTTGGGGAAGTTTCTTGGTGATGGTTATCGAGTTGTGGTGTTGAGCACTGTCGTTGCCCCTCTCCCAGCAGGTGTGATACTCTCAGTGATGTATGTTTTGTAGGATATCAGGGTTTTGGGGGGAAATCATCAGTCCTGTCAGCATTTGACCCTATCTGTGTTGACTTCAGTGGATTAAAATAATTAAAATAAGCTTGTTGTCTCAGCTTGTTATTTATCCCTTGGGCACAAAAATAAACAAACAAATAAAAAATAGTACAACCAGTAAAGTTGTGGTTGATTTAGACTGTAGTTCAAATTTAAAGTCGTAGAAGTTTGGTCAATCTCGTGGGTCATCCTTTTGACACATTTTATTATCCTACCCTGGTTGTCAATGGTGACCAGGGAAGAACGCTCCCAAGATAATGCAGCATCACACTCCTCGTTTTCTTCATCTTCCTCAGCTACCTCTTTTAGATTATTGCCCTTCTTATTGGATCTAGAAAAAAATCTAATCATGGACGTCCTGGACACACCAACAAACATGGCCTCAGCAAAGCAAAAACAGTTTGTCTATATCTTATTTTATAGAACTTTAATTTGGTGGGGACCTTCTTTTGCATTTTGAGGGCTGAAAAATTATTCTTTATTTTAACTTTTATTTTTCAAGTTTATCTACATCCAGAAAAAGATATCACTTCTCATCGACTTAATGTTTGAATTGAGTGTTGCTGGAGTAAATGCAGAGGGCCTGTGAGACACTAGGTGGAGTCACAGAGTCGTGACTTGTAGCTTTGGTTTCAGCTTCAGATCAGCATTTTCAACAGTTCCAGCTCTTTGGACTTTTAACGCACAGAGGTGTTCCCAGTACAATGAAGTGAACAGGACAACATCACAGTGGATGCACACGTCAACAATGGCTGTGATTAGTGAAGCCCTCCCCCAAAAGACTGTTTGAAAGCCTTCCAAATAAAGCGGAGCCATACAAGAGCTGTGATTATACCAGGAGAGGGAGAATCCACTAATGGCAACATCTTCAACAGCTGATGAGAGATTTTCAGAGAAAAAGGGAAAAGCATCAGAAGGACTTAACAGAGTTAAGCTCTCATGAGAAAAGTATTCAAACATGAGTCACCACATGTACTTGCTACGCCTTTAACACACTGGAACACAGACAATACTATTACAGGGGCACAAAACTGATCTTTTCTTTACCCCAACATTTTCAAGAACATAAATTTAACACTGAAAGATTTTGAGATGATGTTTATTCCTTTGTAGGGTCAAGGATTGCAGCCTTTGTGTGTAATTTTCTGTCAGAATATTTGAAATACAGGAAAAAACTAAGCTAGATTACACTGATTCACAGCTGATTTCATAACAGAAATTTAAAGAAAGTCTGCTCTGTAAATGAAAACAGGCTGTGATGATGAAACACATGGGAGGTTCCAGTCTACATCTAAATTCTGCAAGGCTGCAGATCTAATTATAGCATTCATAAAAGCTATTTCATATGGGAGTGATATATCTTTATGAAGCAAAGCACAAAGGTATTTGATGATTGAATTGTTCCTCATAATCCAACTGCTTTCTATAGTAAGAGATAATAGAAAAAGGGAGGTGAATCAGGTCTCCTGTACCATGTGCAGTATATTGCTCCTGCTGCCATAAGTGCCTCATCTAATGGCATCTGTGCAGAGATTGTGTGATTTACAGGTTCACAGACGTGCAAGCCAATGACAATGAGGACGCAGACGAGTACTTTCACTGCGCCGCCAGGTTCCTCCCCCTTTGGGAAAGCTGTCCACTTCACTTCCACGACTGAACTTAACACACAGAGATTGTCTTGAGGAGTCCGGCTGCATCTCTTCCATCTCACTCACTCACTAAGAGAGTACATCTTGGTACTACAGAAGAGCCTTCCAGGGGGGGAATAAATCAATACAGTTGGCTGTGGTTTGTCCTCTTGCCCTTTGATGCCTCTGCGTAAACAGAGAGAGACACTTTGCAGTCTTGAACTCACGCTCAACACACTCCTTTTTTCACCTTTTGCGCTGGTAAACAGCACTTGCATACTCAGAAGATCTCACAAAAGGAGAGATAAAAGCCCCATGTTGTTTTGTATGTGTAGAGCAGCCGAAAACAACTGAAGAAAGATGCAGCCTGAGAGAGGAATGTCTGCGTATGACTTAGCCTGACATCTCTAAATCTGGTGGATTTTTTTAAGAAGCTTGGGGGCCGGGCAGGATTGAGGTCAGCAACCACAAGGTCATCTAAAATTCCACAGAAGTATATTAAGACGTCCATCTGGCACAGCTCAGAGGTACATGATATTGTGGGAATGAAGAGAGATGAAATACTCATTTTCTGGGGCTATATATTTTAGTGACTCAACCAAAAGAAACAACAACTCCAGTCCAAAAATGTCACCAAGAATCCCATGTTAGGAACACGTCATACAAATTTATTGTAATGTGACATGGGAGAACACAAGGTCCCATAATGTGCACTGAGGAGTACACAAACAATATTTTGACAGCAGGAACAGCAACAAGGGCAAACTTTGGAGACAACAGGAGCACCACTGATCAGCATTTGGAAATATTTCTTGAAACCATGCAATACAAAAGTCTCTTGTGTATACTTTTACATCTTTTTCCTGCTCCTCTATCATATAAAATATGTAAACATGAAGGATCATTTTGGTCTTGAAGGTCTTTTCCTCTTGGTCCACCTCAGGGGAAGAGATTACAGTCTTTTTTTTCTCCATGACATCTAAAGAAAATTTTCTCCACTTTCTTAAATCGAGGCTAGGAAGGCTTATTTTCAAGTAAAAACTAAAATTATGTTTTAGCTCCTTTGCAGATTTTGACCTTGTTAAACCCAGCAGAAATCACAGATTGACAATAAAGCATAAATTCTGATTTCAAAGCAGCCATTACTTAAATGCAATCCTTTTTGATGTGAACAGAGCAAAAAGGAATATGTATATTCATCTGTAACCTTGAACTGAGAGTCATGACCAATGAATAAAGGATTACAGTAGCTATACAGCCTCTCCCTTCTCTGACAGGGACAGTTGGTGGATTTTAATGGTGGGAACAGGAGGGGGCTGGGTGCAGTCTGAGTCCTGCGGAGGAGTCCCGTCACTGAGAAAGCAGCAGCAGGTCTGTTTAAAGCTTTTACTGCAGAGTTTGGCCACTTTATCTCTGCTCGTCTCAGACGGTACAGACCCTCTTGTGTGGTCCCCGGAGAGGACCCTCCACTCTCTGCTGTCCCTGGAGGATGGGGATCTGGACAGGGCAATGGAGGAGGATGGACTGAGCCGACACGGAGCCCCCCTGCTGTCCAAGGCCAAAGAGAGGGACTGACTGTGACCCTGTGTGTGACCCTGAGCTGCACTCAGATGGTGATGGTGTGATCTGGGAGCTATTCTCAGACAGTGAACTCCCAGTAAACTCTGGAAAGCTTTCTTAAACTCCTGATTAGAGCAGGGGTAGATGATGGGGTTGATGCAGCTGTTGAAATAACCCAGCCAGAAGGTGATCTTGAAGACTGTCTCTGAAGGTCTGTACGCCGGAAACATTGAGCCTGTTGGGACATAGGAAACATAAGAACGATTAACGTGACAGCACGTGGAAAGACAAAATCCAAATGATCCAACCTCTAAGTTTAGACAGTTTGATATTAAGGCTATTTATGTTGGTGCGTTTATGGTGTGCTATTTTGTCCCTTTCACCACACCATAGTTAAGCAGGTGCAGTGTATTTATGCTTCCTGCTGTGATGGAAAACAATGATTCCACTTTGCTTGCAAATGACTCATATTATTTTATTTAAGCATTTGGTGAGACATTTTTATGTGAGCCCATTTCCACCAGTTCAAAAAAATGAAAATGTAAACTTGGCCTTGATGGTAATTTTTTGAGCCACATAAAGTCAAATTTTTGAGATAGAAGTTCAGTATTATTTGAAAAAAGGCAAAAATTGAGATAGATGATAGATCAAATTATCGATCTAAAAGTTCAGATCATAAAGACAAATCAGGACATAATTAGAATTGATCTTTATTGTCAGCAAGGAGTAAAACACTGTTTTAAAATCCAAAAGTTGCAATTTCATTTGTGTTTTATTGTGATCAACTATTAGATTCAGCAAATAATCATAATACAATTGTGATGAATTCATAAGTCTTATTTTTTATATGCAATAACCTCAATTATTTGTTGTTAGAGAGCACAGTTATCTGGTTTTTGTCCCCTTTTCCTCTGAGGGTTTGTGATGGACAGAAAGCAGATTCTGTCGTTCGCCCACCTCTCTCTCACCAGAGATTCAAGCGAGCAAGTGGCAAGACAGCGACAGACCACTATCTCTCCTGGCTTATTTAAAGTGATGAATGAACAGCTCCTGTCAGCCACAGCCATAAATAAAGTCCCATTCTGTGGGAAACATGACCACAAACAAGCTCATTCTCTTGCTAATGAATCCTCTTTGAGCAGGATTTAGCTTTGATAACTTAAGTGTTTGCTGTTATTTCTCTTCTCTCTCCAGCACTACCTTCTCCTCACAGATTCTCACTTTAGGTTCCAGAAAAACAACATGGCAGCAGTCAATTGCCAAGGGTCTCCCATTTGCTGACAGGAAACCAGTGGGTGATGTCACACGGCCATTATTTATATAGTTTTTTACTCAAAACACTAACAGTCTGAAATACTGTGAACCTCTACAACTGGAAATAAACACCCACAGCTGTCAATTATCACAACTGGATTTTACCACTCATGCTGAGTGCAAACAGGCGACGAGATACACAAAATTACTGTTTGTTCTGATCAAATCAGATATCTAATACCAATGTCATGTCCTCTTCAGATGAACCACACTGTGAGTTTGTGAAGTTTCGTTTTCAGCAGTCTTGATGGCAAACACTGTGTCAAACACAAACAAACAAACATCTATCCTGAGTGAAGCCAGAGCTGTTATGACTTGTGTATCCCTCTTGTGACTGGCCCACAAACTCCACGCTAACAGATAAAACATGCGTCAGAATGGAAAATTAAAGCATAAATTGCGTTCATGTTTGTCAAATATTCTTCTGTCATCCAAGTGAGTCCTCATCATTTCATTGATATGTGGACGAATTCAAGTTTGGTTTTAATAAATTCTTAGATGTTGAAAAGATTATTGGTTGACAGTTCCTTTGACAAATAAAAGCCCTTGCAGAGTAGAGGAGAAGAACAAATAATGAACAATCAGCTGAGACACTGAGCTTCCTATAGCCATAAATATCAGCCTCGACTCATGAATGTCAAACGTGAATCTGCCCTGCTAAGGACCATCCCAACCTCAGAGTCTCTAACGTTTAATGGGTGAGTTTCATGTGTCTTGGTTAGCAGAAGGGGTTTGACGTCCGTCCTGAAGCTCCACTGGCCTGATCACCATATGTCAGTGTCTGTCAAGGTTACTTTATGGCATCGCACAATGGGATGAGACTGAAAGTACAGTGTCCACAGCTAATATTACAGTAAATAGATGACAGTCTTTATTTCTTGTAACTTCTTCACTTTAAACTTCCTGTAACTGAATAGAAATTTATGCTCGCCTTTCCTTTCTGTTCTTTTTCCATGAGCTGGCTTCCCTTGAGGTCTGTTTGATATTATATATTGATTTTTTGTGCTGTGCAACACTTTGGTCAGCAGCAATTTAAGGTGTGATATACCACTCACAAAAAAAGTAAAAAAGTAAAAAGGCCAGTGCAGAGAGAAGTAAGTTACTGCTGATGTTAAATCTTGATGATTCCCCAAGTTCCAGTTCAGTTTTCGAGAGTAAAGTGTTAAGTATGATCCTGCTATGAGGGCCTACAAGAAAAGGCTCCATGTATCAAATATTCACAGGCTTGTCCGTTATAACTGGCAAGTTGGCTTGGAAGCCTCTCCATAATAAACCTATAACACATCCTTCTTTGTTTGTGATGTTTCATTATGACAGGAGGAGGGTGTCTCAGTAAAAACATCTGAGTGATTGAAAAAAAAAATTCATCAACACTTCAACATTTTGGGGCTTTGAGAAAATTGCCCAATGAGCTCTAAATGGGATTTTAACTTTGAAATTTGGTGACAGGTTAAAGGTGAATTCAGGTCAAAGACCTTTGTTCTACTGGGGTGATTTTCTGTTCTAAGTTAGGATGTTGTTAGTTGTGCACAAGATTTAACATTACCCTCACAATTTGGCAAGATAATTGGAAGGGGGGTCAAATAATAATTACTGGAATGAAAAAAAAAAAAGAATAATTAGTCATCACTTCTCAAAGTTGGCTTCCTTCTTTCTTGGATGGTTCATCATACTTTTTGGCAAAAGGGGGTAATTTCAAACTGAATTCACTTTTTTGCCTCTGTTGGATCTGGTTCACTGGTGTTCTCTGAGAAATCAAACATAATCAACAATAACATACAACAACTAGATCTTTTTTCTTTCTTTCAGGAGTTATTACTATTGTTGGCTCAAAATGACAGTTGTGTCCAGCTGTATTGTAGCCACCCACCTCCATCTGGGGCTACAGCTCTGATTGATAGACGTCGCTGTACAGTGTGAATGAGCACTGGTGACAGATGGCACCTTGTAATGTGGCACAGTTTAGCAATGTGCAGGTTGAGGAACAAGAAATGCATTATTTGTTGGCTGTGAGATGATGAGATAAGATAGGACAATAAAGTCCTATCTTATCTTATGACAGGGCCTGGAGATGTTAATCTGCAAGAGAGAGTGAAGGCTGTGGTGCTAGATCTACTTCTCTCTTTTTAAACATCTGGTTTGAAAACACGGTGCCCATGTTAAAGTGCTAAAAGTTGTAGTTTGTGACCCCAAACAACATACTCCCTGAGCCAAAAGAGCAGACCTTCACTGCATTTAAAACAAGCTTGGGTCTCTAGCTCTTTTGATAGAGCATGCTGTACAGTGTGAACTTTTTTCTAACTTTGCAGTAAAGAAGATATTGAGATCACGCTCAGTCAGAAGCATGGCGCACGTAACTGACAGGTCTGGCACCCTGTCGCTGTTAGTGAGGAGGCTCAAAGCCCATTCTTTGAGTCTACATTTCCAACATGGCCCCTGCTGATGGAAGACTTCATTACGCTGCATCAGAAACAGAAGGTGACTTGGCGAAGGTGACGTCCATACATCATACAGCCTATGTTGTAGACACACTTTGTAATATCTGGAGCTTTCAAATGATTCAATTTTTTTTAATACACAAAAAATCGGACAAATAGAGCAATTTATGGGCTTTATGATGTTAACAAAACTGTTCATAGCTATCATAAAGAGGAGAGTTTCTTATACAGAGAGAAAAAAAGGAAAGTGCACATGTTCAGCTGCATGGGAGTTGAAAGACACCTAGAAACAAAACAGGTTAATACCTGATGGCATCACAGCCAGCTCCACCCATTTATTTATTTTTATTGCTGACCGAAATGCATAAATTGAGTTTCAACAATATCTGAGATTGAACTCTAGTACCCTGTAAAATCATTCCTGGGATGAATGAATCTGTGACAGAAGTGGATTTTTTATCCAATCTATCAAATAATTTTCTAGTTATTTCCAAACAATGGGAATTCATCAAATCCCTGCAGTTCATCCTCTTATGTCTGGACGAAGTTAAATAAAAATGCTGATGTCGTGCTACAGGCAAGAAGATCGCCCAAAATGATCTCTGGGCACTTTAAATATCTGCACCACAAAGCCAATCATCTGAAAATAATGTTTGAGCTAAAAAAGGAAAGCTGACCTCTATGTTCTATTCATAAACAATAATCAATCACAGCAGAACCATCAGACAGTATAAACGTATATTAGTTTGAATTGGATTTTGTCATCAAGCTGCTTGCATGGTAAAAAGAAATTAGATCAGGCTTTTAGAGCTCTTATTACACATGGGGCCTGATCTACAAGATCCCACACAACAAGTGTTAAATTTCTTGTGCAAACTAAAAAAAACCCACACCCTATCAGTGGGCGTGTTGCAGGTGGTCTACTATGATTGCATGCTCAGTTAATAACGTGATGTCACTGATTTCTCTGCTTGAAAATGCTGTGCAGTGAGCACAGAGTCACTGTGATTCAGCTGTGGCACCTCACTCTGCAGCGCACAGTCAGCCGTACATTTAGTTAAGAAGAAGACGTCCATCTAGCTTTAGTCAAACAATATGCAGTGAAAACTTCTGGAATAAATATACTTGTCTTAAAAACCTGAAAAGCTACTATGCAAAAAAACAGCTTTATTGAGTCCTCCCCCAAATATTCAACCATCACTTGATGTGCCAGTGCAAGTGTGTTGAAGCAAAAAAATAATTTCAGAACTGTGATCTTACTTAAATTCTTAAGGCTTCAAAAGGGAAACATAGTTCACCTTGTAATCTTCTGGTGGCATTAACATAATGAGTACACTCTGTTAGCTCTATCAGAGGCAATGAACTTGTTTCTTTACTCAGTTTGTTGCAAAACTTGTCATCCTCTCTCCACATCTGGATCTTTGGATTTCTGTCCACACAGAACAACAACTGGACAAAAGCTCTGACTCTCCATACATGTCTAATAATATAAATCTAAGAGCAACAAAACAAAAAAAAACCAACGTTGTTTCCCAACAGTTGAATTTAATTTTTTTTATCTTTTATATGATCATGCGCTCTGAGCATATCAGTTGGGCACAGAGAGACTCCAAATCCCATTTTAGGCTCTGTGCTTTTAGACTTCTTGAATTATGGAGCTGTCTAAGTATTAAAATTTTTATCAAGATTGTTTTAGCCTTATATATATGGGTGACTTAACTAAGAACATGCATTTTTTTTCTTATTAAATCTATTTCCATAAATTAGACTATTTATAGCCTGCTCACCAATGACATAGGCTAACATAGTGAGTCTCCTTCCATCTAATGTCTATCAAAAGTGCTGCTAAACCTCTGTTTAGGATGCCAAATGCTGTCTAAATAATTCTTTTACCAGAAAATGATCAGAAAAAGCGGCAGAGGCAATCTTAAAAAATATTACCACCTGAAAATACAGCGATAGCAATTTGGACTAAGATTATCCGAGGACCTATGTGCGTCTGAAGCATGGCCGGTGATTTACCCTGAGATCTTGACTTTACTGTTCACACAGGGTTAAAAAGGTTTGATTCTGACAGTCAAAATATGTTGATGCATGCATGAAAGGTTGGCTCTCTCTCCCCTCTGTCTATACCTTCTTCTCGCCCCAATGACTGCAGCCGTTTGTGTTTAACACTGTCCCAATTTGCACCTACTTTTCTTAGCACTAAATATAGCCGCAAAAACCCTGACCACGCTCTGTTTCCAATTTGATAAATCACTTTGAGGATGCTAAATGATTACATTTGCATCTCTTCTCCCCACTGTTTTGTGCATTTTGATAATCTGCTATTTGGCTCATTTCACAGGTGCAATCCTCAGTGTACCCGATTAGTTAATCACCTTTGTATTCACTTTCAATACACGCAAACCTGTTGTGGATCAGGCCCTCATAGTCAATGGCTTTCAAGGTTATAATTCTATGAAATCTGCAACTACGGAATGAAACAAACCACTGGTCTTATTTTCATCCACTTAAGACAATTTAGTTTAATTGTTTTCCCAGTTTCTGCTTAAAATATCTCACCACGCTTGCCATCAGGGTTAGGGATTTATCAAAATTGCCATAAATTAGGCTGCTCTTAATTAGAGGAAACACTCACAGCAGAGAGCGTGAGTTGGATCTTAAATGAAGAAGGAGAGAAAACGGTTTAACAGGCCATTTACATGCAGGCCTGTTTGTCGCTGAGATGTAAGTGACTGTCTACGTCTCCAGAAGCTTCCAGTGGACCAATAAAATAATGAAATGGCTGACCTATTGTGTGGCTTCAATAAATCATTCTATCTCAGCTTACACCTCCATTCAGAGGTAGAAAAGGAGGGGAAGGTGTCATGTGAAATGCTTTATTGGGTGAACTGTCGCCCACAGCGAAATGTAAGCTGACAAAAAATGATCCTTATTTAGAAATGGATAGAAAGACAAGGTGGAAAGAATCTAGCAGCAAATTATTTTGAGCCTGGCTTTGCAGATTACAGCTTCTTCAGCTGGACCCAAACAAACAGCTCTGTCATTGATGCTGTCAGCAGCTTGGACTGTAACAAATTTTTGTTTGGATTTCCACTTTTCTCTGAGAATTTGGCATAATTCATGAGGAGTTATCATACAAACCTCTCACTCACACACATGAGGGAGACACCTCAAAAATTGGAGAAGTTTTAATTCACAAAGTGTAATTTTTTTGGCTGGGAAACTTCACACTGAGACAGTCTCATAAAACAAAAAAGGTCATAAAAAAGATGTGACAGAAAATACTGTGATCTTTTCAAGATCTCTGATGGAATGAAAAGCAAAGTCAGACGCTATGATGAATTTTTTTTTCTCTCCTTGAAATCGGTGCTTTATGTAAACAAATATGTTCATGATATTACCTGAAGAGTGTGGAACTCAGACTGGCAAAGAGAAATCATATTGAACAGCTTCTTTTTGAGTGTGGTCACAGGATACTGATATCATCCCCACCGCCCGCTCAGTAAGCTGTCATGACTTTATCCTGCTGTGTCTTGCATAAATTTTATTTGGAAAAAAATAAAAAGCTGAAAAAACTTTTGGATACTTTGGGTGAAAAACATCAGCTATTTGCACCCACATTTCTGAAAATGAATGCAGCCAGAGACATGTTTTTTGTTTTTTTGTTTTTTGGCAAGCAGCAGTACTGTAAGCCTAAAGCCCATTTACTGTCTTTACTGCCACACAAACCCATTATTTTCTTCTTCGTTTGTAAAACCATTCAATTTACTGTTTGTTGATAGAAAAGAAAAACACAGTTTCAACAAATATGGCCAGTCATGCTTTAAAATGCATATATTAATTGCCCCCTTCTCATGACTAACAATATGTAAACAAGACATAATTGATACTGATATTTTACTATGGCAGTACAGGGCAGGTAAGAATGAAGTAGAAGCTGCATTTGTAGATTTTAAACCACTTGGGGGCAGCACAACAAGTTAAGAGCATTATATAGTGTGTACAGTACTTAAAAGGGCTGTTAGGCCTATCTGGTAAAGCTAGTGTTTTCCTGGAATAGAGACTCTGTTTCCCATGGGCACTAGCACCCACCGTCATGAGGCATGTATCTGTTTGAATGATATTATATTATATTATATTATATTATATTATATTATATTATAATATATTATATTGTATTATACTATACTACTTATGGAGTGCTAATCAAAGCTCAGAGCTCTGAGACATCCATAACATGCAACATTAATGAATCCTGATTATGTCCAACCAGTGCTCATCTACCAACTCTGACCTCACCAAGCAGAGTAAACTCAACCTTGCTCTTTATTTTATTGATTGACTCTGAGGTTTGATCAGATCCCTGCAGTATAACTGCTGCATGTGGGTCGTGACAAACATTATCACAAACAGCTTAACCCTTGTGTATGTATGCATCGCCCACCCGTACAGCTTACTTCCACTCCTCTGTCCATTTTCTCTTTGCAAATAGAAATTACCTAGTTTGGTGCTGATAATGTTGTTTTGAGTCGCTGATTACAATGAGGCATATATTGAGGAGTGAGACTTTTTCAAGATCACGCAGGAAGTCCTCATAGGGACTTTAAATAACTGTGACATTATAAAACAGTTGATGGTGAAACAGGTTCCATCATATTTAGTCCTCATCTGGTTTCAGAAAACAGCAACATAAAGATGACTTGAAGGTAGAAATATCTTACCTTTATATTGTAGAAATCTACATGCCCCTGTAGGTACATTCTATATTTTAATATTAAATACGCTTTAAGATCATTGAATGATACCAGTGTGGATATTATTTAATCTTTTGTAACACTGTTTCATGTCAAGCTGCATTCTGGAAAAAGGCTTTCCTCAGATCTGTCAAATCATCTAGAAATACAACCACAGAGGGAAAAAGTCAGAGGAAAGATGAAAACAATCAGGTAGTGAGGTAAGCTGGGAAATTTCTCAGTATCACTGTGTAAATAAAAATATACCTGTGATGTACAAAATCATAAAGCGATACCGGCAAGTAGGTTAGGATTGGGAATGAAGCAACAGAAAGGCTGATAAAGTATTTATGGATGTATACATTTATGGTATGCCACCATAATTAACAATAGACAGAAATTAAGCCTCTAAAACTGTTTTCACTGCAATGGTATGAAGGAGTGTCACTTTGTACCTTGCAGAGTACTGCCGAGTGTGTCAGCACAATATGACATCACTTAGTGTGGTTAAAGGTGTAACAGATCACATCATACCATGTGCATATCTGAAATACTAAAAAAAAGAACTGAAACAGATTCACATGACTGGAGCTATTCAAGATTGAAATCTTAATACTAAAAACCCTGTGTGTGCTCCTGAAAGTTATTCTTATTATTGGAAGCACTTCCTGAAAATAACTTTTTAAATGTCAAGGAGAGCAGAGGACAATCCACATTAGTTCAGAGCCGAAATAACTCACCTTTTCAAAATGGTAGGCAAGATCATATTGTTACAAGTTATTTTTCTCTTCTGAAAATTGAATGTTTTCCCTGCAAGTTTAACTCAATGAAATAATTATGAGTTGCCCTGCTCTGCATGTCAAGTACAAGACCATTGCCTGGTGATTCATTGATAAATTTATCATTCCCACAGACTTGCAGGTAGTAGACCGCTGCCAGGATTTGTAAGGGATCATTGCTGAACCGAGGCTATTCTTCATTTCCCGGTCAGATAAGGCCTTCAGCCAAATGGTTGCATCTATATTTACAATCATGAGACCATGGAATAAATAAAAGCCCCAAGGGAAATTGTGGGTACACTGCAGGCTGTGCCATATTTCATATTATCTCCACAGATCTCCTCACAATCCCCTCCATACTGGCATCAGCACGTACAATAGAGTATTGTTGTCAAATGGTGTGAATTCCCCGAAGCTCTCACTTCATAAAGCTGGGTGATTCCTGCAGAGAACCATCACAAGAGGTATGACATCCATGTGATGGGTTACTTTTCATCACTGGCTGGTATTGTGGTAAGGAGATCATGGAGTGTGCGTGACAGAGAGGAACAAAGAAATGGCATTTCTCTTTACTTAATAGTCTGTGGAAATAAGTGGGCGTCTGAATCCCATGCCTTCTGTGTCCAGACAGTGGAGATCTTGAGGCTGTCAGGGATCCACAAGATTAATTGATGCTATTTTTGGAACTTATACCTGGCTGTCAAATCCAACGCCTATACTACGCCACTCAAAAAACCACGAAGATCATCTGAATGACTCTAACCTCAATGTGCCCCTTCAGAGAGGAATTCAATTAACATGATCGAACTATTACACTTCCCAGCACTTCAAAATCTGGACATCTATGAATAGAGCAGCAAATCAAATTGAGACAGAGGTTAAGTAGCGTTTTAAAAGTGATCAAATTTGAGTGCAGTCCATCAAATATGTAGACCTTTTTTTCAAAATATAATATCTGCTTTCGGTAAATGTTGCACACCCTCAAAGAAATACTATCAAGTTTCTCAAACAATGATGTGCTTTCCTTGAAACCCCCCACATCACCCCATCTCCTGCTTCTTCCCCAATATACCAGATTCTTTTGTCCTTTCAATAATGATGTGTGGGCCCTCTTAATCTCCCCCACAGCAGGACTCCCACAGCAGACAGGAAGGTGTGAAGCATACCTTAGGGGGCGTTCCTAAGGTATAAATTTTGGATTCTCCTCATGCTGTGGGTCTTTCTTTATTGAAAACCATTTGTGTTGACTGACCTTTTCTTCGCAAAGAAAATAAAACTCATGCGGCCGGCATTCTTCACCAGAAACAGAAAAACGGTATCCACAGATGATGAAAACACCACTTTCATTTGTGTTTCAGTGTAGGTCCAGGTTTTTTGGAAGGTAATTTGTCCAGACAAGTGGAAACAACAAGCGTTACTCTGACAAGTGTTAACAACACATGTACAACAGCCCCTCTGAGGCGCACTAAGGACTGTGCTCACAGAGTAAGTACAGGTGAATAGTCCTCCACAGGACCAGAGCCTTTTGTGTACTTTTTGATCCAACCTTCACCTTTGGATGGAGCCAGCCAATCTTTTCTCCCATTTTCTCCTAATGCTGAGCTTAGCTCATCTGGCTCACTGGCTAGCTTATTGCTAGATATAGCTTAATGTTCATTCTCCAGGCGTGAAAGATATAAATCTTCTTCTCTTGGCAGTTAAGTGAATATGGATATTTTCTATACGTGATTATGACCTTGGAGAGAGCTGAGCTGGTCCAATTAACAGAAAATTTGATCCCAAGTACTTGTCCTTGGCAGGATACTGGACCCAAATTGCTACCAGCGGCGTAACCATAGGTCTATGAATCCGTCTAAATGAGTGACTTACATTAGTTGTAAATGGGAGGGTTTGCCGGCTCTGTGAAAGTGTGTAGATAGAGTGAACGCTTCTCAGACTGGACCTGACATGAAGACCATAACAGTGTTTGTCAGCATTAAGCATAAGCCATTCATGAAAACAGTCCTTGTGTGAACAAATATAGTGACATGTTGATACCGTATCAAAATGATTTATTTTGTGTGTTCCCTGGAAAGTGCTGTGGCGCGCTCAAAACACATCTAGCCCATGACATCAATAAATACCCATTTGACATGAATGTGACATGACTCACCAATGGGAAGCACCAGAAAGAAGGGCAGCCAGCACAGTATGAAGCAGCCAACGACAATGCCCAAGGTCTTAGCAGCCTTCTTCTCTCGTGAGAACTTGAGCAGACGCAAGGCAAAATGTGTGCGGCTCCGTAGGGCCTCATCCTCTGATACAGTGGTGTTTCCTCTGTGTATCCTGAGTATCACACACTCTGAGTCTGACTTCTCCGTCTTCTGGCCTTCCCTCAAGCCCTGGCTCTCTCTGTGAGCAACCACATAAACTCGGCAGTACATGACCAAGATGACAGCCAGAGGAAGGTAGAAAGAGCCCACAGCAGAGAAGATGGCGTAGCCTGGCTCCTCTGTGATCTTGCAGATGGATTCATCCTCAGGCACCGGCTCCTTCCAGCCAAACAAAGGTCCAATTGAAATGATGATAGACAGAATCCAGAGTAGCATCACTGCCAGCAGTGCCCTGCGTTTTGTCATTATAGTCGGGTATCGTAGAGGGTAACTGACTCCAATGTAGCGGTCAACAGAGATTACGCAGAGGCTCATGATGGAGGCAGTGCAGCAGCACACATCCACAGCTGCCCAAACATTGCAAAAAACCCGTCCAAACATCCATCGGTCTACAATTTCCAAAATGGCAGAGAAAGGTAGTACAGTGGAGCTTATCAGCAAATCTGCCACAGCCAGATTTACAATAAAATAATGTGTGACTGTCCGCAGGTGTCGGTGACAAACTACTGAGAGGATTACCAGGATGTTCCCAACGACTCCAAAAACAATAAGGACACCAAGCACAGGGCCCAGAACCACAGCTTTGACCACGTTGAGCTCTGGCACTAAAACCTGGCTGCAGTTGGAGCAGTTCTGTGTCAGAGGAGCAGGGTTCATACTGTCTAGCACAGGAACCATCTGTTCAAATACTTAGCTGATGCACGACACTGTCCTGTGCAGGAAAAACAGCCTGAAACACACACGCTAGCTTTGTAAGTTCACTACGGGAGAAAAGGGACATCAGGGCATTCTCATAAAGGCTATTAGAGTAATGATCACATTAAGTCGGCCTTGTCACAACATAATTTGAATGATGATGCTGCTGGCAAATGAGCCATTATGCTGGCAATGCATCAAGAAAAATAAAACTAAGGAAACATGCAGTCACTGAGAGATATGTGTAATATATGCAAACAGTGCCTACTTTGCTGAAATCAGGTAATCCATCTAGAAAATATCCTTATGCTCCTTGTACAAAGACGATATAAATGCATTTAGATAGCGTACACAGATAGGTGTGCACATCAGGGACAATGTTTGCATATTTTCCAAATGTCTGCAGTTAGGAAACAAAAAGTCCAAAAGCTTCTCGGGTAATGTTCATGAAGACTGAGACAGCTTTCAGGGTAAGATGGGGAGCAATAATAAACATTCAGGCTCCTCTTGTATCCAGTGACAGCATCCAGAGTGTCTGTGAAAAGAAAGACATAAAAAGTAGCTTTGAGAAAACTGACACATACATCACATTTCTTTAAAACACAAAAGGTTCATCCTTGTTCCGTCTATTGTTCTATTGTTTGACTTTTTCTCTTTGCCGCCTTACCATGGATCAAATCTATCAAGACTGTAGACAGTGTCTGAGTCACAGTTGCTGTCAGATCAATGTGACTAAAGCTTCATCTTATCGACTCAAGACAAAGAGAGGTTGAGGGCCAAAGAAGCTGATATCGGGGGCTGATTAGTTGTCTGCTTTATCCCATTTCTGGGACGCATCATTCAAAGAGATCAGTGACATTTTCCTGTGGTTTCATGCTGCTGTATGATCTTTAAAAAAAGTACACTAGCATAAAACTGACTGTGCTCTTGATCCTTTTTCCAATTAAGTCTGCAACACACATTGACCTCCTCACAGGTTGAGGTGAATCTATACACAGTGTAAAGGTTTGACATTCACAAGCAGGTGTTGTGTGCATTCAGGTGTAGTTTAATCCTGAGTGGTTAGTGGAAAGGCAAGTTCAACATTTTGAGAAATAAGCTTGTTTGCTCTGTGATACCACTTTTATCTTAAAATGTAAAGCTAAAGCTGGCAGAGCATGTGCTTTTTTTAATTAGTGTGGGAAAGACAACAGCTAACATAACTGTTTGAAAGCTAAAAAAAAAGCAAACCAACTCCTCAGAGATACACGACAGGTATGTTAACTCAAAGTGAAGCCACAGGTATCAAGAGTTGCATCTGGTTAAATGAAAAGGACTATTGTTTATAGCTGAATTTGATGGGCCTGTTTGGTAAGATCTTAACCTTTTGCAAGCTGGGCTGTCACGCCCTCTTCATGGTAATTGTAACTTAGTGGGTGCTGTGTCCTGGCCGAGGTTTTAATTTCCAGCGGAGTTGTGTCAAAAAAAGTGTTGAGAGGTGAGTTTAAAAGTTTCATATTTTGTTTCTGTCAGACACAGCCATGCATCTCTAGGTCAAGTCAAGGTAACTATGAACTTCTACTAACTCCATTGATGCACAGTCATGTAAAATGTTCGGACTGTCTCATCTTGCTGCTATGAACATGATACCAAAAATTTTACACAATCACCTCAACATCTGTGGAGGTTCCCCCCTGCAGTGGCAAGACTCATGCAAATACCTTCAACTTTTGTTTTATTAATGCTTGACATTTTAATGTCAAGCATTAATATTACTTCACCACATACAAGGTAAGCAAAGGGAGAAGCTTGGTTACTCAGTCCAGTTTGTAATTGAAGCTGGGTTGTGGATTGCTTCCTGAGATTTCAGAGCTGTTCGTTGAATTTGATTCATTATGTTTTGACTCTTCTGTCCTTTGACAGTGAGACAATGTCTTGAGCTCACGTAAGCTCCTCCTCTTTGACAGATGTGAAATTAATCTTGTCTTTGCGGATTACAGACATTTGTAACGTCGATGTTCCTTAACCAAGCGTAGATTAGACAGGACTAGAAAAAGTAGTGCGAGCATGTTGACGTATTTAGGATTTAGCTAAGCTGCTTTATTGGAGACTAAATTAAAAGTGCGCCTGAGTTGTCCTCTTTTCTACTATTTGTTTCCTGTGTTTGTATGTATTTATGCATGTATGTATGTATGTATTTATGTATGTGTGTGTGTGTGTGTATGTGTGTGTGTGTGTGTGTGTGTTTATGTATGTATCACTGTATGCTTGCATCTCCCGCTCTCTCTCTTTTATACCTACCTAATGCCTCCCCCATCTCGCCATCAGCCTCTTTCAATCTTTTGCACCCTTCTCTTTTTCACTGCTTCTCACCACACTATTAACCATTGGCTGACCTTTTTCTCTGCGCCCCACAAACCAATGCTGCGCGCTGACTCTACTGCTGTTAACATGTCTGACAGACTTTTATGTCTCTGGTCAGCTCTTGTGCCAGCACAAAGCAGCAAATCCTGCATTTAGCAGCCATCATAACACAGCACCTGAGAGCCTCTCTTTCCACTCAAGGAGAGGAGGGAGATGTGTGTGTGTGTGTGTGTGTGTGTGTGTGTGTGTGTGTGTGTGCGTGTGTGTGTGTGTGTGTGTGTGTGTGTGCGTGTGTCTGTCTGTCTGTCTGTCTGTCTGTCTGCCTGTGTGTGTGGGAGAGGAGCATCCAAGGTAATTACAAAGGTAAAACTAACATGTTTAACCACAGGAGACTTGGGGAAGCTCATAACATGAATATCATTTTACATATAAGGAGATTTAGTTACCCCAGATTAAAATATTAAACATCCTGTAAAATTTAATTTGTTTGTCATTATAATATTTAACACATTGGGTACAAATTAGCCACAGATGATATGTTTTCTGACAGTTTGGTGATATTGACTGAATCCATTTGGTTATTTTCATCCCTGCATCTCTTTGTAGTTATGATATTTCAGGCCATGCTGGGCTGAAGTCACGTATGTCAAGGCAATAATTTAGAATTTGTTTTTGTGTACAGTCATTTGGTTCATTTTGGTCAAAATAAAGTGTAATAGAATCATGTTGCTGCTATTTAGTACATATAAATATAGACAGCTTGTATTTGTGATGACTTGATCAATCAAAAACATTTTTGCCCATTGTCAAGAATGTACCAAAGATTTATATTGGAAACTGAGATTTTTCAGTGAGCCTGAAAAAAATTACTCTGCTTTCACTTTTTAATCTGAAGACTTAAACTCTTTATCAAAATAATAAAAACCAATACTGAAAACCACCGCGCTTATATAAGCTTTCTGATGGCAGACCTTTGAACTCACCAAATCCTGGTGAAGTGAGGTAATGCCTGCTAGTTTGGTATCTATCCAGTGGTGAGCTGATTAATAATCAGAGTCACTCACATTTAAAGTGGATGTCATGCACTGAAAAAGGGGTCAACCTGTAGCTAGTGAGTAGCTTCATAATGACAGGGAAACAGTGGACACACTGAGAGCAACCTTCAGTCTTTCAGAATTACTTTGTGTTTACAATGAGCCTTTGTGTTATGAACATTCTTCCCCACCACATAATAGGAAACACATCTATCTTTTCTTTTTTATTAATACAAAACATGACCAATAATTCCCACTGTTCTAATATCTGGAGACCTGCTGCATCTTTGTTGCTGCAGGTATTTTAATTGGTCAGAAGTAAGCATCACCTCTGGCTCAGACATAATCTTAATCCCTTCTCACCAGCCTGCTGAGTGATTCCCTGCTCTATAAGATGAAGATACTGTGCGAGGACCATACGTGACACCTGACTGAGTGAGGCGTCCACCTTAATAAAAAGACTGAGACATGATGGGCAGAGGGTGCCATTAGAGACTCGGGTCGTGTGATATACACACTCTAGAAACTACATTATTGTATCTAACAATATTTTTCTGCTATGTAAGAAACAGCAGCCCATTATTGGGATATATTTTGAAGATCAAATAAATTGCAGACAAGTTCCTCCCGCGGAATAGAAAAACAAACATCACCAGCATCAACATCATGCGCAGTAAATCATAGTTTATAACCCATCAAATAATCGACTCGAATTTGGCAACTTGTGTACGCGATTTTAGAAAATGGAATGCCAATGATTCATGTATCTTTCTTTTTCACTCCAAAGTCTTTTCGGATAAGAAACAATCATATTCATCAAAGATCTCTATGCAGCACGAACAGCAAACAAAGACGCGCGTCTGTTGGATGAGACATAATTAAAATGAGAAAATTTAACAACTCACTCTAAGGAATTTTTAGTTGAATTTTGATTCACTCACCCAACTTTTTCTCTGTAGGCTGTTTCACATCCCGTCGTTTTTCCTGAGACAGTCGCAGACGGAGTCTTGAACGCGGACTCGCGGACGGTAGAAAAGCCGAGTGCGCTTGACGCGGAGAGTCCTCGCGCAAACCTGGCAGCAGGCTTTAAACGCCCGACCTTCAGGTGCTCCAAATCTCTTCAGATGATGTTGAGCACCAAGTGAGTCACTGCTTTCTCTCCCTGAAACATTTTGCCCCCGTAAAAGCCCCACCACCCCCACCCCTCCTGCAACCATCCTCATCTTCATCCTCACATCACCTCATCCCTCCTTCAGCATCACTCCCTGTGCGTCATCACAACCAGTCACTGTCCTCCCAGGATGGCTTTTCATTCAGAAATGTTTCATTAACGACCGTCTCACTTTTACAACTGTCAAACTGCCGGGCAAGGACACACCAGGGTTGAAGGTTTATCATTCTAGTGTGGCTGAAAGTACTTGAGGTTCCAGACCAAAAATACACCTGAGAGTATCATGCACTTACAGGAACCTCATGAAACACTGGATTCAAACACCTTACTCAAATGTCTCAACCATTCCTTCAGCTCCAATGACTCACTTTCATTGAGCTATAGGAGTATTTGACACCTCACAAACCCCAAATGTTTATTTTTAGATGCTTCTCATCTGTAACACAGTTTGCTTAGTAATCTTACAGAATCTACAGATGCCCACCATATCAGGATTCATCTTCTCAAAATGTAACTCTCTCATTTGCTTTTAATCAATTAACATGATTTTAATGGGATAGCGGCACCATTCAAATTTGTTATGGCTGTAGTTGACATTTGTGCTTAAGGACCTCACAAGTGTCTCTGTGCAACATGTGTAAAAGATAAATTAGGTTTGTTACGATAAATATCTTAACAATGCTCCCATTTTCTAGTGTCAGGTAACACTTAAGAATAACTCAAACACAGTTATAAATGTTTTATTATTGATGAATATGACCCTCTATAATGTGTTAAATCACCCTTTGTTCGTATTTTATAGATGGTGAATTCACCAATAAGGAATGAGCTTTTACGGTCATGTCAAACCAGTTACAAACTAGTTACAGTTTGCGATTCTAACATTCAGTAAGGGTTTGTGGTCACCTAATTACAAAGCAAATTATGATTAATTAGTTTTCTTTTTATGAGCTGACCCTTAATTGAGGACTGTTTGTGCTTCACAAAGCATTTATTAATGATATTTAAGACCAGCAGAAACACAGAAATTACAGATATTGATTCAACCAAATAAAGAAATAGATGCAACAAATGGACTTAAAGTTGTATTTATTGAAAGAAAGCAACCCCTGTTTACAACTGTGGTTATCAAAATAACTCTTCATAGGAACTTAAAATAGTCTGCAACTAAAAAAAATTCTCAAGTGTTTATAGTGGCAAAACTCCAATGAAATATTAGATATCAATTAATGATAAAAGACACATTACATTTAAGAGCTGGCTGTATGAAACTACTTGAACAAACAGTGTATAAATGGTTGTTAAGTGGTTCATAATGACAATAATAGCTCATTTGAAATTGGTAAATCCATCATTTATTGAGTATGAACCAAAGGGTTAATTAACATATAATAGAGGGTCATATTTATCTGTACTAAAGCATTTATAACTGTTTGTATTGCAGTGAACAGTGCTTCACAGATGATGAGATACATATTAAATAATACAGAACTAATGCTTTACTGATGCTAAAAACTGTGAGCTAATCTAAAGTGATAACTTATGTCCCTCAAAAGCAGTTGTCTCCTTCCTCCTCCTCCTTGCTGTTGCTGTTTTGATGAAGATAGCAGAGTACTTTTTTGGGATGTGTAAGCTTCATTTCACAGCTGTTGACAGGCTGTAATGTAAAAAGATGTAATGTGAGGGAATCCTCTGTACCAGTGCTCATTGACCAACCACAGCCTCACTGAGTAGAACAACGTAACCTGGCTCTTCATTTCATTGATAGACTTTCAAGTTTGGAGAGACCATTGCAGTATGACTAATGCATGTGGGCTGTAATGGACATTATCACAACTCTAGTACTCCAACACTCTCTTGTAGCTTTCTTCTGCTCTGCGGTCCTTTTTTTGTCAGTTCAGCAGAGAAAAACACAGATTTCTCCCATTACTGCCAAACTTTGCTGGCCAGCATTAAGACTTTTGGTCAATGTTATAGATTTTTGTTCAGCCTGACCTCTTTTACCGAGAAATAGCATGAAGGGATCAATATTTTTTCACTGATAATCTCATTTTAAATTGAGGATTATGAACAGGCAACTATATAAAATAGAAATTATTTCAGGATCACTTACAAAGTCCTCACAGGGACTTCACAGACAATTTTTCAATTTAAAATAACGGAAACAAAAACTTAATTCAGTGTCATTCAAGACTGAAAATAGTTGGACAGCCCTTTTAAGTGATCTGCTTTTTCAACTCTTTACACTTCTTCTCAACAGAACATAATGAACATTCATAGATTAAATATCTTGCAATAATGGTGTGTATGCCATGAGCAGTATTAACAGGTTGTGCTCATATAAACTCATAAAATGCAGTGGTCTCTATTTATAAAGGCTGATGTTAATCCTGTTGTAATCTCATGTCTATGTGTTGCGCAACTCGTTCAATACACGTTTGTTACTGTGTGAGTCATAACAGTCAAATGCAATTAATTTAGTGCTGAACTTTCTCCAGGGACTTTATTATTCAACGCCTGGCTGGCTCTTATTTCCCCTTTTTTCAATTTAGCTTCAACAAATGGATGAAGAAAAGACATATGCAAGCGCGCATACACACACACACACACACACACATATACACACACACACACACACATACTCAAGAAAAGAAAAAATAAGTTCATCGATTTTTGATTGTCTTCATTCCACAGAGGATAAATCCTTGGTTAAGTCAGTTTGTGAACTCTTTGTTTTTCCATTTTGGTCCAAATAAGAAGGATGAACCTCGAGGCTGCTGCATCGACTTCACATTTTATTGTGAGAGTCTGGCTTCTCTAATCTACCAATAATCAAATTTGATTAAGCTGTACTGTCTTCCCCTGTGCATTCGTATAATAAGGAGTAAATCTAAAACTTCATTCTTAAGCAACAAATTATAGCAGACTTCTGAACTGTTAAAGCACAACCTTGTTGGCAAAAAGGAACAGAACAGAAGTTTTATTCTTTGTGAGCGTACTGGACTAATCATTTTTGAAAGCAAATGTCAATACATAGTTAGGAGGAACAGGAGAAACAGTTATCATGACAGGATAACAGTTAGATGTAATTACATTTAATTCAACCCCCAGATTCTTATTGTGCATGTTCGACAGTCTTTGCTGGAAAAGACAGACTGCTTTCTTAACAAGCATTTACTGCAAATCAGGTCAATTATTGTGCAATTATGTTCACATTAAATGAAAGACAGTGAATCAATCCCATATTTTAATGAAATACAAAAATAATTAGCCGGTGAAATCATTGCCATTGTTTATCTATATTGTTGCCTGTGTATTTGCATTTGGTCAGGGTCTGTCATCTCAGACCTGCTCGAAAAGCAATTACCTGCTTAAGCCACCCATGCAGTGAGGCAGGCTGCTGAGTTTGAAAGGCACTGAAATCAATACCTCAGCTCTGGAAGAAACATTTCCTATCATGGAGGCAACTTACCTCAGCAGATCATTCAAACTAATGTTGGCATTTACAATGACATTCACCTTAATTGCATGTCAAGATTTTCTCTACTCCTCCTGCTTTTGACTTTGATGAAAAAATGTTAAAAGAGGGATTGATTTGAAAAGATTGCCATCAAAAAACTGTTGTATGCAAACATGATGCTGAAGGGCACTGATAAATTGATTTAATGTTTAAATTCTGTCATTTTTTAATAAAAAAAGTTTTGAAATGCCTTTAATTTTATGGGCATGTTTGATCTGCAGCTCTTGGTCCCAGAACCACTTGGCACTGAAGTGGGAGGTTTTTTTTTTCAAATCTGTAGAAAAAAATGCTATGACATTGTAAAATAGAGGATATAGTGTGTCATCATTTTATAAAGCTCCTCCAATAGTGTCATTCGGCAGTCAACTGTCCACCCACACTCAAAAATACAGATAACCGCAGCCCGTAACTGTAATGCAGTTCAAAGATATAGTGACAAAAGTCGGCAGAGTTACAAGACCAAAGCTGATTAAATTTACCCTGAAGGGGACAGAAATGTCTGAACCAAAGTTAGTAAAATAACAAATGAAGCGTTTTCAAGATATTCCATCTAAAACTCAAAGCACTGAAAGTGAAAAAGGTCAAAAGATTCTTAAATTTTCATACAACACCAGCAGAGAGATAAAAACGTCTCTGCCTGTTTTTCTGCTGATCCAAGAGAGAAAAAGATAAATGTAACACTTTGTTTACTGTAAGATGATCCTCAAAGTTATGAGCGATTTGTCCTCTGCACAGACACCTTTCACTGAGCCATTACGTCACTGTGTCTGATAATAAGAACAGTGAGATCTCTGACTGTACCTTGTTCATGTGTGTATACCACCTACATTTACACAACTACTCATCACAGACCCAAAGACATATAAAAATAAAAACCGGCCACCAACAAAACACCTCAAACGTTCACATCCTCCACATGTGGCTGTGAAAGCCTGAAATTAAAAGAATTGAATAAGTCTGTACAAGCTTATCTTCAGTGTTGAAAAGCTTGTTGCTCATCAGCACCTGTGAAACACCTGAACAGCACATTTGATCATTGCTGAAACCTGTAGAGTTTAGAAGTAAAAAGGCTGAGCCACAGGGAGGCTGCATGATGTTCAAGTGGTATAATGGCCTGGCCTTTTATTGAGCTCCAGTCATGGTGCTATCTGCAATTGCTGTAATGAAGACAGACCTAATTATCCCCACAGACTGAACTCCACTTTGAGCAGGACTCTAATTATGGCCTAAATGCTGCTCACTCTCTTACCCGGGGGTTATAAGAGGAGGGACTACTGCTGTCTTCCTAACATGCTGAATTACAAACACACACACACACACACACACACTGATATGCGCCCAGCTGTTCGATGCTCTTCTGTGCAGGCAATATGGTTCAGGGGCAGGGATTATCTGACATGACTACACTCTGGCCCCCCTCTAACCAGTAACAGACATGCCTATCATCTGATTAATAAATCACAACTCCAGATGTCACTTCAGCAACATTGTTATAAATATCGTGAAGCCCACTCTGCTGGTATTGTACAGGAAAATCCCAGTGAAATCCTCAAATCCATGTATTTAAGCTTAAAAAGCAAAATGATGACATATTAAGTGATGTCTAAAAATAAACAAAGTCAAGCAGAGGTACTTTCAGATGGATTACACCATAAGTGGTCCGATATAAGTCACTTTTATGAATTTAAAATAACAGCCAAATGCAGACAAATGAAATTTCATGTTTTCAAAATCAGACTCAGGGATCCTCTGCTGCATTTTAAGAAAAGAAAACAGGTAGATCATAGGTAAGTATTTGATTTACAAATACACTGGTTCAGCTGGTTGGTGTCGGCTTGTGGTTGTGAGCAGTTTTTGGTCACACACTGGAGTGAAACATGCAAATGGAAACAGGTTTCACTAATAAAGCAGAGGAAAGTTCAGCCTCTGTTATAGTTCGTAACAGGTAGAATGAAAATGGCAACATCCACACTTGAAATCGCTGCACATCAGGAGCTTCTTTAATGGTTTCTCCCTGAAATTGAGGTGTCATTGGATTTTACATAAACGATAAATGCACTTCACATCCACACATGTTACATTGTACAACTGGTATATTTTTAAAGTGGCCACTAATGGGAAATATACAGTGGTATAATCCCCTCTGAAACAAAGATCCACACATGTACAAGGTTGATATGCACGGATTAAGTCTTGCTGAGGCTTGGATCCATTTGTGAATATGCATCAGAATATTAAACAACATACTTTGCAGCACAATGCAGGGTGATTCATATTGCACACAGGAACCCCCCCAGAAAAAATGAAATAAAACAAACAAAAAAATAGAATATGAGACAGACAGATAATTTCAGAAGTTTCATCCCCCCCAGAGAGCAGCTGCATATCTTCAAACTACAACAATGTGCCTGTAGCCAAGGTCACTGAGTGTACAAACAGTCACTTGGGACTTGTTCCTAGTCAACAAGTACTTTAAAAGCAACAAAAACATATTATTGATGCTGCAGGCATTGTATAATAATTACAGGTAATAACTGTATTTGGATTGCTCTTGAGAGTATTTCTGGTATTTTATCCTTGACTATACAATGAACAGTTCTGCTCGGAGGCTGGAATCGCAATGATCAACTGTGTGCAGCTTTCTGAATTTTACCAGCAGGAGAGTCTATATTTGTCTATATGACGGTCCAATTTCCCACCTACTGGCAGGGGACTGAGAAAACTACAAGTTGAATAAAAAAAGCACACATACCAGCATTATTTTAACTGTTTATACAAGGAGAACATTCTGAAAATGTTGTCTTGTGTGTTGTCCATCCATGTCTGACTGGGGAAACAAAGATATGTCCGAAATAATTGGACATACACAAATAACTGCGAGGGAATTTGATTGATGATGGGAATAAGAGAAAATTATTTGTTTCATTTTTTATTATCTCACTTATTCATCAAGATGAGTGCCAAAACCTGTATTTTCTGTTTGGTGCAGATGAAGAGATGGGGAATTAATATGTTTGATGTACAAGATTACATCTCAGCTTCAGACAGCCAGTGGGAGTTTATCTGTTGCTAGATCACATCTCTGTTGCACACATTTAAATAGAAAAGTATGCAGCCTAGACAGAATAGATCTTATGAAAACACGGTGTGAATACAAAGCTGGCCCGACACAGCAAAGCAGGAAATGAGTATCCACACAAAGAGATGAATCTTGACACCAGTGTCACTGATGCGCCTTGATACTGTTATAAGATCAATTCACAGCTGAACAGCGCCCTCTTTCGGTGATGAAGCAGCGGTGCAGGTCAGCATTTAAAAACTTATTGTGATTAAAAATTATGTGACAACTTGTGTTTTTCATTTCCATTAAAACCACGCCAATCTTTCATTCACATCGCAGCTTTTTTTTGTAGAACGTAAATAACACGAAAAGGTTTGGTAGTTGTGCGCAGGCGCACTAGCGAGACCAAAACACGGAAGCTCCACTGTGGATGTCAACATCTCGCTGTAATCTCTGCACGCGCTATCAATGGAGAAATAACGTCCCTAAAACTCAAATTTTGCCGCATATTCAGTTATTTTTCCTGAATGAATGATTCGTGAGACATCTGTAGCGTTGACACTGATTCAGCAGAAACATTTATAACTGATTACTTCCTTCTTGAGGGGCAGTGATCACAAACAGGAGAAGATGCCAGCTCGCAGCGTCGTGTCCAATGGGATCCCCAACAGCAAAGTGAGGTACTCCAGGTTAGCCAGTGATGATGACGGCTACATTGATTTACAGGTGAGACAAAACAAACCCAGTGAATGGGATCTGAATAAATATGTCACACCTAGGGTGTTACTTGAAGAAAAGAAAAGAAACTTAATCAATGCTATTGAGGAAGGAATGCAGCCACAACACACCTCATGTTTGATTCCATGTCATTTGCTTTAGAATATACAACTACTATTACTACTGCTACTACTACTACTACAACTACTGTTACTACTACTTCTACAACTATTGCTACTACTACTATTACTACTGCTACTACTACTTCTACTACTACTTCTACAACTATTGCTACTACTACTATTACAACTGTTACTACTACTTCTACAACTATTGCTACTACTACTATTACTACTGCTACTACTACTTCTACTACTGCTACTACTACTACCATGATTGCTCCTTCTACTACTACTACTGCTTCTAGTAGTAGAAGTACTACTACTTTTACTACTACTTCTTCTTCCACTTCAATCAATAAAACTACTTCTACGACTACTACTACTATTAATAATAGTAATTTAGATTATAACAATTTAGTTGCCCAAAGTTTAATGATAACTTTTTTTGTGCTTCTGGATGCTTCCACTATCATTGGAACTTAATTATTTGTATCATTCAGTCTGTTTTCTCGCTGATTTTTATACATCTAATTAGCATTGTCTTGATTACTTTAAGCTGATACCCAAAATTTACAACACTGTCCCCAAACTAATTGCATGATGTATCAAAGCCCACAGAAAAACAATATCAGACTTTCTGTTGAGAAGCTGAACTGAGTGTCAGCACTGCCTTGTGCCTTTGACTAAGTTACAGCAGTGCTTATATTCTGTATAACTGCACCTCTGTCCATATGGTTTTACATATATACTGCATGATAAAATCACAGTGACCACAGTGAACTCTAGCAATGCACCTCAAATTGACGTGATCATTGCAATTGGCACTCTAAAACTAAAGCCACCCCTGTACTTCAACTCCATACTCCCAGTTTTTACTTAAAAAAAAAAAAAAGCATCAATAGTTGTTCAAATACTAAAGATTTGTTAACCCCTATGGCAACATCAGATTTTTTTCCTCATATTTGAAACACAATATCCCCCAGAATAACAGGAGCCATTGTACAGCGGTGTAACAGCCTTAATAAACCCCCTCATGAATACCTTATTGTCACCTTGTATCCACAGTCTAACATGGTAGTTTCTTGGCTTCTTTGTCACAACCTTCTATTTTTCCAAGAAGTTCATGCAGCCACATTAATTTCTTGGGTCCAGTTCAATAAATAGCTGGGAAAACAAGCATTGTAATGAAAAGCCTGCTGTGATGGGGTGAAGGGTTCCTAATTAAATATTTCTCCTTCTCTGCAGTTCAAAAAGCCCCCACCCAAAGTCCCGTACAAAGCCATTGCACTGGCCACAGTCCTCTTCGTAATCGGCTCTCTGTTAATCATCGTCGGCGCCCTTCTCCTGGCTGGATACTTTGGAGTCACTGTAAGTTATTAAAATGTTTCACAGTATGTTAAATCCATTCAATGAACATCATACTGAGATGATGTCTCTTTTTCAGCACTCAGATCGAACCGTGCCTGTCCTTATCATCGGGATCCTGGTCTTCCTACCTGGATTTTACCACCTTCGAATCGCTTACTATGCATCAAAAGGCTACCACGGCTACTCCTATGATGATATCCCAGACTTTGATGACTGACAACTTCAGTCTTTCTGTATTCACACAAAAATATAAATATGCTTATTCCAATACAGAGGAGCAAATATCTTTTAACAAAAAGTCTGGTTAAACAGATTCTGTAAATTAATTTCCCTTTAAATCTTAAGGAATTTCATCTGAATGTTATTTTTTAGGGTTAGAATTAATGTGTAGCATGATACCTGCCAGTTGTTGTAACTTTAATGAACTCCCGGACTTTGATTTTTATTTGTATTTTTAATAGTCTGTATATTTGCATTGATAGCTTGATTAAATTATAATCAAACAAGCCTCTCTTATTTGAATTCTGTTGTGTATTTGTTCAGTTATTATAACTCTGACCGTAAACTGTTTTGGCATACAGCAGATATTGTGATTAATGCACCATTTAACATTGATGCATTAACCCTCCAGTTAATTCTCTCTCACCGTTCAGTAGCTCTTTCGCTGAGGATTGTTTGTGATTAATTCCAATCCTTTGATCTCCATATGGTGTACCTTTCCTGTGAGAGTAAACATAGTCAGGGAAGGGAAACACACTCAATGAAGTTGTGGCATCATGTTGAGTGTTGTTGAAAGCTTTCCTGGTTTTATCTATAACAGCAACTCATACATTTCAACAGGGTGTCAGTGAAAGGTGAGGTTGCCACTCTCAATTTACTTGCAGGACAATAGTGAACAATGACATTGCCAACTAGTTCTCAAAGTGGATTTTGAGAAACTACTTTTGTGTTTTAGTTGTTCTTGGCAGACAAATGTAACTGCTTGATCAGCAAAAGTACCTTATATTGGTAATATATCTACAACCAAATATCTGAAGTTATTCTAATTATTGTGTGGAAGCATGCCTCGTCATTCAAAAAGAAGAACCCACTCTCAGAGTCATATATTTTTATAGTCCCCTTACAAAAGACATAGAGGCTAAAAGCTTGTCCAAGTTTCGATCCCCTCTCCAGTTCATCACCAAACATATCAATATCTTTTATACCTTTTGTGTTATGTTCTATTTCGAAACACTTTGCTCTATGAAAATGAGCTATTGATGCAGGCAGTAAAGTTTATAGCAGGTGTAGTCCTGTTAACGTTGAAAAAGATATGTATAAAGATGCACTTAACGATCATAGAGCAATGGATATTCCAGTACTTCGACCATGTTTGATATAGGAGGTGACCATAAATCAGTGCAATTCAATCAAATAGGATTTCAACGTCTGTCTCCAAATTACACACACATACACACACACACATACACACACATACACACACATACACACACACACACACACAGATAGGGGTCTGACGTTTTTTTGCAGTCAGATCAGTGACACCCCCTGGTGGTCATACATACTGGGGCTCTGGATCATTGACTGGATTGGTTCATTTAAACTGAGACAAATTACAGCAGCAACCTGTCCTCTTGCTTCAACATCAACGACGACCACACCCCTAACAATTTTTTAATTTAAACCGAACACACTAATGCCTATTTCAAATACTTTCTGCTTGTTGTGGAAGAATAGTAAAGTCCTTTTTGGGTAAGTTTGAGAACAGAGATATTTTAATGTTAATATTCACCTGCTTTCCATTGTCTCTTGAGGAAAACGAATTGACTTCAAGCTTTATTTGCTAAACCGTTTAAATATGAGCCTTTTGTGCCATGAAAGTCATATTGAAGAAATAAAACACCTGTACATATATTTTTCCTGCAAATAAATAAGTACTTTTGAGAGAACTGCATACAAGTTAATAAGTACTGAGAATGGACTTTGGTTGAGCTTTAGCACAATGCTAACAGTCAATGAATGCTAACTACACTTAGAATGGTAAAAAATAAAATACAGTAAATTAAAATGTACCTTGACATTTACAAAGGAGAAACTAATGTAAGATTTTTTTCTATGAGATTTAATGAATATTATAAGGACATTGAAAGGTTCAAAAAGGAAATAACTTACCCGTGCTAGCTTGGTCTTAAGCATTCGTTAACTTTTTTTTTTTTTTTGACAGAAAGCTAATCAACGTCGATGCACAGCACCTGCGGACTACAATACTTTTTTTTGATAGGGAGAAAAATATTCATCTTATTCTTTCCCCCTCATTATTGTTAATGAAGTAATTTCTTTAAACGTTCCTCTTTTCCTCATATACAGGTTTTAACGTCACCAATAGCCTGGGGCAATATTTTTTAATCAAAATTTTGTTACTGAGTTAAGATTTGAGAAGATTTGTCGATAACGGGAAGAAGGATTTAACCTCATAGCAAATGCGTTTGACTAAAAAGTTCGAGATTTATTTAAATTTCTCTCTTTCTTTATTTTAAAAACAAAATGTGTTACTGTTGTAAACTCTTTTAAGCTGAACTATAATAGACGACAAATTGTCACCCTCTGAGTTTGCCTTTTGTTATGGTCCTGAGGTCTTTCCCACGAAAAGGTGCTTTTGTCTGGAGAGCTGAAGAACCAGCAGCATCAAGTTACACAGAGAAGTGGACCGTGAACGGAAGAGGATCAGTAAACCTTCAGATTAAAAGTATCTTTTATTGAGGCTGGTACGACCCTGTTCTGAACACATTATATTTCATCACAAGTTTTATTATGTGTTTTCCTGCAGTACACAGTCTGATCAGTGTGAAAAGCCTGTGATGGCAAGGACAAACAATTTAAAATAGACCTGGCAGACAAAGCATAGGTTTCACTAACATCATTACTAGGTCTCCCCTGAATGAGTTTTACCAAGAACCTGATCCTGGGTTACAAAGTTTAAACATTCTTTCCTTTAACCGTGATAGCGTGACGGGAAAGACCATATAAATACCTTGTGTAACAACACTTGAGTTGCAGTTATACGTATATGCAAAAAGTAAAGACACCAGAGGTACCTTGGTAAAAATCTGAGAAAACCTGCTGTGAAAGATCAGAGTTTGACATAGTTGGAGACAAGGATAGTTATTGTTGATAAAAGCTGCATGATATTGGGAAGAAATGAAATTGTATTGATATTAAAAGTTTACAGCTTCACTCTGTTCAGCTGAATTCTCCCTGACTCTCTCTGAAACAATGAAAACAGACTCTCAGACAAAGTTGAGCGTACAATCTGGTAGCCACTGCCTTTAACCCTGGAAGTATTGAATAAAGAACATTAATAGATATTAACTATGAGCTAGGGTTGGGCAATTTTATGATTGTGATTTGTGATCATGATAGATTCTAGATAAATTATTCCAGATCACCCAACTGTAAGCATACTTAATCGATCGGACACGGCTTAGTAAATTTAATATGTGTGTGATAACAGTCAACCAGAGTCGACCTTTTCCTGTTCCACTGCCGTTTACAAGTAGCCAGAGAAGAAAACAGGATGACCAGATGTGGAGCCTTGGGCAATGATATGGATGTTGTGCAATGTCTTTTTGAGAGGGGTTGATTCTTGAGGGGGCATTTTGTCAGTTTGTCCATTTTGGGTCTTGCATATCTGCAAAAATTTTTACTTTATTTGCTTTATATGTCAAGACAATGTTGAACTAAATTGTGGTTTCTGTAGTTTTCAGTAAAGATGCTTCAAAATCAGCAGCTTAAATCTAATATAAAAAATCTTGATAATAAGTGAGATCAGATGAAATGAAAAAATATATCGTGATGCATTTTTTTGTCATATCCCCCAGCCCTACAATGATCAGACTATCAGATTGTATCTGTTATGCCCTGACATCCACCTCTCCCTCTCTCTCAGTTGCTCAACCACCAACGCTGACCCTGATGACAGCAGGTGAGATGACAGGGCTCCAAGTCAGTGATCTAACTGTGCGAGCTGTTGCATGTAATGTGGTAAAATATATAAATGGACCCTTAATTGAAATGCTACATATATGTAATACATTACAAAGTATTATCTTGCGATATGAACATGCATGCAAATAGTGCGATGACAGTACTGAACAATATATTGTGCAGCCTTATTGTGTGATGGAAACTATTAAAGATGACATGAAATGTACTTGTATGATGTTTTGTTAAGGGCAGTCGATTGTGCTACAACAACTGGCCCTGAGTTGTCGGTGAGGAGGCATTTTATTGTGAAAGGAGTAACCGGAAGCATGATGTGTGTATACTTGGTGTTTTTACAGTAGAAACAGCGCCTATAGTAGGGGGTGGAGGGAATAATAACACGGGAGGAGGGACACAGGGAGAGTATCAACAGCAGGGCTTGAGCCAAACGTGCAGTTTGCCCTTTTTCTGATCAAACTTGGATGTGTTTGGGAATAAATGAGCGATGTATCGACGGAGACCATGCTCCTCTTATTCATCAGGTTGAAATTTTAACTCCATGTGATCACAGATACTTCTGGAGAGTTTGGACTGAAACCCGCGCAGAACTGAAGGCAAAGCGTGGAAAGTTGAATCGGACTTTAAATGGGAGGATGTCTGACTGATTAAGGTGGGCTCTGTGAATGGATTTTATTGAGTTTTGTCACTAAGTCTTAAAAAACATGGATTCAAAGGATTGTTTTCATCGATCTCCAGGCGGACTGTCGAGAAAAATGTGATCCGTGCGTTTGGACTACTTTTTTCTTTCTTGTTTTTAAAATTTGCCTCTTTTTTTATTTTTTTAAATTATCTGGTTTATCCCTGAAGTGAAGGGACGGCTACACTTTGCTCTGCATCTCCAGTCTTAAAGAAGAGCATCCATGGATTGACAGATTACACGTACAGCCTCAAGTGAAAAGTGCCTCCAGCAAGGTAAGGAGCAGGGCTGGGAGAGAGACAGAGCCAAAGCATCCTCTGTGGGATAAACACCATAGTCTTTCATGACATAGAGCAGTTTTTCAGAAAAATGCACCATAACATTAGTAAGGTGCGTCAGGTGGTGTAATATGGCGCCTTTGTTTATGTTTGGTGTATTAGCTTCACCACTCCTAATCTGGTATATTTTTCCCCCTCAAACCCCGCTGAATAGGTTTAACACCCCGCAATGACCCAAAAGTGAACCCTGTACTGGGATTAAAATAGAGAGAACAATGGTTGGCTATTTCTGTGCGTGTTATTTATTAATTTATTTATACTGATTGATTGATTTGTGCTTTATTTCCATCATTGAGAGCTCCCTCCCCTCAGCTGGTATCACACTCACTGAGTCAGACAAAAGATGCACCTGTTTTTTTTTAAGGGGACGTCTGGTGATATGGAGGACTGGGCATTAAATTCACTGCAGGGGTGCAGAGATAAAGAGCTTGTGGCTTGGTATCTGTTTTAAAAGTATCAGACTGTGTTTTTGCCTGCTGCTCCACATGGTGCAATGTGCTGAGCAGAACTTAATTTAAGGTATTTAGGGAGGCAGTGCAGCCGTGTTGTTTTTTTTTCACATGATACACTCACTGTTTCCCCAGCCTGGAGCTTTGCTTTATTTGTTTCTGCTGTGCCTCTTAATACTGATCAGTGAAATGAGGTGCACAGAGGCAAACATCACTCCTGATGCCTGTAATCCCCTGTGTGGGACTACGAGACTGCACAGGGACTCTGTTTACTTTCATAAATTTAAGCTTCCCTCGCTAATCAGCTTGTTGGTTTTTGTCGCCTTTGACATTTAAAGAAATAAAGATGTTAGTGTATAATTTTCTCACATTGAACTATTAAGTACTACACCACCAGTCTGGTATTCGTGGCAGTCACTAATTTGTAAATCAGTGTCTGAGTCTGCTTTTGAATTATTTACAAGGTGACAGCTACATATAAGAAGCACATTTGCATTTGCCTTCCCCGTCTTACAGTCTGTGATAAATGTCAGCTCAGGTCTCTTTTACACAGTGGTAGCGAACATATTTCAATATTTAGCGAGCCTTGACACTTCGCCAATATGGCAACATTCAAATCACAGTGTGGGAAACTGCGCCCTGTAGGCAGATTGTCAGGCAGGAGGAAGTGATTGTACTGAGCAACAAATTATTCATGAGTTGAAAGTGATTACTTCAAATTGGTGTGGCCTTAGTGGTGAAGGTAGTCTATTACCCTGTAGGTAATGTATCTCAGTGACACTGTGTTATACCAAAAATGTGCTAAAGAAAAAAGAAAACAACGCACGAGTGAGTGTGAGCCGAGCTTGGTGTTATCAGAGACAAATACTGCTGAAGTGTGGGGGCTGTAATGTGTATCATGAATGGTCTCTTAATGTCTGGTTGATTTGGACACATTCCTTCAAGGACCTTCTATATCCAGGCATTAACAGATGGAGTTAAGAAACAAGAAAAACACTCATGAACAGCCCAGTGCCATACCTTCACTGTGATGCTCAGCCCCTGGGTGTGTTACCCATTTGCTTTGTACCCCCAGTTTCTCTCTCTCTCTCTCTCTCTCGTGAAGGAAAGGCTGTCCTGCCTTGAAAATAGCTTCATTGGACTGACCTGGCTGTTACAGAGAAACCAGGCCAGGGCAAGGGCAATGACTGAGTGCTTACAACCAGGGTGTTAGCTACTTTGCTCTCAGAAGGCTAAAGTCCCTCCCTCATGAGATAGAAACAAGGAGATGGGATGGGACACTCACATCCTGAATAAATGTACTGTTTGGCTTTTCCCGTGCGAGTAAATTCAAAACACTTCTTGTACATCAATGCTAAAACCCTGTGGCACCATGTGTTACTGTAGGTTTCTAACCATCACTGTGTTAATCCATATACAGTAGGCTTTCCCCATCACGAGACCAGGGCTCTGCTCCCGTGCCCAGCGTGTGCCTCGCACTTCATTTCCTCTAGCCAAAGTAGCTGTCAATGCTGATTTGGAATGGGGTTGCTGTGCCAGGATCAAAATCTATAAATTGACTTTTATTCTGTGGAACCAGTTGAGGTTTGAATTGATGGTTTACAGCCCTGCAACTGTGGGTCACGTGTACTAATTTTGCAGATCCTTGTTGTGGTTGGATTAGTGATGTTCTCAGTATCTGTGCGAGATCACTTTTTTTGACCTGAGAAAGTTTATGCACGAGTAACACCTGCGGTTCCTGCCACAGGCTGTTTTCCTCTGAGTCTATAGCCTCTGTCAGGATTAACAAGGATTACCAAGAGAGTAATGCTACTTCTTATCAGGCCTGTAACTGTCGCAAACATCACTTTGGGTGCTGCTTAGGTACTGAGGGATAACAGACACTCTCAAACTGTTAAGGTCAAAAGTGCATGGGGATACCCTTTAACACCTCCTGATCAGCTCTTTTCTCACACTGATGTGAGGTACACATCTAACTATTTACACACTGATTCTGAGCACAGCGTTTTGCTAATTAACTGATGAAACATGATTTCTCCTGGGGGGGGGGGGTAATAGGGGTGTCCACATCAGGGAGTAATGGTTTAACTTTGAGTTATTCTGATGAAATTTTTACCAGTGTGGCTTTAGGTTTTGTTATCCCGTAGTGATGAGAAATGGAGTTTTTTGAATGAGGTCAATTAATAGACTGCCATATAGGGTTACTGAATATACTGCCAGCATTTCACAGAGTCCCCCCAAAAATGTCCTCATAATCCAGGTGACACGTTTTTCTCCACAGTGAAGAAACCAGATGCCTTACATCAGCAAACCCGACGTGTTTTTTTCAGTGACTTGATTCAGTGATGATTGATGACTGCACAGCATGTCGAGTGAGTGTCCTTGATTTGCCTCGCCTATTTGAACCCTAATTTGATTACACTATTAACACTCGGAGCAGAAGGGCAGGATTAGTCTGGGGTGTTACAAACGTACCATCCAGAAGGCTAAGTCATGACTACTTCTAAAGCAATTTGTGTCATTGAAATCCAGCAAAATGTTGGACAAATCAGCTGCGCCTGCATGAGCTGTCTTGTGCTGAGGCAGGAATTCACTACATGACTTATCCATGAAAGGCTTCTTCTAAACGCAGTAATTGAAGGCTTCATCCTTAAGTCATTTTGGGTTTTAGTGTCATTTAATGCTGGAGTGAGGAGCTTTGCTTTATCTTTGAAAATCACACCCCAACAACTTGATTGTTGAATTGTCACCCAAATCCTGTTTGTCTGACAGGCATACGTTGTATAACAGGGCTGACTGTGAGTATGTGAGCGTGCAACTTGCAAACAGTAGATAATTATGTCAACTTTCCCTTTGAAACTCTTGTGAGGCGCGTAGGAGTGAACCCTCTCTTTGACAAGTTTGTATGGTGCATGCTTTAAAGATGAATGGGGGCTGCAATCCACACTTATCTTTTCTTGGAGTAAATCATGATATGTAACCCACAACTGCTTCAGAATCTACACAGGTTAATATAGGAGGAGATGTGTCAGATAAATTGCTAAGCTGTGCCACCAGCTGCCTGTTTTTAGACTTGTAATAGACTCAGTGATCCAGTTCAAATATCTTTTTGCGCCCCCTCTCTTCGAAGGTGTCAATTAACCGGCCATTGCTCTGCTCTGCTGCCTGAGGAAATAACCTGGTTGTCTTCTATCTTCCTCTGCACCTGCAGACATTACCCCCTCCAGGTTTCCTCTGTAATGTGTCGGCTCAGTGTGTGTGTGTCTTTATGTTCCCACGAGCCAGTCATATAATCTGGTGTGAAAGCACTGCAGAGCAGGCAGAAGCAAAAAACAGAATTTTTCATGTCTGGAGGTTGTCAAAAGTTACTTGAGGTCCCGATAGGAGCCAGAATTTCAGATGTACGGGTGGATCTGCTCATTACTTTTGCTGTCTTGTCTTTAAAATGATTGCCAGGCTGGCAGGCACAACGATGAAGTGATGTGCAGCACTTCATTTATTTGATAGGCTGGGGATGACACTCAAATCATTTAACTATAAATACTGCATATACTACTTTTTTTTTTACTTGCCTCCCTTTTAAGTTAAAGCTCTGTTCATTCAAACTCCCCCACTGAGCGGGTAATGTTTGCTCAGTAGGAGTAATCCGTCCGTCATCACAAACATTGGGCTCAAATGATTCCGTCGCGTAAAAATCACCAACCATTGCCATAATTCTGCCCCTACATCCCTCTCTTCTTTATCAGCTTTTACTGTAAACACAAATGTGTTTGCCCTACATCTCCTCTGTGCTAGTTTTATGAAGAGGCTGCACAAAACTAATTGCAGAGGTTCAGCAGCAAAACTCAACAATGTCTTGGTTGAATGCATCTTCCTGCCACTCTTTTCTGAGTTGTCTCTTTATTGAAGTGCAAACATGACGGTTGAGAGAAACCCTCGAATGGATGTCTGGTGTCACTGGTAGTTTCTGCAGAGCATCTGTTGTATTGGCAGCTAATGTCAACACCTACCTGCTCTCTAAGAATAGTCTTCTCAAATTACTTTGAATGAACTTAGAATAATAAGCTAGAAGACTTAAAGAGAGGGGGCACATTCTTCCATTATGCAACAACTAATATTTGTGCCTCCAATCCAGTTTGAGGTGGAGGGCGTCAGGACCTGCAGCTGTTCTCTTCGCTCAGACTCTAAAGTGCAGTCCTGTTTCCAGAGATAAAAGAGATTAGAGATAAAAATCAGCAGGCTGTGCTTCTAATAAAGTGCACTGAGAGTTAATATCAGTTTGATTAGATGGTTTCTTCGAACGATAGTCTATTTACAGCCGCTTGGTACCTTTTTAAAGCACTGTTAATAGGATAACATCTGGAGTCAGGGACATACAGACTTTATTGTGGCCCATGTCACCTGTTGAGAGCTGTTGGCCTATTTAACTCAAGCTGGACCAACCACAAACATCAGGTTAATCTGTGTATACACTCAGAGCTTTATACAGGTCTTCTCTGTAGACACACACACGCAGTAACACACACTTTGGTATCAAAGGATGCACACACTACACAATCCCATGCTCTACTGTTACTTGCTGGAGTAGCTTATTTGCTGTAATCCAGCTCCAGCTCAGACATGCAATTTTCCAGAGGATTTAGTGTTTTCAAAGAATACAGTTATTTATTAACCAAGAAGCATCTGGAATCCAGTGTAGTTGTTGGATTATGAGATGATGTTAACTTTAGGGATTACATTTGTCTGAGGCAGGATGTGAGGGATGTCCCTGCCCAGCTGTGAAACTGTGAATGGTGCAGTAGTCGTGCTCTGTTGATGGGATGTGCGGTTCTCTCTTTCAGGTCGGGCGATGTGTGAAGGAGTGTGACGGACGGCCATGGGACTGGAGAGACGGTGGCTCCAGGCTGTCACCACTGCTGTAGCCATCTGTCTGCTAAGTGAGTATGCTCATGCAAATATGGATCCACTGCATATATTAACAATACGTTTCCACAGTTCATCTGTCTTTAACCCTTTACAGAGTTTTTCTCAATACCTCGTCACACAGGTATCTGTTATTATGTTCGATTCTGTAGATAAACATGTGGCTTCACAGTAAGAAATCATATCATCAAAACGTTGATGATGACTGATAAATCATTTTAAGATGTTGTTAGTTTAATCTTGTGGGTGTTTTTTGCGTAATAATGTAAAATAAAAGCATAAAGACCTGTTGAATGGAAAAAAAAATCCTGATTATATGACATTGACATGTACTTTTCCGTTGACATGTGTCAATAAGAATTGCGCTTCTATGCAGATTAACTGGGATGGAAATCTGCTTTGTTGGATCACAGTAACAGGAGCATGATGATAATATTGCATAACAATATGTCACTGTGTTTCCATAGTCTTTGAATACTTTCTCTCAATTCAACCCACTACCACTTGCAGACGTTATTCATACTGTCACTGTTTTACCTATAAGGAGGTGGGTTGTGGAGCCTGGCTTTGATTAGTTTTGATCACATTAGTTTTTCTCATTACTTTTTGAACTTTTTCTGAAGGCATTGTGAACAATTCAGAGCTGTCACTGAGCTTTTTTTTTTACCTCCTGTATTGACTTTCACTAAAATAGAGAATAACACTGCTGCTTTGAATTTCCTCTTTTTTCCGCAAAATCTTAAACTTAAATTGCTGTATCATAACACATTTTGGTGGGGCTGTTCACTTCTTTTAAAAGCCACTAGCTCCCCATTTGTCTCTGCATAGCTTCACCAAAAGTTACTGTTTACTCCTGTCAACAAGTCCTGCAGTATGGCACCAGCTATGGCTGAGCTCCAGACTAGTTGGCATATGTTGCCCTTTAGATGGCTGAGTGCAGCCTCAGTGACACCATGCTGAATCTGGCACAGCCCTCTCTGCCTTACATTAGAGGGAAAGTAAAAGGGGAAGGGGGGGGGCTACAGTATACACATTAGTGGACCAAAGAGAATGAGGCCAAAATCCAAGTTAAATAATATCTCTGGGTGTGGATTTAGATCAATCTGGGATTTGTTCTACCCCCAACCCAAGGCACGCTTCAGTGTGTGCGTGCTTGTGTTTGTAGGAGGGGGTGGTGGGATTGATTGAGCTGGTCCGCAGACCATGTGTGTACCCCAGGGGGTAGTGGGAGGTCGGCTGGAGAGAGCGCAAAGGGTCCTGCTGTCCTGCATCAGAGAGAGCTACCCCCCCCCCCTCTAAGATTAAAGTAATCGGCAGGCCAGCTGAGAAGCTAACACTGGCACCCAGTTGCACACACACACTCACGTGAGCACATGACAGCGAGTGAGGGAGGAGAGAGAGGAGAGCCTGCTCCAGGTGTCACTAATGGGATTGCTGTGTGTTTGCAGGCTTTGCAGCTATACGATCTTGCCGCCAAATGGCACACGATTGTTTTACATGCCCTCTGATGGCCCAGGTTGTATCAGGAATCCCTCTGGGGTTATCAGTCCCTTACAAATCCAGTTCAGAACAAACCCTCAGGGATTGGTTGTTGCTTCTTCTAATCATTTTACCATCACTGAATTGATTCTTTATGTCCTCTTGGTTATGCTTTCGCTCCATCTCCCAAGAAATTGTCACTAATGTTTCATGAACCTGGCGCGGCAAACTATCCTCACAGGAATGAATGACCTGAAGAATTCCAATGAGGTTAATCCGGCCTCTCTGGCAGCAATAACTTTTAGAAGGCTCGTATTTCTCAGGCTCGTATAAAGTATGATTTATGTGTTTATTTACAGTTTTGCTCTTTATAGCCTTCAGTGTTATCTGCAAATGTCCAAAGCCAATCTCATGCTTTATCTTGGTGGTATGTTGTTGTCTTTGCAGGTGTGTCTCAAGGCGGGGCATCATTGGTTCGAGCCAGAGAGGGGGGCTCTGCAGAGCTGGGCTGCAGTCTCACTCCCACAGCCAAAGAAGCCACCACCCCAAACCTCTTTCCTCTACATGTGGTGGAGTGGGTGCGCCTTGGCTTCAACGTTCCCATCCTCATCAAATTTGGAGTGTATGCTCCTCGTGTTCACCCAAACTACAAGGGTAAGAGTTCTACAATCATGCCCTCTTAACAGAAATAAAAAAGAAAGACTTGTTTCTGCTTTGCTGTAGGTCCTTTTCCTTGAAACCAAGGAAACCTTTTCCAGTGGATTCAGAAACATCTCTAGGTAGACTGTGGAGTTAGGATGATGGCAGTTTGTTTCTCAAAGTCTTCAACAGGCTGACCACTAGCTGACAGGTTTCTCTAATTATGGTTCAGCGGGTTTTAGAAAGGGCAGAGGAGGTGTATATGAGGCAACATTTCTCTTTTACCACTCGTTACATGTTTCTGACGTGTGTGGGCAAAGGTAGGCGTAAAGAGGTTACACCTGTATTTATAAAGACTTGGGGAAGGGAAGTTTGGATGAAACAATATGCCAAATAGGTAATCCATCCAAACCACAACCCCTGTAATTACTGCTGCTGTTCAGTCTGTGAGTTTCCAGACTGAAACTGCAGTGCAAGCAGAAGGGAAAGGGTGAGTCTGGATGTCTTTTAAGGAGCCAGTTAAAGGGGGTTGGGGCAGCAGAGCTATAAGAAGGGAGGGGGGTACCAGTAATGCTGTGCATTGAGGGATTAGGAGTGTAGGTGGGCGGGGGGCTTGTTGGTCTGATGACAGTGTTTTATTAGTATGCTGAGGGGTGACCCAGTAAAAGGAGATTGTTGTGCTAGAAGGAGCATGGATGAAACATTGGGAATAATGGGAGTTTTCTTGCTGGAGCCCTATAATCCCATCATTGTCTAGCAGAGGACAAAAGACAAAGAGGGGTATCACAACCTCCTTTTGCTTTGCCAAAGCTAACAGGACTACTAGGACACCCAAAAATCCCATACCGACCCAACTAGGTCAGAGAAATGTGCAGGGAACAGTAGAAGCCCCCCCTGCGTTTGTTGCATTAGCACTTTATTTCGACAGGGGATGAAGTGCCACTGGTGTAAAAACATGTTTCTAGCATTGAGTCGACTTGGGGACTTTATTTGTGGTCTACTTGGGCTGAATGAACTGCGTCTGTCAGATGACTATGCTACATGTGTTTGGCATGTTAACCCTCTCGTCGACCGTAAACCATCTCATTGTTTTGAGGCAGTCATCTGATGCACAAGCACTCATAATGAAGTAAACAACATTGCAGAGAGTAGAAACATGGAGCAGAAGACTGTTGTGGTGGTCCTAATATTTTGCAATCTCTAACCCTTATGTATGCTTGTCTGATGTGGGCTTTACCCCTGTCTGCTTCAGATCCTCATATCTCCCCTCCCACTAGAGGCAGATGGCAGCATGTGAAGCGTGTCAGTGCTGTAGGTCTAATGTATTCTGCCCTCAAATTAAACGTCGGGGGATTTCAGGTTTAACCACAAGACAGTGAAGTGGAGAGCATTTCCTGATCTTTGTCTTGGCTTGCCTGATATCAGGAACAAGGGAACAGTGATGAGATCTGTGCTGTTGTTTGGAGCCTGGGTGGGTTTGCAGCAAAGAGCCTGCCTCTAATAAAGCTAAGTGATCTGTCAGACTTCAATCTGCATTATTAAATCAAAGTATTTTCCTGTCCTTCTTTTGGTGGACTCATTCTACTTCAAATGCCGCGCATTAAAGTAGGTTAAAATAAAAGATAAATTGCATTCCCGAATGCTGCCTGTCCTTCGTCTGCTGCTTTGTCTCTAGCTCACTGATGCTGTTTTCCATTAATAGAAGCTGAGATGAAAGAATCAAAGTAAGCCGTATCTCGGATGACTATTTCAGCCATCCATTAAACCAGCATTGTTTGATACGATATCAGGTGTATTTGAGATTACACTCTGTATTTGAGGAGTGTCAGGGTCACGGAACGTCCTTCTGTCGACCCCCATAGACACCAGCCTGTCTAGGTCTCAGAGAGCTTCTCTCGTCTGCTTAAAGAGAATCAGGAAGGTATTAGTGCCCCTCATCCCTCTTCCTCTCTGTTTCACACCAAGCATGCCCTGGAGGGCCGAACATTAGTCGACTCACAACAAAGAGGAAACAGCCGAATAAACTCTGACTGACACACTCTGATAGTCTGTTTGAGGTGTATTTGTTGAGACAATATGTTCAAGTCTTGGGGTGTCAGGATGGTTTACTGTTGCAGAGACAGATCAAATGACTCCAGTGCGCTGAAGTAAATCAGTAGAGACTGTGAGCAGGGGACTCCGACCTGAGGTTAGAGCCACAATGGGCAAACCCCCCATCCCAGCAGGCCTCCATCACGCTCGCAGTGTGACCTCTGAGCACTAGAGAAGTTAAGGTTTAAATTTGTCACACGCATGAACAAGTCACATACACAAACACAAGCACACACACACACACACATTACTGCACAAACCTGAACTTTATGACTTTACCATTCGTAGACTTACGTGGAACTCAATATTGAACGAGTAAGCTTCAGCAAACACACCTCTATTTGATGACTCCAAAAGTGGAAAATAGCCCAGCTCAAAGGTGAAACCGATCACCTTTACCAACCAGTTTTTCCACCAAAGCTAGACCTGGATGATTTGTGGCACACAATGACACAATGAAAGACAAAAATGGTGGGTGAAACTTAGGAATGTCATGTTTGCTAGCTCAAAGCAATGAGGCCATTATAAAATCTGCCACCTTTTGTGTGTGTTCATGCATGGGATCAAATCAGTGCTGCAGCTAGAATGTCCTTGTAGATGCACATATTTACTGTTGTTGTGGGATTAATTCTACATTAGCTGAGCTAGGTTTCATGTTTTATCAACATTGCCCATTGTATTTGATTAGTTTAGCAACCTTGATCTTTGCTAATGATGGGGATTATTCTTTTAGGCACCACAGAGCATTCCCCTAGTTGGTTTCTCCAGCGAATGAACTTAAATCAATTTCAGGAAGTATAAATTATTAACATCAATGTTATCTCTGTCAGAGTTGCAAACAAAGTTGAAGAGCTGTGCTGGAAACACTTTTTGCTATCTAACTTGACTTAACTCCACACTTGAAGAACAATGATACTAACACCCAGCTCCGCGATCATGTACAAGGGCTTACTCCTGTGGTGGAAGCTGTAGTGAAACTTGCACGTGAGCTGTGTGCGCTTTCTGGTTCAGGGGTTAACTGAGCCGGACAGAGCGAGAGGGACAGAGTTAACTGTAATCTATTCCACAACAAAGAGCTATTCATAAGAGGGTTAAACTGATTAGGGAGACAGGAGGATTGAAGAGAGAAATTTAGGGGGGTGGGAGGGGTGAGCTGTCAGAGTGAGGGGGCCGGTCCCAGACTTATGATTGTATTCAAATCAAAACACATCCCACAATGCACTTCTGCCCCGACTCTCTTATGCACATACGGATGGACAAAGAAAAGCAGTGCTGATGCTTCTGCAAACAGAATAATCTGTCTTCCTCCGTGGTCCCCTCTGCTATTGTATCACAAGCTATCCACATTGTATCACCCTGATACTGCTATGTCAGGAAGATGTAATGGGAACTTTTAATCAGGGCTACAACTTATAGTTATTTTAGTTATCGAGTACTCTGATTTTTTTTTCCATGATTTATCAGTGAGTCAGGAAAAAAACCTGAAATCCTCTTTCTCTTTATTAGTTTTATTTATATTTATTTATATACGATGTTGTCAAACCTGCAGCCCAACAAGTTATGCAGTCTATACCCCAGTTAATTTGGTCGCAGTAATGCACCTATTTCTGGCTGCAGACCTCCCCAAAAACACATCTGAAAGGATGAAGAAGCCAAATAATCTGAAGAGAAGGTTTTACAATTAATTGCTCGATTATGAAAAACTTTATTAACACCACTATTAATACTGCCCAGAGATGATAATTGAGCTGGATTTTTCCTGTAAAAACTAGCATTTCATTTTTTAGGGAAATTCTGCATACTCTACCTTTAAAGAAAAGGTAAGGTACCTGCATTCATCCCACAAAGACAAATTTGCAGGATTACTTTAGCAAGCAGGGAGTGTGTAGTGCAACAAATTTCGATAAGAATTTATAAAAACAGAATAATTTAATAAGTGTGACTAAAAAGATATGTACAGAACGGTTTTCAAACTGTCCTCAGCTCAGATAAACTTGTTCCCCTCTCAGAAAACCTTAGTTAATCTTGTCTGTAAAAAAAGAATAGGAGATCAGAAACCGTGAGACAAGGCCGGCTCCTGGCCAGCAGCTCCGAGAGCTGAGTTATTCCTAACCTGCCACCCACTGGGCAAGAGCCTGACTCCTGCTAATAGGAAGAGGGTGCGTCTTGGAAGTTCACACAGCACCCATGGATTAGCGTTTCCATTTATTACCCTTGGCTGCACCGTGGTCCAACCTGTTGGAAACAAGGGCTCATTTTAAGATGGACTAGAGGCTGTCATGTGATAGCTGCTCGAGGAAAACAGTGAGGAGAGGGGGGTGGGGAGGACACGAGAGAGGAGCAGCAGCTATTGTTTCAGCCTTTTTCCTCGTCCACCAAAGAGTCTAATGATGTTTGTCTCTTGAGGAAGACTTGTGAGCATTGTGCTAATGTAGAACCAGGGGGAGTGATAAATGTGTCTGCCGGGGAGTTTCGGAGCACAGAGGCCAGGAAGGTCAAGCTCTCATTGGTTTTCAGAGGATTATCAATGCACACAATTCAAGTAACCTCCCCATAACCTCTGGCTCACTTCTCCTTTGAAGAGGTTCCCCATTTGAAAAACAGAAATGTTTTTAATGATAAAACTGTTGATGCTTTTTCTCGTCTTGTGTTCAATCATTGCAACATTTCTGCTTTTTGACTGTGCATTGCAGAGAACAACAACAATTTTTGTCAACATCTTGAGGGCAGAGCACCTGCCGAGTCCCGTTTAAGATTCCAGTTCAAGTCCAAATATGCAACATTCAAATTTGAATAAAGCGACATTTGTCACACAGCGTCAGCCCTTTGTTCGTCTGAGAACTGAAAGGAAATCAGCTCCTCTTTACGGCGTCTCATTCATTTCTTCTGCCTCTTGTGCCGCTGGATGTGACAGGTTTTTTTTCCATCTCAACATGTTTTCCCTCTCTTGTAATTTTTCAAACCTTGACAGTAGAAACCCAACCCCCTTCTGCAGCATCTACCCTTCCTCACCCTACGTTTGGCCCCGCTAGGTTTCTACAGCAACTGAATTCAAATCTAAACCTACAGCCCGGGATTTTCTTGGTCGTATCACTATGGTAACCCGAGAGAATGAAGAGTGGGGGGCTGCCGTCTCTTTGTAGTGACGGACAAGAGGGGAGGCTACGGGAAAGGGTTAAATGTTGGACAGCGAAACCAGAATTCCCCTGAGGGGCGGGACATTCACCAAATTTTTGAAAATCAACATGTAGACGCACCCACGTGCTTCTGAGGCCACGAGACCTGTGCACATGGTCAGTGTGAGGGTTCTCCGCTGTCTTGTTACAGGATGTGACAAGAGGTGTTATTAGCCGCAGTGCTCTTTAGATATCCTGTTATACTTTCCATCAGGGGATTAGGTGTGTGTCAGAGCAGGTTTGTGTGATTTTATACATCAGAGGGATTTTCCTCTCGGCCTGCAGTGGGCAGCTCATTCCATGTCAGGGAGAAGTTTACAGAGGAAACATGCAGCTCAGGGAGGATCCCTCATTCACAGATAAAAAAAGAAAATGCCTAAAGTTATACACACACCTGTTATCACCTCCCTGCACATTTCCTCCCTCCATTACTAACCCTACCCGGTTGTTTGACAGATGCAGACTGAAATGAGAGGCGTTCATCTATTTTATGGTGCCACTCAAGTCAACACCGCCCGTCAATTGCTGGTCTGTCTAACGGGAGGTCAGTCAAACATTAAACCTGACTATTAAGCACAGCAACAGGCCCAGTCAGGAATGCAGGGTTAATTGTTAGCTATTGTTGCCTGTCTTTACTCTCAGTCTGTTTCACCCTGCCTTCAGGCCACATATAGAGCCCAATGAATTTCATAGCTTTCAGGGTGAGCTCCAGACACTGCTGTCTGGAGGTAAAGCAGTGTGAATGGTGAGGATAATGTTTCTCTACATATTGTTACTCAAGGGTTGCGGGACATTCAGTAATTCTTTGCTCTTATTTACCGTTTGTCTACTGAACAAGAAACTTAAAGACTCAGTGAGGACAGATTTTATATTTCATTGGTAAAATGTTCACGAACAAAATAGTGTGCCATCCATGGTACATAAGAGCAAAGAGAGCACCAGAGAAACAAACACATGGCCAATAAACATCAAAGCTTCACGGCAGAAACATGTCCATCCAAACACTCCAGTCAAGAGGTGATATCCTTTGATGGGGTTAATGTAAAGTGTAAAACAATAACAAAAGTGTACAATATGTCTGTGCAGCTACTGTAAAGAGCTGAGTTTATTTTTTTGCTGGTTGTTGTAGCTGATTGAAACTCTGACACAAAGCAGGATCCCATGCTAAGGGGTCCTTTAATATTGAACTTTAAGTTATTTTGTATGATGAAAATGTCTGTTTAACACACTCACAGTTTGAGCTTTGTCTGAAGGAAGTGATTTCTTTAAAGCCTTGGAAGGGAGGGAGGGATATCCCAAATGTGATAAATACTGATAAGTTCAGACAAAAAAACAATGGACAGTGCTTTTTGCATTTCAAAAGATTTTGTAGCCCATTGCAGTACTGAAAATGATGTTTTTCTCTCAAACATTGTAATCTTTCGTTCTAATTTCGTTGATTATTCTCACATTTGATACATGTTCTATAAAGTTAGTCTCTCCATCTTTTTATGCTGCTTCCTCAGAAACAGATGTATATACCCAGGTGTAAATAGATATTTGTTCTTGTGGGATATTTGATTCTGCAAAGGCTACAAGGACTCCATTAAACTCACCTCTTGCTTCTGCACAAGGTAGAGTTTACTGAAGCGGTGACTGCTAGCATGCTGCCTTTCTCTGATATGGATATGAGTTTTGCAGTTACACACTGACAAAACCTTCAGAAGTTGCTCTCTGGACTTGAGGTCTCTTAAGTTGTTTCCATATTGCACTTTCTTAAATGTAGCAACTAGATGTAGCTGCATTTCCTAACTTTTTTATGACTTTGACACCTCAGATGACCTCTTCACCTTCTGTCTGTGTAGAAGAGGCTGAGGCCTTGCCCAGGGTAAAAACAGACAGATTGTTGGGAGCAGCCAGTAACCATAGAGACTGTTGACACTTGGATTGGCAGGGAAAACCCAAATATTGCATCTGTATATTTCAGTAGATTCTATTATGTTGTGTTTTCGTTTTATTTCATTGTCAGATTCTGTGACCCCCTCCATCATGGGAGTCATGAGGTTGTTGTGCTGTTATTACATAACTGAACATTTTCACTAACTGTGAATCAAAACAAGGTGAGCAGAATTACATAAATCAGCGCCTGACCTGGCTGAAGGTTTCTGCCTTATCACAGTCAGAGTATGTGACAAATTCTTTTCAATCCCTAAACCTCCCCGTATTCCATACTTTGTTTGTAAATGTTTACTCAGTGACGTCTCTTTACCTTTTAAATTTCTCAGTGGTTGACAATATTGTTTATAACTTAACCTCTGCCACTTTTTCTCCAGTTTCCCTCATTTTTCTTACCATAAACAAACTAGCATCAAATCTACAAGTGCAGTATGTTTTTTTAGTTTATTAATGTGATTGCAGTTGAACTCCCAGACTCTCTGTTTAGAGCCACATCCCTACAAGTGTGTGACCCCTTCAGAAGTGCGCTGTGCAATAAATAAACAATAATAAATAACAGTGAGGAACAATGTCTTTGGATATGGAAAATCAAAACTACAAAGCTAAAAGATGTTGGTGTCAACAAACTTTGCTGGGAGGTAGAGGTGTTAATGTGCTATGCAGAGAGCAGTTTATTTTTATACATTGGAAACTGAATTTAACAGACAGTTACTATTTCATCTCAACACCTCGTTAGCTGAGGATAAGTGCAGCAGAATGCCGGAAATTTCTCCACATTCCCCTGTTTACTTTCAAACTACCAGGCCTTCAACAAGCCAGCAACGTGTGTGTTTCTCCCCCCGCACGCATCCTCCTGTCGTTTAAAGCCCTGAGATTGAAGGGGGGAAAAAAGACTTCATTGAGAGACAGAATAAAAGGAGGGAGGGTTGGGTGGTGGGTGGGGAAGGGTAACTTCAGTACCCTGAAAACCAGGCTGCAGTCACCAGGCAACCAGGCGATCAAGTTTCAAAGCCTGACAAGGAGTTGTAAGAAGTACAGAGAGGAGCGGAGGGAGCGGGTATGGATGTGTGTGTGTGTGTGTGTGTGTGTGTGGATCCATCTGTGTCTTTTGAGGGTGTTCACACAAGCTGAGAGTGTGCATCTGCCATGTTCCACATTGTTTACCTCAGACTGGTGTCACTCATTGAAATATAATAACACTTCATTTTGCGTTTGTCTGGGATTCCCTCTGAAGACAAAATCTCTGAAAGGGAACAGATTCAAACACTTTGTCTGTTTTGGTGTTCAAATAAAGTTGCTTTTGAGAATTTCTGGCACACTCATCCTCACCCTGCACTCCACCACCACCACCACCACCCAAAACCCGAAATGATAGGATGTCATCCGAATCTGTAATTGTGCAAATCTTTACTGTCTTTACTGGAGTGATTCACGTGTTTGCGCTCTAACTTGGTGCTATGACTTTTCTACCTCTGAGCCCCATCTTTCCTCTGTCTCTTCCTCTACTGTACAAAAGTTGATCAGAGTGTTTTGAGGAGAATTTTTTACTTTCATGGAACAGATTCTGATTACTACTAGAATGAAGCATTAGCAGATACTGTTGTGTTATCAGATACTCGTGTTATCAATGTTGTGACAAAAGTTACAGCGTTGGTGAATAAACATGACACTGTAGATGCACCTCCCTCTTTGCGTTTTTTTATGTCAGGGGGTACTTTGATTGAGACCAGTTAACTTTTTGGATAGTTGTCGGATGTGCTTATTGACTGGCACACACAATGATAATTGATAATTGGTTGTTATTCACACGCCGTGGACTGTCTACTATCATAAAGACTCTGACTTTGACTCTGGCCTTTGTGACACTGGATGCCTGTGCCCTCTAAGCCTCCATCCTGCATGTGCTGACTCTGCCTGTCTGGCTGTTTGTGTGCATGTGCGTGTGCTCACACTCTCTCTCTGTCTCTCACCCCTTCCTCTATGCCCCACCATCATCACTCTCCTCCTCCCACAGGCCGTGTGTCTCTGACCCGGGGTGCCTCTCTGCTGGTCGAACGGCTGACCCTGGAAGACGAGGGCTGGTTCGAATGCCGTATCCTGTTTCTGGACAGCAAAAAAGACGACTTTCGGAACGGCACATGGACCTTCCTCTCCATCACAGGTGCAGCACTGCAGGAGGACTTTGGAGCCACTCCTTCAGTGGCTTGTCTCAGGCACTATCCATGTTTAGTACAGCCTCAGCATGGAGCCTGGCTGTGTCTCTGATGGCCTGGCAGGGTGAATTTTTCTGTGTTCAAGCGGCATATCAGAGCATTTAGTCTGACATTCTGTAAATACATCACATCTCATCATCCTGCTGAGAGCTGGAGTCAACACAGGAGTTCATTTTAGAACAGCAGAAGCAGAGGGTTTGTATATGTGACTTGTGTGGGCTAAAGATTGAGGTTGAGTGCTTAAACCTCAGTGTTTTTAACCCACCACTTTCCAAGTGTTTGTTCCAAACAGACTCTGGGTTTGCCAAAGCAAATCTCCTTTGGCAGTGTAAAGCAGGGGTCTGTTACAGTTACACTGCAGTGAATGATGGACCTCCATGTCCAGCATCAAGTTAAAGATGAAGTCCAGACATCTTTTGTACACAATAGTATTACATCAGAGCACATATCTAATATCACACAAATGTGTTACCTCAGAGCATGTGCAGTAAACCAAAACCATACAGGACAATGAGTCTTGTACGTTGACAATGACAAAACATGCCACCCAAATCCCCTCTGTTTCCTGTGAGTGCATGTAATTTCAGCACAGATAATCCCATGGGGAGGGGAAAACATGACTGTGGCAGTGTAAAAATTCTGTTCACATCACAAATACACGGTCAAATATTTTTATCAAAGAGCATAAATTGTTTCAGATATTATTCAGGGTTGCATGATGTATCATTTTAGTATCATCACAATATTCTGATGCAAAATATTCATATCACAAGGTATATAATATAAAGTGATATATTTGAGCCTTTCAGTTTTTGTTGCCCGTCTATGCCTAGTCACATTGCTAATAGATCTAAATGAACATTCATTTCTATATTTCACCACATTACTTGCAACAACTCACAGTTAGAGCTTCTCCTCTGTACCGTGTCATTTCACCTGCAATTATCAGGGTCGGGTAGAGTGACCTGCAGTGTAAGTGGTCGAGTGAGACAGGAGCTCCCAGATCTCAACTATGTCTGACAGTCTGTCATAATAATTTCAGAGGGAGTCAGAGGGAATTCAGCTGAACAGAGTAAAGCAGTAAACTTTGAAAAAATTTCCTAGTATATATTGCGGGCAACATGAGAGAGCAGATTTGATGGAAAAAAAAAATACATCTGTGTTCATCCACTAATAGCTCACCCTCTAAAATGCAGGAGCTCATAAAGTAGGAGTGACTCTCAGACTGTCATTAGTGACATGCATTTGACCTTTGCACTTGCATTTTGTGTCTGTGCAGTAGTGACATCATCTGTAAAATGTAAACATGCACACAGCACTGCAAAGCTTAACTGCACCATATGGGTTGTAAGCCAACATACAGAACCACAGTGTTTACGTCTAGCTTCTGTACCTGTAGCACACACAGTTACTGTCGTGCTTTTGATTTCTACGTTTGTGCTGAAAGTCACTTCGGTGCTTTTATTGTCATCTGTGTCCCTCATGCTTGTTTAAATATTCATTGTCTTCTTGTTGTTTTAGCTCCTCCTGTTTTCATCAAGAGACCACCAACTTTCGTGGAGGTTTTGCTCGGAGACTCTCTGACTCTCAGCTGTGGAGCTCATGGCAACCCTCGTCCAACTGTTGTCTGGCACAAAGACGAGAGCCGAATAGAGAAACATGAAAAAATAAAAGTGAGATGGAGTAACAGATGGCATTTTCAGTATCTTAATTCAATACTTTATAATTAGCATGTTTCTGTAGGAGTTTTACCTTTGATGTTCCTTTTCAAGCAAACTGCTTTGTTGTCCTCTCCACTGAAGCTCAGAATCCTCTGACTTCTCTCTCTTTGATCCTCTTTACCTTCGCCCCCTTTTAAAGGTGCTCAATGGTACCTTGTCTTTGGCCTCCGTCACAAGAAATATTTCAGGAGTGTACACATGTCACGTGTCCAACTCAGAGGGGAACCTGACCCACACTACGCAGCTGCAGGTCAAAGGTCAGTGTTGAGCTGTCAGTCATCAGTGAGAGTCAGAACCTCTGCTTTTCTCATGTTTAAGGATGTGCTCTGATTGTGTCAGCGAACAGAAACACAGAGGTAATGCTTTTAAATCTGCTACATGTGTTTGTCTGGATTACAAGTAATTGTATGAGAGTCTACACTGCCCTCTACAGTTCAGTCCCTGCTGCTACATCGATGTCAGGTCCCCTCCAAGCAACACCAATGTCTGTCATCCAGGTTTTGATTGAGTGCATTTTTCTACAAACCCAGTCTTAATATCAGGGTCCTTTGTTTTCTTTAAAGGCCCTCCAATCATCATCATCTCCCCAGAGGACACCACTCTCAACATGTCCCAAGATGCAGTTCTGCAGTGCCAGGCAGATGCCTACCCCTCTAACCTCACCTATGAGTGGCTGAAACAAGGACAGAATGTTTACCATATTGAGTGAGTACTAGTTAAATACAAGATGCTCAATCAAAATGAGTAATGTGGAAAAAAAAGAGTTTAAAATTCATTTTTGTCTTAGCACAGTAGCTCGGAAAACCCTTCGTAACTTAACCTGAACCACACTTTTTTATTCTACCATATCAAGACAGACATTGTCACACTTCTCTTTCTTTGTTGTATTATTTACAAAGACATGTAATTCATCCACCATGAGAGAACATTTTGCAACAATCAGTGGCAAAGAGTGTTTCTGAACATGCAAAAAACCTCAGGTAGAAATAGAAGAAACAGCCGACTGCTGTAACTGAGTTTGGAGATACTGAGTTTGAAGAAGTTGGGATAGAGACAAACAAACCATGAACAACAACAACAACATAAAATGTATTTATTCATTAACTTACTTACTTACTAAATTATTTATATGCATATAGCTACATTGCCAATAGCTGGGTTTAAACTATGTATGATGTTAGCAAAGTGTCATATTAACTGACAGATCAGTCTAAATCTGGCATTAATAAATAAATAGGGAAGACTAGTGGAAGGAGTTGGAGTTGATGAGCTGTGGTATTCACGTCAAACTGTTAAAATTCAAGCAGAATATTGAGGACAAGATTATTGCATGTGTGGTGAAAAAAGTGAAAACCATCCAATTTTTCTTCAATTATCCTGAGGTTAAATCAGTGCGATGGTATCCATGCGGGCAAAGAGTCATTAAGATGCAAAAATATTCAGTGAAAGAAACATATATTATTTTTCATTCATATATTGATTCAGTTTGATTTTCTTATGAAGTTTAATATCTACTTACACTTTTACAAATTTTGTCAACAGATTTGAAGACTGAGTCAGTAAGGACAAATTTTCAGAATTTCTTTGTACCGCTTTTAATGAAGTCTTCAGAGACAAGTTGGATGTTTAAAGGAGGCCTGTAAATATATACAATGGATCATTAGGGCGTTTGTCCAAACCACGCTGCTAATACAATCAAGTCCAATGAGATTATTTGTAAGGCCATTATATCATGTTGTCACGGACAAAGGAGATTACTGCACAGATTACCGCGATATTTCCCATGCTCTGTTGAAAACTTTCCACAATGTCCAAGTGAAGATATTTATGTGTGATTTTGGCTCGTCTTTTATAACCTCAGTTTTATTTTGGCTTTAGGTCCCTGAAGTCCAGAGTGAAGGTTTTGGTGGATGGAACTCTTCTGATCCCTAATCTCATCCCAGAAGATGCTGGCAACTACACCTGCATCCCGACTAATGGGTTACTGACCCCGCCCTCAGCCTCTGCGCACCTTAAAGTCAAACGTGAGGGTTTAGTTTGCCGTGACACGGCATCTGATGGACCCACACATCCATAATAAGTTTTACGTCTTTAACAGGGAGTCTGGTTACTTCTCTGTATGCCCTGCCCAAGAACATCCTCTGTTACTCATGACCATTTTCTCTCTCTTCGTCTCAGATCCTGCTCGTGTCGGCCGAATGTCCCGGGAAACATACCTGCCCTCAGGCATGGAGGGTGTCATTGTTTGTCCTGTCCAGGCTGATCCTCCCGTGCTGTATGTCAACTGGACCAAAGATGGAAATGATTTGAATCTTGACAATGTAAGAAGCAAAAAGATTTAGTGACTCACTCTGACATAGTTATACATAAAAAAATTCACTGGTTTCCTAAATCTCATTGCTTCCTTTGATCTGTTCAGTTCCCAGGTTGGATGGTGAACTCTGAGGGTTCAGTTTTTATAACAACAGCCAATGACAATGCAGTTGGCCTGTACACATGTACACCCTACAACAGCTATGGCACCATGGGGAAGTCTGAACCCACCAAGGTCATTCTGCAGGTAAAGCCCGTGTTCTTTCTTTACTGACGTACAAATACAGTTACAAATGAAAAAACAAAGTGAAAATGCTTCCTCTCTTCTGAAGGACCCACCATCGTTCAAAGTGCTCCCTCGGCCTGAGTATCTCCAGGAGGTGGGCAGAGAGCTGATCATCCCCTGTGAAGCCATTGGAGACCCCGCACCAAACATAACATGGAGCAAGGTGTGTGAGATTCATCACTTCAATCGAAGCCCTGTGAATGAATTCTGTGCTTTAGCTCGTTCTTGTCTTCCCTCACAGATTGGCTCTACTCCCCGCTCTCCGTACACTGTGTTAGCTAATGGCTCTCTCCTGCTGCAGCCGCTCAGCAAAGACCACCAAGGTGGCTGGGAGTGCTTGGCCACTAATCGTGTGGCAACTGTTAGTGCTGGCACGGTGGTCATGGTGCTGGGTGAGAAACGACACAATATTCCTGCAAACTTCTTAGATAAAATGTGTTACTTTGTTAGGATGTATTGTTGTCTGTGTCCACAGTTTACACTGACAGAGGTGGTTATTTCCCTCCTCAGGTACCAGCCCTCATGTTGTGGCTTCAGTTTCTGTCACCACGGAGATGAACCAAGCTAATGTGTCATGGGTGCCTGGTTTTGATGGTGGATACACACAGAAGTTTACAGTATGGTCAGTACTTACACTGTAAACTAGTCATAACACATTTTTAATGCCAAATAGATATTTAAATGTTTTATACTCTGTCTTTATGTATTTTCTCTTCTCCAGGGTGAAGCAGGCTTCGAGAGGGAAACATGAATGGGCGTCTCTGCCTGTGCCAACATCTAAAAACTACCTGCTGGTGACTGGACTGCTCGCTGGCACTGGATATCAGTTCAGTGTCCTACCCCAGAATAAACTTGGATCTGGACCTTTTAGTGAAATTGTTACTGTGCGAACACTAGGTTGGTGCAACTTTTTCCAACCATTCACCCTCTTTTGCTGTAATTGAGCTAGGGCTGAATGATTACAAAAACAATCAAATTGTGATTATTTTTCACTGTATTGCAATTGCAACTTATTTTGCAATTGTTTTTAGGTTCCCCATCTTATGTGTTGTCGTTATCAGTTGCTATATTTTTTTATATTCTCATTTTGAATCAGAAAAGTACGTACATTTTGTTTATAAAAAATCCAGGTGCAAAAAAAGTTAAGTATTTTTGGTCACGCATTTCAGAAACCCAAATTTTTTTTGGAGTCATTATGGCTTACAGATATTGAAAACCCAAAATTCACAGTTCAGAAAAGTAGGATATTACATTAGACAAATAAAAAAATGGATATTTAAACAGAAATGTCAGGCCTCTGAAAAGGTTTGTCACTTTCTCACCATTTTCCCAGTTTTCTCCCAAGTTTTGTCCATTTTGCTATGTTTAACCACTTAAGATTGTTTCTCTTGCAAAGATAGTTTACAAGTATTTGTCTCTTTGGTTGAGCAGAGTTGAGTAACACTGCTATAGAGCATATAGCATCTGCTACAAAATTATTTATCTGGTATCTTACATCTGGAGTTAAAGAAGTATCGCACTGACTGCGATTGGATTATTGCAGCGGGCCATATTGTGACTTAATCAGATTTTAAATTAATTGCTCAGCCCTAAATTGAGCATCTTTTGAACTTCTACTGGTTCCTCCTGTCAGCTGTGCCAACAGATGAACCTACAGTTGTCACCAATCTACCGAACCTGGATCCTCCGATACTTCTGTCGGCCAACCGGACTGAGCGCGGTGTTTTGCTCCAGTGGTCTCCCCCTGAGGCTCCCTCCTCTCCTCTGACCGGCTTCGTGCTCCATGCTCGCAGAGATCAGGGCCACTGGGTCATCCTCAGCAGCAACATCAGTGCCAATCAGAGTGAACTGCTGGTCCAAGGCCTGCTGAGGGTAAAAATCATTTTTAAAGACACTCAAAATATCAAGCACTGTTGTGCACGTCTACAAAGCTGAAACTGAAAAGGAGGCTTTAATCTGAAACTGTATATACTGGTTTCTCTCCCTCAGGACTCCAGTTATGATCTGAGGCTGATGTCTCGGAGTAATAAAATACTCAGTGAACCCAGTGAATCTGTCAATGTATCCACCATAGGTAAGTGGCTTTGTCTGAAATCAGAAACAGTCAGGTAACAACACCAGTGTTTGTCTGTGGAAATTCCTCCCCTTATTGACTCTGATGTGTTCACAGGTATGGAGGTTTACCCAGTGCGTCCAGGTTTCTTGGAGTTCATCCCTGAGCCCCTGTTAGCCGGTGTGTTAGGAGGAGTTTGCTTCCTCTTTGTGGCCATTATCCTGTCATTGATTACAGCATGCTACATGAGTCACAGGAGACGGCGCCGACGCAGGAAGAGGAGACAAGGTGATAATACATTAGATAAAGACAGAAAAAAGTTTGAACTTGTTCATGATAGTTTATTTAAATGGGGGGTCTGCAGGATTTTCCTCCAAGATAAAAAGCCAACTTTTATGGGAACAATCCTGCTCATTTGTCATCTGTGGGCCTCTATACATGTGTCAGTGTCCGTGTCTGCCTCAACCCCCCCCTCTGCCTTTGTGTTGATGTTTTGGTTGTCACGAATGTTTCTGGTGCTGGCACTGAGCCATGGAAGAGGAGCCAGTTTGGATGTGTTTACAAATAGTAACAGAAATTCCTGCAGACCCTACCTTTGATATGTAATTAATTGTGTGTCAATGTGGGATTAATTCTCCTTCCACACCTGGTTGTACAGTTTAAACTCAAACTTTTTTGATCATTTTATCCCCTCCTCACCTTTTCTTAGATCTCCCATCAGCCCTACAGAAGACCTCTTCTCCAGAGTAAGTGCCCTGGCCGACACACTTATTCTGTCAAACTTTTCTGTTCCTTTATTTGTTTTGCTGCCCATTCACTTTATCCCTTGCCAACATTTTAGCTACTTTTTGAAAGCCTGATACCACTGGTGTCATGGTTTTTCAGTTCAGCATTGAAGGGCTTTGAAGAAACTTATTTTGTTTCTAGCTGTCAGTTTCATTTATAAAATATAGGAAAGAAACTACTTAAAAAACAGATCTTCAACTTTTCTGCAACCATCAGTGTGAATGTAAATAACAAATTAGTCTTTGACCCATGTTCTGTGAGGTTGTCATTCTGTAAGGTTTCAATCACCTCTGTATTTCTCTGTCTTTCTCAGAGCTCGCTCACCTCCTCGCAGTCCAGACAGCGTCCTGAAGCTGAAGCTGTGTCCCCCACTTCCCTTCTTCCCTAACTCCTCTTCACAATCTGACCGCTCGTCCTTTGACAAAGGCAGCCGTGGAGAATACCATGACCAGCGCAAACAGCTCCTGTCCAACTCGTCTCCGCCACCACATTACACACTGTTTGAGAGCCACCTGGGCTCTCAGGCCCCCTCCCCAACAGCTCTGGAGTCCATCTCCAGAGGCCCAGATGGACGCTTCATTGTTCAACCACTTCTTGAGAGCTCCAGCCCCTCCAACAACAAAAACTTAAACAGGGAAGTGCTGCAGATCAACGGTGGGGCAGGTGGCTTGGGGAGTAACGGGACGTCTTTAAGAGACTCGCCAAAGTCTAGTATTTTGAGCTCAGAGAAGGATGAGAGGAAGGACTCTCCTCTCACTGTGGACGTCCCAGAGTTGAGCCGACCTCCTCCCTCACCTGGAAGAGTTCGAGCTCTGGCCAGAAACCTCTCTCGTCACGGTTGTTTTTACTCTGACGATGAACAAGGCTCAGAGGCCCTGCTAGAAAGAGCCAGCTTTTACTCTGACAACAGTGAGAAAAAACCCAGTGATTCCCTCAGAAGGTGTCGCATGCAGGCCCATGCTGAAGATCTGTTCCCCAGGAAAACTAAACTTCTGGACCGAGACCGAGGCTACCAAGCAATGGAGAGTCATCTGACTAATAATAGCACTCTAGTCTCACAACTTGACAGCGAGTTAGAGAGGGACAGCATCAATAAGTGCGCCCAGTTGGCAAAGGAGAGAGAGCAAATGGAGCGGGAGCTGGAGAGCTACACAGCTGAACAGAGAAGTCGAGGTCGTGGGAGAGATGAGCAACAGTCCAGTCAGACTGAAACCTCTCACAGAGACGCACCAAAACCAGAGGAGGAGCCCATATGGAAGCCACAGGATGTTGCCATCAGACAGAAACACCGACCCTCAGGTCAGACAAGCCGGGTCTCAGACTACCGCAGGGCGTGCTACTTTGGGAACACCAGCAGCCCCATGGACCGGCTCCAAGCTTCTCGCATACAGTGGGACATTAGCCCCGTTACATCCATCACCAGCCTCATTCCAGTACAAAGCCCTCGAGAGAGCACATCTCCCAGGTCACAACATCACCGCACACGCAGAGAAACTACAGAAGACTCTCTTGACGTTGATTCATCTCGCTCTCCAGCCACCCAGAACACATCCCTCCCCATGTTCTCACCTGACGTCTCCTCAGAAAGCTCCCCAATCCTGTGTCTGCAAACTCCAGAGAGAGCAAGGTCGCTCAGTCCTCAGAGTGATCAAGATTTATGCAGGAAGTCTGTGTCGGAGCAGGGTTTGAGGGAAAACAAAGATGAAGGTGTTACAAGATACAGACACTCATACGCTTACGCAGGTGCTCAGCACTGGGATCCAGCAGCCAGGAGTTCTTCAGCCGACAGCCAGAGGCCAACCAGTTCAGCCTCTGTTCCCTTTAATCAGCAAGCAAGGACAGCAGGAGTGGACCAGAAGACAGCAAGGGATCCAAGTCCATCGAGTTATTCCACTTTACCTTTTGAACATCGTGAAGGAGGTGCAAAGGCCAAAGAAAAAGACAGTCGTGCCAGGGACGACAGAAGGAGCTCAGGGTTTTACTCAGAGTTAGAGAGAGAGGGAGTGCGAACACGCTCAAGGAGAAGTGACAAATGTCTCTTCTCTGATAGTCCCAGTCCCATTACAACACTGACTTTAGTAGAAGAGGCTGAGAGTGATCAGTCCCAGTTTTCTGTCCCAGGAATGTCTGAGTCTTTTAGGGCCAAGCCTGCAGCTCAATCACCCAAAATGTCCCCCCTGCAGACAAGTGCAATTCTCGAATATCTGAGCCTTCCAGGTTTTATTGAAATGAGCGTGGATGAGCCTGGTGAAGATGCTGAGGACACAAGAGGAAGCTCAGAATTGAAGCAACCAAAATCCCCAGGGGCAAAGCCTGATGTAGTTCCTAAAAACTGGGAGGTTCATATTCAGGAAAACAGGGACACAGACTTGAATCGAAGGGTTTGCTTCGAAGAGGATCACTCTTCAGGTGCTGCAGAGACAAGCTTTTATCCTGGTAAAAAACAAAGCTTTAAGAGCTCACTCCAAGTAGAAGCTAGAGACTCTTCTAATCGAGTGAGATTTCCAGATGAGACACGTGCATCGTCACCTGGCCAAGAAAAAACTTGTAGGCAGCTGTATGATGAGAAAACGCAACTCCGTAGTGGTGATAGGAGCACAGACAGGCCTGAATCCAGACTGGGGATGAGGTCGGCTCACACCTTGTTCAGTGCAGCTAAAGGCATGGCAGATATAGCAGCCAAACACTCACAGAGTTTTGCAGACAGTAGTGAGTCTTTATCAGAGCAACCCCAAAGACCAGCCTCTCAGGGCAGTAGGGCTCATAACATTGCCTCAAGAATATGTCAAGCCCCTGTGCCATTTCTGAAAAAGTCCTTAAGCATGGGCCCCTGTCGGTCCCTCTCAGGTCAAGGACAAACTCGTCCTTATCTAAAGAAATCATTTAGCTTAGGCTCGCAGAGATGGGAGCACTTTGAGAGCCCAAGAACTTACATTTCTGAGAAATGTTACTGGGATGAGTTCCCACATCCAGATGTCAGGGTGAAGTCCTACAGTTTGGGTCGTAGTCCACCTTCCTACCCCAGGCCGGGCCCCTCCTGGAGGGAATACATCCCCTTCAGACGCCCCAGCATGGGAAGCTTAGAGAGACTTCACCCTGCACAAAGATCTTTAGCTAGTCCTCCCTACCTCACTCAGCCTATGTACCCGCCCAGACAGACCTCAGTCTCCCCGATGCTGGAGTCCTCAGACCCACGACGACAAGCTGCTGTGTTCCCGGACTCTTCCAGGTGGTCCCCGTCATATCAGGATAATCTGAGGGCTGCCCACTATGTCCCCATGCCCTCCTCCATCCCTGTCCCCCACTACCAACCCTGGCCAGGATCCAGAGTGGAGAGCATGAGACCCATGGACCCCAGGAGGGGGCCCCCCAGGTCTTACCTGCCCAGGGGCATCAGCTGGCCCTCACCTTACTATGCTCCCTTTCCACCCAGGGAGGCAGAGGGCTACAGACAGTCAGACAGGGTGATGGGGAGGGGAGGGGAGACAGAAATAAGGGAGGGAGGGAGGGCCAGCTATGCCAGTCAGAGCAGTGGCAGAGGAAGTGCTGGTCTTTTCAGACAGTCGCTGTCCATCACCCCCACACTGCTCAGCTCCCCCGAAACCACTGAGGAGAGCGAGCGGCACAGAGTGGAGACAGAGCTTCATGAGAGGAGAGCCAAAAGGTGAAACACCCCCACACCAGGACAAAAACTACTAACACACTGGAGTGTCTTCTCATCAGAAGGATTTATTTTATTGCCAAAATGAAATCAGTTTTTTGTTTTGTTTTATTTAAGGTTTGTGTTGTTGTTATCTGACACTTCTTTTGTGTATCTTGTCAGAAGGAACACGTCTGTAGATGAGAGTTATGAGTGGGATTCTGCTGATGTGTGCGTGGACTCAGAGGTCCTGGAGGCCACAAGGTTTGATCAGTCACAGAGAGGTTTACAGAGAGGCAGAGCAGAGCTGAGACCTGATCAAGCAGCTGGCCTCCAGGACCAGCGACAGAAAGGTAAACATTTTTCCCTCTCGTCCTCACCGTGTGTGTGCGTGTGTGTTGATGTTGCATGTGTCATTGGGTTATGCTCGACGTATTGCTGCATGTGTTCACCCTGTGCCCTTGTGCTGTGATTATTGTGAGCTTGTCCCATGACATACCCCCATGATTCCCCCTCCCCAGGCCCATCTCCCCCAGTCAGCCCGCCAGTTTCCAACCCACCTCGCTGCCAGTACAGCCGCTCCCTGAGCGAGGCGCGTTTCAACGCTCTCCGTCAAGAGTACCAAGAGTACAGGCGGGCTCAGGAGTCCATCTGTTCCCGTGAGCCCTGCCTCTCCCCTGGCTATGAAACAGACTCTGACAACAACTCAGCACTGCTCTAGCAGCTTGAATCGGTCCGTTACTTTTCCTGCCCTCTCACCTTTCCTCTTATTTTCCTCCTGGCTCTGCTCGCATGGCTGTGTCCTTTTCCTGCCTGCAACTCTATCAAACCTGCTTTGTAGCTTATGCATGCTAAAACCTGTGCTTCATTACCATCAGTCAAAATGTTTTAACGCTGGGCTTTTGAGAACTTTCCTCTAATTCTGTCTTTTCTGCCCTCGCTCAGGTTCACACAAAACAGAAACCAAATAGAAGTTTTAATCATCTGACAGCACTGTGGTCCTGGAAAATGTCACGCCTCAATCAGAACTCAGAACTCATCCACCGCTACAGAAGATGCAAGTTAGACAACTGAGAGACACGACTACATGCTGTGTGCCATCAAACAATACAGACTTCAACTCTGCATCAGTGATAGAAATGACTCATTTGTTTGCATGATTTTGTACAACTCTGCTGCATAATGAAACTGAGAAGGGATTATCTGTTTTTCTAAGTAGCTTGTGAAACTGCATTTGGGGATTTTATTTCTTAAACCTTGACAATCAGACGCACAGGGCCCCTTTGAGGAATGAGAAACCCCCTGACCCTTCATGAACTGCTTTAGACAAAAAGCAGGTTGCATAATAACAGTAATTTGATCTCAATTTTATGTCAATCACAGCAGTGGCCTTTCTTTTGAGAATAAAGAGGCTGCTATTGACAATTATGTAGGTCTGTACCCTCATAAACCTGTTATCTAAATGTTTGTTTTTATTTTCATCCATCACCCTCTGAATATGACCTAATTACATGAGTATTAGTACTTAAAGATCACATGATCAGGTCACTCTGAGTTTTGTACTTTGTTTCAGAAGCTTTGAGCTATTGAAGTCTAATTTTGTAACTCTTATCAAGGGTTTGTTGGTTTTATAAGAAGTTACTTGCGTGTGTTTCCTGCTGATTTGTTTCTTGTTTGACTCATTTTATCCATCAGTAAAAGGTTCCCATGTTTCAGAGTTTATGAATCAATCATTTGTGATAGCTCCCCAGTGTTTGTTCATTATGTACAAATGTTTATATGTACCTTAATGTGAATGAACTCTTCTGTTGTATTGTGTATTCCACTTCATCAATTCATCAGATGAGAAAATGCTACAAAACTCCACCTGAATCAGTCCAACCTTGCCTCTGTAATGACGGAAAAACTTGATTAAAAAAAAGCAACACAGGGAAAATAATTTGCCTTATTGTTGTCAGTTCAGTCGAGACGCACAAGCTGATTTATTGAAAGTTTGACAGAAAAGCTTGTTATAAAAAACTGACCTGTGAATATTGAAAAGTTGTACCTTTTTCAAACAACTCTTACTCACATTTTGACTATTTCTGTATATTTATTGAAGTGAGTTCTGATATGCAACAATGTTTACAATTCACATCCCTGATGTGAAGGCAACACTGTGAATATTTCATCGACTTGGGGTCTGTAATGAGTTTTGTGCCCATTAGCAGACTTTTTTTTTTTTACTGAAAATAGAGATAAGCTGTTTTTAACGTCACATGACAAACAGACTGACAGAAAATCGTTGAAGGTATACTTTGAAAACTTTCAAGATTTGTACTTTATTAACTTAAATAACCAAGATTAAAATCTTTAAATGGAGCGAGTATGCATTTCTGATGATGGTTTTGGACGTTTTGTAAAAACTGGAAATTTTTATATCTGCCTCTTGGTTGTTTTGTCATTTTTACATGTTTGTAATGAATAAATTGTTTTATTCTGAGTAAGACAATGCCGTGATTTTGTTCAGCCACACTTCAGATAGAGTCAAACACAAGTGACAGATTTAGTCCTGATGAAAAGAAAGTCAACCACTCAGGTGATTATCCTCTTGCATCCCTCCTTTAACTAGCATAGTAGGTTATATGAAGCCAAGTGTAAATTGTGAACATATCTACATTTTAAAAAAGCTTAAAGGATAATTTGATCTTTTTGACCCCTGATAACTCCATTTTTCCTCTCAGTTGTTGAGAATATTGATAAAGAAATAGATGAATAGATTCTACATATGGAAGCTCTGTAGAGGAAGTGGAGAAAAAATACATAATCCAAGGAGGTATTTTCAACATTTTAGAAAGGTAAAATATACAATTTACTATGCCAATATGTCTAAGCTTCAAGAAGTTATTTTCATTTATGAACAAAGAGTTTCTTCATTTAGCCACTTCTCTTACACAGTATAGTTATTTTGTTGTGTTTTGGGTTTGTTTTCGCGCCTTTATTTGAAGAAGACAGAGCAGGAAAGTGGGAGAAAAGCCAAATCAGTGTCTCTTTTTGCTGGTTTTTAAACCAGAAAATGCAGCATAATTTTGATTTTTGTTGGCAATACATTAAAACAGTCTACAGAAAACTCACTGTAATTTTCACTAGATTGGTGTCCCACAACATGACAACGTGATTGGGTTGAAAACCTTGAGTTGAGGGCTAGTCTGAGGAACTCACCTGGAAAAGGACATGGAAGCGCTTGGTTTGGATCACAGCATGGGTCAGCGCCCTCTTGTTGTTGAAATGAGAATTACAACAATAAACTCGAGACGGAATGAAAACAAGTTATCAAACCTTTTCTACTTGTCTATCAAGAACAACAACATAAACGAGTATGAAGATCATCTTGTGGGTGAAAAGAGGAGGAAATCATCATCATTAACAGAAATTACATCATCTCAAATAAACAGGTTAAAAAAATATACAAATAAATATCAACACAGGGCAACTGAAGACTAATCACAACAGCATATTAACAGACTTCCTAGGACTCCTCAAGTTTCATAAAATCTCTGTACCTATAAATTTTGAGATTTCTCTTTTCAAAATTTTTATTTTTTGTGAAAGAATATTTTGTCCGCCCCCTGAATTATTTTTTATTCATTTCAGCGATCAGCAAGCAGACACAAATGTGTAATTCAAGAATTAATGCCATCAACTCACACCAGAGACAGTTTGAGCTTTTTCTAAGCGTTTATTATTTTTCATGTAAGAAGGTGAAAGACACTAGAACAGAGGTGTAAACTCAAACACCAACTTCCTGTTGTCTTCTTCAGACTATCTGTCACATTACTTGGTGGACATGCGCATGACGTGTTTGACCATGTTTCCAATACCATCAAATATATAGTGGTAATGATACTCTGTCTCCCACATGAAGGTCGGGGTGCTGACCACTTTGTTCTTCTCATCCACATAGGCTTCGTAAAGGGCAAAGGTTAAGGCAAAAGCAGGAGTTAAAACCAATCAGAACATACATCACGATATGAATTGTTTGAAGGATCTTTAAAAAAATAAATAAATAGAAAAGAGGGCTCTGAAAGGATATGTATGGCTCACGGACATTGTGGCGAGCACCCATGCTCTTCACAGCCTGCACCATGTTAGTGTGGGGCCAGTTCCCCCAGCGGGTGTTCTCGTCCCGCTCGTAGCCCATGGTCACTTCAATGCTGGGCAGCACACGACAGGCCAGCACCGGGGCCATGCTGGCCAGACTGAAAGAGCAGGAGCACAAAGAGGTGAGAGTCAGCACGGGCAGTCATCACTGTCCTGTGTCAGTCCAATCATGGACCATACGTCTCACTCTGCAGAAAACACCAAGACAGCAGCAAGAATCTCACAGGTTTGACAACATGTTCATCTAAAATTGGAGGCAAGAAGCTCCATTTTCTACAATGTTTCAGAGTGTGTTTTAAATCAAACAGAGGCAAAGGCAGAAAACTTGACTGTAACAAAACACAAAAATGTCACCATTATTATCATCATATTAATATAGCAGCAGATTGAATTTGTAGTAATGAACACACCGCTGATTCAATATCTGATTGACATATCTACAGCAACAAATATGCAGTTTCCAAAGTGACCACACAGGGAAGTGTCCAGAGGGGAGTCACTCTCCTTCAGGCTTCACAATAAAATGGCAAATATTACAGCAAAATTAAAAATGCTTCCAGCTGAGTTAAAAATAGAAACTGATTTAATTTAGTACATAAAACTTTAAAAAACACCAGTCTGATAATTCTTCAAATGTTTTACGAATGCTGATAAGCAATATTTGATACAACAACAAGCATTGCTGGATAAAATGATAGATGTCAATATATTGGCCCTTAGAGCAGAGTGGAGAAAATTTTAAAAAAGAGAGATTTTTAGAGTCTGTTACTTAAATAAGTGGCTTCATGGTGTTGAAAAAATTGATAATCGAAGAAATACAAGTCCATGTAAATATATATATTCTGAATGTACAATAATTGTAATTTATGGACAGTATGTCACCTATGTGAATTATACTGAGGCTTTAAGTTATTCATCAGCAGAGTAATAACAGGAGATTTTAAATCTTCATCTCTTGCTTTGTGGTTAAGTCATCTTTCAAAGCTTTATAAACCTGATACATTTATCATTGCTTTAAACATCCAAACTTCTTATAAGCTGCTGGTGTTTGTCACTCTTCCACAGGCCCCTGGTGAACAGTAGATGGCTGTCAAACATGGTTTTAATTCTGCTTGAGGTGTCTGCAGGTTTGAAGGAAGTTTCTTGCCACTGTGACTTGTCAAATGCTACATACAGCTCTGCTTATGTTTAGTTAAGATAAAAAAAAAATCGCTTTTTGTAAATACTACAGAATATGTTGCGAGACAACTTTTTTTTGAGAACAAGTACTTTGTAGTTGTGCTTAATAAAGGTTGATTAAAATGAAATGGGTGAATCTGTATCGTGTATAAAACACTCCTTAAAGATTACTAGTGATTAAACCTGACTCTGTGGTAAATGATGCCATTAACTCTCTGATTAGTTAGCTCAGACTTAGCCTTACTTGTGCCCTACGACTGCTTAACTTGGTAACTTGGTGTTTTGAAAATGTTGCTGCTCATTAGCTCTGCCCTTTCATACAATCATGTTACCTTTGCATGTCATTGTAAAACTGGATGCTGTGAAACCGCAGTCATCAAAGTAATGTCTGAGGTCTCTCTCTTAAATTATTAGAGCCCACATTAGGAGAACTAAAACATCTGTTTTGCCTGCCCCCATGACCTTCGGCTTAACAGACATTTTGTATTGCGATTGTTTGAAACTCAGCTGTGACTATCACTGGGGCGTTTGCAGCGTGAACAACCTCATGATGCTGAGAGTGAAACAGCTGAGTGGAATTTGGCCATCATGTGGCTTAAACACTGAGATGTTTGTTAAAAAGAATTAATGAAGATTTAAAAGTCCTGTATTAATGGACCAGTCTGAGCACAGTCCATTTACAGAGCCACTGTGCATGATGATGTGCAGGATTAAATTGCAAAAACAATATGATAAATGCATGAGGGGTTATGACATGGACATTAAAATGCCATCTAGCTCTGAGAGAAGCAAATCTGAATACATATCATCCATAGTCGTCTGGGTTCATAATACATTTTTCTCAGTCTGCTCTAAAAAAGCTGAATCCCATTTCGCTCTTAATATTTCAGTTACATCTCTCATTTGTGTTACTGTTAACAGATCCGGACACAGTTAATTAAGCTTATGCATCAAGTAGATCAGTGATTGTAACCTACAGAAACCTCGTAAGCTAAGGTCAACCTTTTCTAATTTGATTAGTGGTATCCGTCTTTCTTTGTACCAGAGTGAATCATTTTTTGATGCTGCATTTTTTTTGAAGATTGTAACTGCAGCTGCTAAAGACCCCAAATTCCTGCTGAAGCTCAAAGTCAGTCCAGGTAGATCTAACTTGCTGCACCTCACATACTCCGAACAGCTACTCCATCCATCTGCACAGTGTATCCGTACAGTGCCACACAAACACAGTGACCTCGGCCTTAAATCCTGTAAACCTACACGCCTTAGTGCAAGATGTCACAAAATGAGATTCAACTCAACAAAATCCCTCTTGAAATATCTGCCTCATGAGCAAACATGTAACAAAAGGGAACCTTGACACAGTTTTTTTTTTTTTTTTTTTTTTTTTTTTACAGAAATTTGGTCAACCTGTCAATTTTCAAGAGCAAACTTATTTATTTGTGAGGACTTTTAGGCCACACATGGATCACTTACATTTCACCCCAAAGCAAATAGGAAACACTAAAGACAAGTGAAGGCGCAGAGGAAACAAGCAACTCATCACCACATGTGAAATTATTTCTTTGGGAAAGCTGTTTTGATTTTACTGTTTGTTTGTTTGTTTTTTGTTCAGGGATCAGTCCAACAGTTTCGCAGACAACAGTGCCAGCTTTGTCCTAACAGAGCAATGTGTTAGTCTGTGATCTGTGTAGCTCCAGACAGTAAAGCAAATTGTTAATCACAGAGACTGACACACAGACCCAAATGTTGCACAACAATTCCCTCCTGTAAATTTTTAATGGCTTTTGTTGTCACCTGGCTAAAACCATTTATTAGCTTAATTGGCAATAGGAAGAGATTAAACCTGTATTATACAAGTAAATTGATGACTGACGTCAAAAGTCAACATAACGTTTAACTCCGTTTTGTCAGGGTGACAGCTGCGTCATCCCCTTCTTATTCAACTCCAATCTTTAATTCCTGTAATCCTGCATCTCCTGTCATCTCCGAGCTGCTCAGGTGCCTCACATTCACCCCATCCGTCCACTACTGCCAGCTATAGTGGCCAAAGGATCAGCCGCTCATCACCAGATCACATAGTATATGTTATCTGAGCCTCCGTCCTGTCCTGCCTGCTTTAATCGATAGGATTTGCCGGACCTGACCTTTAGGGTTAGCTGATATGAGATTTTCTCTTCAGAGTACAAACTGTTTACTACACCTGCTCAACCTGCTGTGATCAACATCTCATAGGACGCACCAAACTTCATGACAGATATTCAGACCGACCACTGATCAGATTATGAGGTTTGCTTGTTTTATTGGAGCACTTGTTCTGATATTGAGTGCTTAATGGGTGAATAAATATCATTACTAATCACAATTAATCATACATATTTTCTTTAAAAAGAAAAAAAAACTATATTGGAGAATATCTTGGTCTGTTATGTGTTTGTACCAATCTTTGTAATGTAATCAGTGATAAGTTTAAATAGGACTTTCTTTCTAACATTCAATTTCTTTGTATTTATTTACATGTGAGCTCAGTATTGTCTGTTTTCCTTTCTATCGCTGCTCCAGTGTCCCAATTCCATTACAGGGATCTTTTAAATCTGTTTTGTTTATCTAGGCTAATGTAATCTATTCTAATCTGATTTAAAGTGACAAGAATCAATAGCTGTCTGAAACTTATGTTTGGATCTCAAATTTGAATGTTACTTTTTGTACACGCCATAGACACAAAGTTCTCCATGTCTGCTCCTGTACTTGGACATATTACTTGTGGATAAGTAATGGTGAAGTATGAAGTATTGGCTGAATATTATCCTGCAGATACATACCCAATAGGCTTGCGTGAACGGTGAAATTCTTTAAGAACTCTTTCCACATCATTGTGCAGCTTGCAGTCCTTCCCATCCTTCACGAAGGAAGACCTGAGGTGTTAAAAGTTTAGTATCATGATTAGATTCCCATCTCGTTTTGTTCTTCTCTGCCAGACATTATCAAAGTCTTAACTTCACTTTTCCTCACATGTTCTTAATGATGCCATGGCCTCCTGGGAAGATTATAGCATCAAAGCTGTTGACATCCAGCTTGGAAAGGTCCTGCATTTGCATCATTCCCTGACCGTGACTGAAGCGAGCTGCCTCCATCATCATGTTCCTATGTGATGGCCAGAAATAGTCATAAATGCTACGCATGGAATTAGTCAAGTCTGGTGTATGACAAAACAAAGACAAAACAGGTAGCTGCACCTGCATCTGACCCCATTGATCCATCTGGAAGTTTTTTACAAACAAGCCTACCTGTTCTCTCCAGAGTGGGGCTGCTTCTTCACATGGTCGATCACATGCATCTGCTGTTGGTTTGGAGCAAACATCTGGAAGCGAGCACCATTACGACTCAGATGGTACATGGTGCTGCAGACACAGATGGGATGTTACTATCTTATGCATATAGATGCAGCAGTGATGTAAAATTTCTAATCTCAGGTATGATACTCACTAAACTCCCTCATGGACATCAGTCCCATCCCACCAGCCACATCCTGAGAAAACCTGCAGCACAACCACAAATCACATTGAGGATCACATTTCTACATAAACCAGCACTGCTGACTCTCTGTCTCCAGGTCTATATCTCTTCTTGTTCTCATTTCCACACCAGTTGACACATCTCACTCACCAGTGCAACATTGGTATTCCCCCAGTTGCCATAGTCCCCCTGGTGAACGAAGCAGGCAGGCTGGCGGGACAGAACCGCCATGGTTTGTTTTGACAGAATTGTCCTGGATGCAAGCATGGTTCGACTTTAATCTCACTGTTTTCGGAAAAAAAAAAGAATGAACAGAGTGTCACTAAGAGCCTGTGCAGACGCTGGCTGTGATTTTGGTCTTGGTGTGGGTGTGTGTATATATACCACCACTGTGGCCAAGTGACGTGACCACGTAAGCTCCACTTCCTGGGAAGATCCATCACCTCCTTGCCTTGGATAGCCTCTTCTCCTTATCGAACACCCCTCCCAAGTAATACCTTGTCTATTCATCTGATTAAGTTAAGTTAATTTGGCCCGGACAGTTACAGCTTGAAAGTGCAGCTTTAAAGAGTAATCTAAACGTGGTGCTTTAACCCTTGAACTGTCATGGCCCTTATAGAACTAAACTCTTTGGCAAGGCATCAGGACAGGGAAACCTGCAAAAACAACAAAAGCCTCTCTAATCTCACTTTAATGCATTAGGGCAGGAGAGGTATTACAACTTTTCAACAGTCCTTGTCAATGTCTTCACTGCATGTGCTGGGAAGATGCAGAAAAGGCTTCTCACAAACTTTCTATAGGGTTTTAGAGGATGGGAAACTTGGTATACCCTATGCCCTTTAAAGTCTATTAGGGTGTAAGGCTCTTACTCGCAGTAATGCCATGTTGTGTCTCAAGGTCCAGACAGCAAACCCAGAAATACCCTGATCAGACTGATATGTCCCTTTCAATATTCTCTCTACCAAAGCAAAGCATCTCCAAACAGACCCCTTCACATTTGAGATAAATCATAAGTTACAGATGACACATTTGAGGCAAAATATGGCATTTATTTTATTATGACCACTTTTTATGTATAAACAATCAATATTTACATACTGGTGATGAAAATAAAGCAACAATTTGTTGAACAAAATGCAAAAAATGAAGGAAAACTAACAATAAACAGTCAACTAGTCACCAAATCACAACTTTTAAGCCTCAGCTGAGACCTTGTGGGAGATTTTCCCACGAGATTCTGTCTGAAGGGTTTAAAATTTGCACACATTAGAACTCATGCAAAAGAAAAAAAAAAAGAAAACACATACTCAAATGTCTCACGTGGTAATCACAAAGTACAAATAAGGTTTCTTTCATAAATCAAACAGGAAATATGGCAAAACCAACAGATGCAACAAGGTTCCAAGGTTACTTAATTTCACTTAATGTGAAATATACAGAAAAAGTTTCTGCATTTTTCTCCGTGGCTCGCTCTCACAATAAAGACCGAGGCTGATCCTTTCAAAAACAACACAAACGCCAGTCTCACAGAATTTTAGACCATTTTCTCGTGTTAATTCAAGTACAGATGTGATTAAATAAGACTAAACCAGTGACGGATGTCTACAAAGCAAAAGAAAGGAGTAAAGACACAGCACAAACGACTAAATAATAAATAAGAAGGTCAATTTGATTGAATATGAACGAAATGTTTAAAACAAATTTCTCTGCATGTCTGCATTTCTGATGTTTGGGTAAAAATAAAATCATACACAATAGGCTTATCAAAATGACATCGAAATGGTGCTGAATAAAGCGCCACCCACATCCAACCGAGAGCAACTCAACCTCTGACAATGTGCCGACAGCCCAGCCTCAAAATCTGGCACTGACCCGGCTGTGTCTGCTTCATCAGTGACTTATGATGAGCCATGTTGAGCACTTCTTGCAGTTTAGTTTGCTTCACATGTAAGAACCAAATCCTAAAAGCCATTTACATGCAAATCACTAACAACTTCAGTGGTGAAAGTAAGAATCATCCCCTAAATTTCTGCCACCACTAAAAGCTTTCATGCACCCAAGCTCTGTCAGTAAAGAGGTTTCTGCACCATCTGTGCACGCTGTGTTCATTATGGGGAGTATTTTGCGAAGATATCCATTTGATAAGAGTGGGATTTGCTCATCAAGCCAATAGCCGTGCTGAGAGAGAGAGAAGCGTGTGTTAACAAAGTCAGTCTGGTGGCATTAGGGTGTGTAGGCAGGTGGTGGTTGAAACTGGTTAGCAATGTCATAATCTGCAGGAAAAGTTTCACTGCTGTCCTCCATTTCTGAGAGCAGCTCCAAAGCCTGCTCCTCCTCCTCGGTGGGGTAGTGGCGAAGGAGGTTCGCAGCGGTGGCAAGGATGGAGGCTCCACCTGCTCCTGCCACCAGGTAGAAACTGATGGCGAAAGTGACGTAAATAAAAGAACCATGGTACTTTTTGTGCTGCTGCTGTAATGACAGGATGAGCTCTGAGGCCCAGTAGCAGAATCCTATGACTGTGGCACACTGCAACACTGAGCAGAGAGAGAAAAAAATATTAGTATCCAAAAATGACAACAGAAATTTACAATAAATGAAAATACCTGAAAAGAGCTCAGATTCATACCTGTTAAAATATGTGCAAATGCATATCTGCGAGTAATCTTGAGTGCAGGGTGCTTGGGTCCAAACACATCCAAGAGGAAAGCAGTCAGACTGCACAGGATGCCAAGAAAACAGAAGGCAGCTATCACCCTTAGGAGCAAGATGGTCTGAGGGTTCAAACAGTAATCTGGAGGATAAAGAAACAGACAGAAAGGCATTAGAGGTGAGCCTCTAGACAGAGATTCCTTCTTTATTTTGCATTTATTTTCAACACCGGAACAATCTGACGAAACTGAACACGTATTAGTGCAATAATCCTGCTGTGAAATACTGAAACTGGACAGCTATTTCTTCATTAATCCAACTGTGCAATAATTCAACTGTGTTGTACTCTGTATTGATACTGCCAAATACTGTACCACTTGAATGAAAGGGGCTATGCTTTAGAATCAAATAGCATCCCATATCTTAATGGGTTGTGATAATTCTACATTTTGGTCACCAGTTTTATACATAATTTATCTTCTTTCTTTCAGAAAATTGCTAATTATTTTGTACTAGGGCTGGAGGTTATAAGGACTATACTCAGTGTATCGCTACTCGTTGAACGTGAGGTGTATAAAATAACTATTTCACGACCCTCAAATATAAATGGTCAGGTAAATGATTTCATACATCCGTATGTAAATCTCTGCAGCTAGGTGAAAAAATCTGAATGAATCTTACTGGAACTAAAAATATGTTACTCCTTAAAGTTTGGTTAAGACAAAAGTTTTTTTTTAAACTTAACCTGATTTCGGTTTCCCCCTTTTTCTGTACATTTTAAACTTTCCGACTGAAAGGTCTTGAATCATTACACTGGTGTCATTTCATGAATCAAAGGGTTGGATTGAACATTTATATAGTGATTTAAAGGAGAAGCCAGAATATATAATGTAACCAAAATTATCTAGGTATTACTTTTCAGACATACCTTGCAGTCCTATTTCGTATCGTTCAACAATCCGTATGACAATTCATTAAATGTTATACATGTATGTTTTTATTCTCTACAGGAGCAACTGTTAGGCCTAAAAACTCCCCTGTGAAATAAATTTGGTGTTTGTAGTTCAACAGTCAGCAGATTCAGAGGAGTTTGAACTGGTCCTCACCGTCCAGAAGCTCGGGATCAATGTACCCAAGGACATCTGCCACCCCCAGCTCCTGCCTCGGGCAGGTGCCTCCGTGAACCCGGAGCCAGGCCGGTTCCGCCAGAGCGGTGCACAGCGCAGTGATGGACAGGGCTCCGGGCAGAGCCGACACCAGGCTCCGCTCCGGCTGCTTGGGCACGGAGGTCCCCCCTCTCCTTCTGCGGCCTCCAGGAACAGCAGAACCCGGCGGGGCATACATGACGCTCCGATCTCCTGATTGTCTGTGTCAGAGTCGGTTTCTGGTTGTTGTCTGTTGGTCTGAACCGATCCGTCGGTAAAAGGTCAGAAATCTGACTGACCAAACGTTAGCAGGTGGAGCTAACGTTACCTGGTAAACGAGCGGGTGACAGCGGAGCCGCAGGGTTTGATCAGAGTCTTTACCAATGTTTCCACACGACGCTTGACAGTAAATCTGGAGGTTTGACAAAAACAGGAGAAGTATGTGACAGGAGACGAAAGACAATGGACACTTGGCCTCTTCAGGCCTGTTCGCTTTGTTATGAGCCCGCGGAGCTAATCACAGCCAGCTACAAACAACTGTCAAAGAAATAAACTCAATACAAACAAATGAGCGAAACATTAACCTATTTAGTAATCCAATTGGACCCTTGATGAAACAATCCAGTAAAGGTGGTCCAGAAAACAAAGACAAACAAAACAAAAGGAAGCTTAACGATGGCTTCCAGTAAAAATATTGACTTCCTTGTTTAAAACCTTCTTCTTCGTCGGTTCAGCGGAAACAGGCTCAACGGCTCCGACCTGGTGGTGATTCCTCCAAACACAGAAAACAGTGAATACCAGTTAAATAAATCATATCATATGGTGTTCATAAAACAATCAATCGTAAATCATAAGCGCAGCATCAAATAGGAACTACATTCAATTTAATATCACTCTGATATCTGCCAATAACCAAATTCGACTGGTATCATTTATATCAAGCATCCCTATTTCTTGATATTTTGCTTATTTTTCTATTACTATGAACTGCACAATATGTACCACTGCGCTGGCCAGCGAGTGACTATGGATGAAAATAAGCCTTATGGCCAAATTTGACATATTTGAATGGATGCTGTGCTGAAATTACGGTAGTCCATTGGGGCCACTTTTGATGGAGAGGATGGCCGTTTTCATACTACTTTCCAATACAGTATGTAGTGGACACTGCATACTGTATGTGAATGTAGTATATAGTATGACAGTTCTGTTTGGTCTGTTTTATAGTTTGTTTCTCTGGTTTCCAGTATGAGGAATGAGAGAGTAAAGCTGATGGATTTTTTTCTTGACTTTTCCATAATTTATTTTTTATCAAGTTATATTAGGAAAACTTAATAAATATTGAATCAATATTCTCCAGAAAAAAACCCTCTAAAGTTTAAAGGAAAATGTTGGAATTGTCAGGTTTGGAAAGTCTTTTTAACGCAAATTTAACGCACAGAACAGAATTTAAACACAGATCTCCTCTGCAGTTATGACAAATGATAATTGGTCAAAACGCTTTGAACTGCACGAGTTTTACCAGGAGACCTCTGATCTTTTGTAATAACTGCAGAGGACGTCTGTGTTTAAATGTGGATGTATACTGCAGCAAAATTAACCATACTTGATTTTTAGTATTATACCATATGTTATTCATTGAAAAATATCTGGAGTGGATTGACCCTTTACTTTTAGAGATGATGGAAAAGCTGCTTCTGATAATGCAGGTATGATTTCAAATATGTTTATAGGATAATGATAACACATACCATGTAAGCACCCCACTTAAATTATGTTTTAGGGTTTAACACTTGAATTCTTCCACTGCTTCGCCCAAACTTTCTCTGGTTTCCATCATTTTCAATTCAGCCCTGCGTCTAGGCGCTTTGCATTGTGGGAAACAGTACGCCAGGTAGACTGGTCCGACTGAGAAATTTTCCCGGATCAGTAGGTCATCCGGGTAGTTTTGGCATACTACAACTTTCACATTTGTTCACATACTGCATACTGTATTTTGGGCAAATCAGTACGTACTGCTAGTATAGTATGCGAATTCGAAAACGGCCGATAATTTTGAGCAAATTGAGATTAAGTCAGAATGTTGAGAATAGAGTTGAAACGATGGTATCCAAGTTGGAATTTCGAATACAGTTTTGAGATTTAAGTCAAAATGACCAGAAAAATATAGGCAAAATGTAGAGAAAAAAAGTTGAAAAACCTCGTCCTGATGTTAACCAATTGTCCACAGGATAAAGTCAGCTCCTCAACAGCGACTGTAGTGGCAGCTGCTGGTACAGGAGCTGAGACTCCAGGTGTAACAGTAAAGTTTCTGAAGTGATGGAACTACTAACTTTACTGATATCAATATGTGATTATCCAGACAATTCAATGCCATCATCCCAACTTCAATCTCAAAATTAAGTTTTAATCTCGAAATTATTTTTCGACTTTTTGGCCATTTTGACTTCAATCTTGATTTGCACAAAATTATTTTTCCCATCAAAATGGTTCCAAGTCTGCTTCGAACAAATGCTTATGATTATGCATGAATAAATAAATAAAATTCTTACTGTGTGTACAAAGCTTTGCTAAATGAGAACAGACAAAATACTGAGGTATTTTAGAGTAAATTAACATTTCATGATGGCATGGATACCCTCAGAAAAAACATCTATTTTAGATCCAATAAATACTTTCACAGTGGTTTGTCCTCTGTACTCAAGAGTCAATTCTACCCTTTAATTTTGTATATCAAAAGGAAGTAGTGTCTCTCTGAAGTTGACAAATGTGTTGTCAAAGTGAAAGTTGCTCAACTTCCGATGTACATGAAAATAAAAGCCTTTTCGAAGTCTGTCTGAAAGAAGGTTATTCAGTATCAAAGTCGAAAAAACCCCTCAAACTGCAGATGAGTTTATATTTCTTTCAACATAATAAAAACTATTGCATAACTTCCGCCTCCTGCTTCTCAGGCATCTCAGGCATTTCACTACGTGAAGTTAAACAGGAACTACTTGGCAGGAGGATGTGAGGTCCTTCGCTCTATGTGGACTGCACATTTCACACGTTTTGTATTTTGTTGGGGATGAGCGAAACCTTCATCGTCAACTGCACAGTCACGATAAGGAATCAGAAGTGCGCAACAAACTTTATCGCTGCGTCAAAAAAGCTGCGTCATCTTTTGCATCACACAGAACAGCCACAAAACGAGCACATCATGTCGAAGTCTGAAGGTAAGAAGTTTCCATTCTTACGATCTGTCTTATCAAACGTCCGCCCCACAGACCAAGTGCTGTGTTTTATGGACATAAAAACAAATTAGCAGATTCATGTAAATGTTTTGCTTTTAAAGTCACATGTTTTCTTTATAAATAAGTGTTTAAGAAGTAGTGTTTTGAGAATACAAGCGTTCTTACTCACTGGAAAAAAAGTGGTGGACATTACCTGGTGGACTTTCCTTTTTTAATGTAAAATTCATGGAACTCCAGGTGAAAGAAGGTTGTCATACTGACAAACTGCCTTTCATCCATCTAACACAAATACTTAGACACAAAAACACACTCTCATAAATAAGGCACACCTACAGACATCCATACATGCAAACATAAACACACACCTACACACCCATAAATATACATTTTCATCAATTGTATATAAAGATACTCTATACGTAAACTCATAAATAATTGCATACAAATGCACACAGACAGTCGTACAGGTGTACAATGCACCAAGTTACATATCTGCATGCACTCAGCAACCACAATACAGGTATGTTTTTGCAGATCCTTTACATTAAAAATATGTGTAATTTTAACAAAATGATGTGATGCCTCTTTTTTTCAGAGAAGATGAATCTGGAGGAATACTTCCAAAGAATTGGCCTCCACGGCCCTTTCACTGAACTTAATCTTGAAACTCTGAAGCTGGTTCACAAGCAGCATGTCATGACAGTCCCGTTTGAAAACCTCAGCATGCACTGTGGTGAGAGGAATGTCATGGACCTCCAGGTGATTTTCAACAAGATTGTGAGGTGTAACCGTGGGGGCTGGTGCCTGGAGAACAACAACCTGTTTGGCTGGGTGCTGAGAGAAATGGGCTTTGACTGCACAACACTTGTCGCCAGAGTTTACATGACTTCACAAAAAACCTACTCTCCTATTGAGTCTCATCTCATTCATAAAGTCGTCATTGATGGGAAGGCGTACATAGCAGATGTAAGTTTTGGCACATCGTCTCAGCTGCGGGAGCCCCTGGAGCTGATCTCTGGAAAGGACCAACCTCAAGCATCTGTTGTCTTTCGTCTGACAGACCAGGGGGACTTCTGGGTGCTGGAGAAGACCGCCAGGAAGCCAAGGATTCTCAATCCAGATTTTGCTAAATCTAGTCTAGTCAACAGGTCTGAGAAAAACCCTGTCTATCGTTTCAACCTGGAACGTAGAGAGCCTGAAAGTTTACTTCCTGCAAACATAAGACTACAAACAGACCCAAACTCACTGTTCAGAAATAAGTCCATCTGCTCTTTGCAGACACCCACAGGGTTCAGAGCCCTGATTGGATGGACCTACAGTGAGGTCACCTTCATATCTGAGGAAGGGGTAGATTACTACGACATGAGGGATATCAAAGATGATGAGGTCGATCAAATCCTGAGGGAAAAGTTTGACATAAAGCTGAAGAGAAAACTGACACCTGCTGCAAACAAGTCATGGTACACACTGTAAAATCCTGACATGCTGATATCATTTCTCAGCCTGTGAGGATTTTATCATTCACCAGATAGAGCAGCTGACTTTTATAAACCTCTGAAGTGCTTTGATTTGTGGTGGAATAACAATGAAATTAAGTTTGTACTAACATAGTAGCACTTTGAGTATCTCTATTTTAATCACTAACAGCACTGAAAATAAGTATTCTCCAACAGTGACAAATTAACAAAAGTTTCCATTCAGTCAGTGTGAAAGGATGTTTTATTTTTTGTTCTAATTCTTTGAGATGAGCAGAGAGAATCTTAACAAGCAATTTTTGTGAAATTTATCGGAGAAATTCTTTTATGATTTTCATATCTCACCAGATCTGAAGAGCATATGTGTAGTTTAAATACAGGCAAGTTTCACATTATTTCTTTCTATCTTTTCCTAAATTGCTTCCCGTCTAAGATGTGGCATGACAGAAACACAGAATTACATCAGAATAAAGGGCATCATATTAGCAGTTTTATATTTTTATGTATTCCACACTGCAAAGAGTGTTTTAAAAAACAATATCATATGTAGTTTGATGATTAGTTTTATGTATTTTATTATGTATGACATAAAATCAAAATTGAACATCATGAATCTTATATATGTTTCTATACTGACTGTTTCAGGGGTGATATTTTATGCTAAATGTTAGCATAACTAATAAATGCTAGGCACAATGGGGCTACTAAATACAGTTTTGAACATGTGTATAAAGATGGAATAGAATAAAACAATTTACTTGCAGAAACTACGTGTTGGGTCGTTAAAACCACACACTGATTTTCAGACTTTGGAAGAATGAAATTGATAACTCACTGCTCACCATGTTGCCATGTATGAAGAGAAAGTCTCTTGGTGAAATTTCTGGGTGTGTTGCCAAAATCAAGCCCTGCCTTGGACTACTGCTCTATATGTTTTGTCAGTAACATGAAAACCTGGGACAGGGCACTCAACATATTTTTCAAGAGATTTTTAATTTAGAAAGAATGATAAATTTAATCTTAATTGTTTAATTTCCCTTTCAAGGAAACCAAAAAGAGTTCTAACAATACAGGATCTAGAAAATTGGCAAAAACCATGTAAACATTTGCTCAGGTGGTCAAAACTCACAGCCAGGATGTGAACTGAGTAGCCCTGAAACCCAAAAGAGGCAGAAATGCTGGTGTCCTGTAGCAGTGATGGAGAATCAGCCTCTGGAGGTTTCAGGAAGAACACTGAATGCTGATAAACTAAATGTTCTCTGAGCTAAAGCACATTCAGGGAGTGACACTGGGAACTGTGTGATCCTGGGGTCATCAGGTTCATCAACTGCTTTATTTTTTCAGTAACATTAAAACATGAGAGCGCTTTAAAAAATTATTTTTTATTGCAGTATCATTTTCCCCCCCACAAAAGTCACATTATCTGATATGTATAGAATCAAATAAGATTACAAAATCTTTCTTAGAAATGGATTTTCATCACATAATTTCTCTTTTGTCTCATAATCGTTCTCAGTATCTAAAGAACATCTTTTTTGAAATAATTGTTTTGTGGATATTTTAGCGATATTGATATAAACATCAAAGTCAATGCCACCTATAATGTTAAACAAAAACCTTGGGTTGCAAACCATGGAGCAGGTTGGGACAGAATTTAATTGACTTTATCCTAAAGACCCAACGACCCGTTTTCTGTAACTTAATGAGTTTTAACTGTGAAGAGCTTCGCTATACAAACGGCCAACTGTTTGAATTGGTTAGTAGTAACAAAAGACGAAACATTTTCAAAGAGAAATGGGTACATTACACCGAAGAAACAACTATTTTATCGTATCAAGTCGTTTACTCTTTGCTTTAACTCTACGTTTGGACGTTTGTTATTGTTCTGTGAAAACTGAGCCATCGCGAGAATGAACCATAAGTGCGCAACAAACTTTATCACGAGGAGCATCATTCACATCATCACCACAACGAACGGAAACTGCTCATAAACATAAAGTTTAAAGGTAAGAGGTTTATTCTCAAGATATATAGCCCTGCAATTCAACGAATTGATGGGTGAAAAGACGAAATCATTAAACTGTTAATTTGTATTCTGTAAAAATGGGTGGGGCACATTCACTGCACAGGTCCTGTACTCTGGGTTCACCCGATATTTTTGTCCTCTGTACCTACTGGACAACACTTTACAGCTTTATTTAAAATAAATAAATAAAAATCTAAGAATCTGCAAGGATGAAACCGGTTGTGTAATGTGAAGGACTTCACAGTGACATCTGATTAATTGGAGTTTATCTGTTTGATGTGTTTCAAAATGGCTGGCCACACCAACCATGTCCAGTGTTTAATGAGCACGAGAAAAATGAAAGTCAGCAGATTTATGCTGAAGATGTGCTTTTAGAGGTAAATATAGAGCGATTTTAAAACACAAGTGTTCAAGCTATAATTTAAGAAGTGTTGGTGTCATCCAAGTGTTGTTCTGACAGATTTTTTTTTTCAAATATCCTTCGTGGTAGACATGAGGTCTTTACTGTTTTTTTTTTTTTTGTGAAATTCAAGGGGAGCGTTAAACTGACAAACTGACATTCATACACCCCCACACACTTTCACAAATACAAACAGACATATGTCCCCAAATAAGCTTAGGTATATGAACTAAAAACTTTATATTCACACATACATAGGTCCACGAAAACCTTCACACACAGTCACATATACATAAAAACATATAACACATACTTGTTTGGTTCTACCTTGAAAAATGTTCAAACAAAGTGCAGATCCATTGTAGGAGAGATTTTCTATTGCACTAGGCTAATATTTCACTCTTTTCTGATTCCATTTCCATTTGTTTTTCACCCCCATGTTTTTATGCTGGTCAGATTTTTTTGTAGTTGGGCTTTTTGTTTTCATCAATTCTCCAATTTGTTTTTTTTTTTTTTTTTTAAAGACTTGGTGGTCTAGGCTCTCATTAGAACTGTAATTTTGCAGATCCTTTTCAATCAATATGATGTGATGCCTCTTTTTTTTCAGAGAAGATGAATCTGGAGGAATACTTCCAAAGAATTGGCCTTCATGGCCCTTTCACTGAACTTAATCTTGAAACTCTGAAACTGGTTCACAAGCAGCATGTCATGACAGTCCCGTTCGAAAACCTCAGCATGCACTGTGGTGAGAGGAATGTCATGGACCTCCAGGTGATTTTCAACAAGATTGTGAAGTGTAACCGTGGGGGCTGGTGCCTGGAGAACAACTACCTGTTTGGCTGGGTGCTAAGAGAAATGGGCTTTGACTGCACAACACTTGTCGCCAGAGTTTACATGACTTCACTCCAAACTTTTTCTTCCATTGAAGGTCATCTCATTCATAAAGTCGTCATTGATGGGAAGGCGTACATAGCAGATGTAAGTTTTGGTACATCGTCTCAGCTGCGGGAGCCCCTTGAGCTGATCTCTGGAAAAGACCAACCACAGGCGCCTGGTGTCTTTCGCCTGATAGACCAGGGGGACTTCTGGGTGCTGGAGAGGACCGCCAGGAAGCCAAGGATTCTCAATCCAGATTTTGATAATACAAGTCTGGTCAACAGGTCTGAGAAAAACCCTGTCTATCGCTTCAGCCTGGAACCTAGAGAGCCTGAAAGTTTACTTCCTGTAAATGACAGACTACAAACAGACCCAAACTCACTGTTCAGAAATAAGTCCATCTGCTCTTTGCAGACACCCACAGGGTTCAGAGCCCTGATTGGATGGACCTACAGTGAGGTCACCTTCATACCTGAGGAAGGGGTAGATTACTACGACATGAGGGATATTAAAGATGAAGAGGTCGATCAAATCCTGAGGGAAAAGTTTGACATAAAGCTGAAAAGAAAACTGACACCTGTTGGAAACAAATCATGGTACACACTGTAAAATTCTGACATGCTGATATCATTTCACAGCCTGTGAGGATTTTATCACTCACGGGGTTGAGCAGCTGTCTGTTTTAAACCTCCATAGTGTTTTGATTTGTAGTGGATTAACAATGAAATTAAGTAAATATAGTCAAACTAACATAGTAGCACTTTGAGTATCTCTATTTTAATCACTAACAGCACTGAAATGAATTATCTATAACATTACGATTTGATTTTGATTTTTCTTTCCCATCAGTTTGAAGAGACATTTTAATTTTCTAGTCGCAGCATTCAAAGTTGAGCAGAGAGAATTATATGAGTGCTGGGAAGACTCAAAAATTAAAATGTAGATAATAAAATACTGAAGCTTTACATCCTAGTCATGTGATTCTAACTTAACTCCATCTCATCATAAATTTAAGTTGTGGCTTTGGTTCAATATTTTTACTTTCAACTGTGAAATGTTCTTCTCTATTTTCACATATTAACACAGTTCTCTTAACTGTCATATACAAGAGAACACACCTCTTGTTGAAATGTTTACATGATGAGACGGTTTACTCTGATTTAAACTCCTGTGGTTTGTGGCATAAAATCAATAAAATAAAATAAAATCAGACTTTGATGACTGGATATTATTACAGAGATTTAAAAAAAACCCCACCGCATTATTGCGGGTGCTTATTGTAAATTACTTATCAAAAACATGAACTTGGGTCTTGGTACATGGTAAGACTTTTGAAAGATGGATATGATTTATGTTTTCTCTGGTTTATATAGTTACATATTATCTTGAGAGGTCATACCATCAACGATAAATTCTCTACACACTGTTACAAGAGGGGTGTCATAATTTAGATGGTAGGCAAACAATAAAAGAGAAATGTAATGCAGTTTGGATAGAAACTTAAGTATGGAGGAGTAAAAGTTTTGTAGCATTAAGTACATTTTAGGAACATTATCAAATTCTACTCTCTTTAGTATTCATTTTATGTTAAGAAAAGATTAGACAGATAAGAACAGTATGACACATTGCTGGTTGTATTTAAATCACAACTAACATTACCTAGAGACTTTTCTATTCTTTAAAATAGTTGTTATGGACTCAGGATCCTCTGTCTATTTATTTACAATGGAAAACTGTACCTTTACATTTTTTTTATCCTTTTATCTCTGATATTTTGTATGAGTTATTGTGCCAGCAAAAGTGGATCTAAAATGTTTGCTGTGTGCTCCAGTGGCCTCCATGTACACAGTTGTGGTTATTTGATCACCCTAAACTGATTTGAGCTTTCATAAGAACAGTAAGAGGTAAAAATCAGGAATTAAAGAGGAAGAAATCTGAACATTGATGTACTGAAAATGGAGCTACATAAACAGCAAAGCATTTTATTTTGAGGCCATGTTTTTCCCCCTTTTGATGGTGTTTCAATACCAGTGTTTCCAGTGTCTTTGGTTTAAAGGTTCATTTCCTGTGCAAAATTTTATTTTCATACCAAATGTTAAAGTCATTGTTCTGCCTCCACAGTGATGAACTGCTGGTTTGCTTTATCACATATTGGTTACAGTAAACTGAGTAAAACCTTGAAGTGGCCGGAGGGGGGCAGCAGTGCGATGTTGATGCGTTGAATCGATGTGGAAGAAGCTCATCGACCCAACATGGAGATAACAGCGCTTCCGGTGTAGTTGTTTTTGTGAACTTTTGTACTTCGTTCATTTGTGTAAAATCATTCATGTACTTTCTTCCTAATCCTCTTCAGGCTGTTTTATTAATATAGTTTTCACGGTTGTTAAGGTAAAGGGAGTCTTTGTGTCCGTTGGTCGTCAACCGTCAGCAGGAAGTGACAGGAGCAGACCGCAGATAAAACACAACAACACACTTTTACTGTCAGCAGCTTTTAGACTTCAAACACTGATTACACCAGCTCAGGCATGAAGGAGGCTCTGACCCTGCTCCACAGATTGAGCGGACACCCGGACTCTCGGTGCTGGTTCGTCAGCTGGAACCCGTCCGGGACGCTGCTGGCTTCATGTGGCGGGGACAAGGCCATCCGGATCTGGGGACAGGAGGGTGAGTGAGCCGGGCTGACAGTGAGACCAAGAGTTTAGACTGAGAGTTTAGACTGATGAGACACCGAGCAGCCCTCACAGGACCAGGCATCTACTGACAAACTGGATAATCTCATATTCTGTGTGGTGCTAGAGTCATCATATCGCTCATGACATGTTTTTACATTCACACTTCTGCATCTGAAGTTACTGTCTCAGGAGTTTACATCACATCCTGTGTTTCGTCTGTGACTGTCCAAAACATCGATGTCAAGACGTTTGATAATAAACCAAAACGGTCATGATTACTCAATAAAATAAGTAAAGACAGGGTTGTATAAAAACTCAAATGAGAAACCCCCACCTTGCCCCCCTGGAGAAAAACACTCATTGTCTGTGAGAAGTGAAACACAATGTGAAACATAATGTATGGAAGTCAATTCTCCCAGTTACAAAATATTTACAAAAATTAAAACTGGCTTTGTTGATTTCGCCCAAATTTTCTCTAATTTTCAATTTAGTATCTAGAAATCTTGACCTTTTTTCTCACAATTTTAACTTTTTATCGCAATGTTTTTCTTTATTTTTATATATATATAAGTTTGACTTAGTATGGGCTGAAAAAAAAAGGCTCTACAAAGCCAAGTTTTCATTTTTAATTTTCAACTGGAGGAAATGAGCCTCCACAGTAATGCCTCACCGCATGCTTAAATCCAAAGAAAAGTATTTATTCCTCTTGTGCAGCAATTTAAATAATGCCTCAAAATCTTAGTTTAATTTAGATTTTGAGGCGTTCAAATTTCCACTGGACACTAAGGTGCCAGCATTGCAGACAGTACATAATTCATCCAACAGGTCACAACCATGACGAAAAGAACGGTACTACCATGCAGTTTGTCTGTAAAAGTGCATTTCCAGTTTAACATTTTCTGTCTGAGAGTGCAGCTGATCAGTCAGAGCATGTTTTCCTGAATGCAGCGCTGTTTTATAAATATCAGTGGACTGTAGAACAAGCTGAGAAAAAAACAGAGTTTTTTGGGGACTTTATATAATCCCCCCCAGACAGAATTTTAACTTCAAAAAGTAGGACGTTTCCAGGCAAAAGGAGATGTTTGGTCACCCTAAGTAAAGAAGAAATTAGCCGCCTCTGTGTTAGTGATTACGGCTGGATCTGACCATCCTGACTCTTTCTTTCAGGAGACTCTTGGGTCTGTAAGAGCGTGCTTCAGGACGGACACCAGCGCACTGTCAGGAAGGTGGCGTGGTCCCCCTGTGGGAATTATCTGGCTTCTGCCAGCTTTGATGCAACAACATGTATCTGGAAGAAGAAGAATGATGATTTTGAGGTTAGAGAAGATGCTTTTGTAGAATATACTTGTATGTAATTCATCTTTTGTACATCTAACAGTGTTTTATTTTCCTTTTTTCCCAGAGTTTGACTGTGTTGGAGGGACATGAGAATGAGGTCAAATGTGTGGCATGGGCACCTTCAGGGAATCTACTGGCAACATGTAGCAGAGACAAGAGTGTTTGGGTCTGGGAAGGTTTGTGATGAAACACACTGACCTGTACTTCACATGAATCCAAAATCTTCATCTGTGCATCTTTTGTTTTTCTTTTGAAATGACCTATTTTTGGGGTTTCACAGTGGATGAAGAAGACGAGTACGAGTGTGTCACTGTCATAAACTCTCACACTCAAGATGTCAAGCACGTAGTGTGGCACCCCAACCAGGAAGTAGGTCACACTTCACTCAGCACCAGTAATGACTCATTATGTGTCTCCTCATTCTTACCGTTGCACCTGCAATTTTGTTCCTGCAGCTCCTGGCTTCGGCAAGCTACGACAACAACATTTGTCTCTACAAGGAGGATGATGATGACTGGGAGTGCAGAGCCACCCTGCAGGGACACACATCGACGGTGTGGGGTTTGTCTTTTGATGCAACTGGACAGAGACTTGCCTCCTGCAGTGACGACCGCACTGTAAAGATTTGGAAGGATTATTCCAGTGAAAGTGGACAGGGTGGTGAGTTTGGGTTTTTAGAGAGTGTATGTTCGGTCATGAATGAAGTCCTTGGATAATAAAGTTTCAAATCAATGGTTAACTTGATTTATGTTCCTTTTTAATTTAGGAGATCTATCGTGGAAGTGTGTTTGCACTCTGTCAGGATACCATGGACGGACAGTGTATGACGTCGCCTGGTAGGTTCCTCTACCTTTTGTTTATTTCATGGGAACAGTGCCCTCAGCCCAATTTAGGTGCTTTAGGTAAATTTAAATATAAATCTTGCCTTTCTTGTGACATATGAAGCCCTTTTTACTCTGGTGAATACTGACTCGACAGCTCTGTGTATCTGAATTTCTCACAAAGTTTGGTCACAGTGAAACCTCTGATAACTTATCTCTTGGCTCAGGTGTCGGCTGACTGGTGCCCTGGCAACAGCTTGTGGTGACGATGGAGTGCGAGTGTTTAAGGAGGATGAGGCGTCTGATCCTGATCAGCCAGTGTTCTCACTGTCTGCTCAGGTTGCCAGGGCTCACAGCCAGGATGTGAACTGTGTAGCCTGGAACCCAAAAGAAGCAGGGATGCTGGCGTCCTGCAGCGATGATGGAGATATCAGTATCTGGAGATTCCAGGAAGAAGACTAAATGCTGATAAACCAAACCCTCACTGAACTGAAGCACATTGAACAAGTTACACTGGGAACTGTGTGATCCTGAGGTCATCGTGGTCATTCACGGCTTCATTTTTACAGCAAATTTGAAAGCTAGGCAGTATTCAGCTTGACATTAAAGATGGCACTCTCATTTTTTATGATTATGCTTCAGCACATGGTTTAAATGCATCTGTATTAAAGCTTAATGAAGTGTTCTGTGATTTATGTTGGAAAAAAGATTTAAGAATTAAAAGAATGTGTAAAGATTTCTGAGGCTCTTTATTGTGAAAAATATCCAAGACAAGACATCATTATAAAAGATTTGACCCGTCCAGAAACTTCATTTCAAGTATCATGAATAGACAGTTTTCTTTAATATTCAAGGACCCAATCAGGAATAAGAGCATTTATTGATCTTCAATGGTTTACCAACTTTCTTTGTACCGGAAACTGGCAATTTGTCTGTAAATACAAAGATTATCCTACTTCGTACAAGACTATTGGGAACTGGAGCTTTACTTTATATCTGTAAAACACAAAGAACGGCAGCAGATCTGCACTGGCGTACATCATTTAGGGATTACAACTGAGACAAAACTATTCTAAATAAAATTAAAAAGACAAGATGATGCAAGCTTGCAGATAAGAATCAGTGAATATCTACAGTAAAAAAACAACAACAACATACTGACTCCTCTCCATATACATCAAATTACTTAACGAGTCTCCAAACTCGTGTTTCTCTTTAATCTGAGTCGCTGTCTCCGTCGCTGTCAGCCTCCTTCACGTCAATGTTGAACTTGTACTCCTGATCACAGCCCATGTACGCGTCACTCATGAAGTACAGGGTGTAGTTGTGAATGCCCATCGCTGGTGCAACAAAGTCCAGTTTGACCTGCAGAAGGAGGGGTAAAGTTGAAAAAGGCACAATGACGTCTCAGCTGGTTTTGAAGAGAGCTTATATTTCTAATCACCAAAGAATTACAGTGGTGTTCTCACCTTTGCTTTTTGCTGCAGAGTCAGTCTCTTGATGGAGATGAGACTGTTGGATTTTGGGTCTCCGATCACCACCCACCAGCCCTCCTCACGTTTCTGATTCAGTAAAAATATTCACAAATTATTATCGTAAAGAATCTCTTAATAGGACTTCTTGAAATGAGAAAAAAAGCAATGATTACCTGAGGGAAGAGAGGTGCGATGACAGGCCCAGTCACCTCCTCCTCTCTCTCGAGCTGAACCTGGACCAGAACAGGGCTGCCACTGTGGAATAACAACAACACATGCATCTAAATTTGCCCAAAGTAGCACTCAGTGATTAAGCATGGACATAACTCATGAGAAAACAACTTCTTCTTTCATGTGCAACACTACAACTATATTTATCAACCCTGAAAATGAAACAGCAGACAGGATCCACACCAACCTCTTGACGTTGTCCTTTTCTGCCACCTCATACGACAGCTCGATGTTGGGGTAGCGGTTACAGAAGCGAGCCACATCTGCCATCTGAGCGTCAGAGAGCTGTAGCAGGGCAGTTCTGTCTTCATCCTCCATCTCCATGATGTCAAAGATACTTTCAACCCCCTGATGAGAAGAAAAACAGAAGATGATGCACATTTTGAGGAATGAAGGTTTTATCCAGTGATGTCAGTTCAGTGAGGCTGATTTACCTTGTCTGTGCAGCGCTTAATGTGCTCTGAGGTGAAGAAGGGCAGCTGTTTGAGGTAGGAGTCCTTGGACCACATGGCCTGAGTGACCATCTGAGCCAGCTCCATGGCTGCGAGTGCAGGACTCAACCAGCCGTTACTGGACAGCACATCAACACAAGCCTGGATCAGACGGACCGCCTGCAAACACAACAAACAGGCTTAGTTAAGCACACAGAGGATTAGTGTGATTCATTCCCACAATAAACATAAAATCATCAGTAATCAGTACCTTGCTCAGAATCTCTTCAGTGTCTGACTGAAGCTCCGCACTGAGCTGCATCCTGGAGAGATGGGCCTGCAGCAGCAGGTTTGTCTTCACGTGTGGATCATTGAATTTGGGGTTGTTCAGTTTGTGGGGAACCTTCTGTGCAAGCTGAAAAAGTGTTTGAACACCAGTTTGATTGCAAGGACTTCAAATAATAATGTCATCATTGCAGAATGTTAACAACCAATCAGGTAGTGTCTGCTAAAATGACTTACCTGTCTTAGTAGTGTGTCCTCATGATGTCTTATGGGGATGTTCTTGTACTCAGCAGCGTTCGAGATGATCTCAATCAGCCCACGGATCTTCGTCTTGGCATTCAGGGACATACTGAACAACTCTGACAAACACAACCAGAAACAAAGTCAGGGTGTAAACTCTTCTGTTCTATAGGAGCAGTTATTAGATTCATACCAAGGCAATAATTAAAGAGACTCAGTGCATTGGGAAAGTCTTTTGGTGTACAAACCGATGGTGGTGTAGTTGATGTAGTAGTAGGCAGCGATCATGCCCAAGTTCAGTGGTGCTACATCCATCTCATCCTCAATGCTGATACACTTGGACTGCTCCAGGTCATGGAGTGTGTGCTCCACCAGCTCAGACAGGTGGTCCGACAGGTGACGATGGGACATTCCTGAGAACGTGAAACAAAGCTTCTCATTAAATACTTTATCCAGTGGAAGTAAAACCATCTGTCTGAGTGTTTTTGCTTTCTAAATGTGACAGGACGAGACTCACCCTGCAAGTTGTAGTAGTTGGGGTTCTGGGTCATTCGGCGATAGAGGAACGTCCACGTCAAGTAGTCCACAGCGTCTTGCTTGTTCTCCACAGTCTTGGTGACGATTTCAGCGTTGAAGTGGTCATGAAGGCAGTGATCCAAGTGAGACTCCACTGGCAGAGGTTCATACAGGAACTTCTTGAAGAAGTCCTGTTAGGAGCAGAGAAAACAAAAAGCTTGATTTTCATTCTAATTGTCGCGCAGCAAGTCACTGAATAGGAAAATAATGAGAAGTTACCTTCTTGGAGCCCTGACACATAATGACGCAGCGTCCCTCATCATCCAGCATGGGTCTGTTGGCCTTGCCGACCATCTGGAGGACGTCATATATGGGATAGTCTACATACCTGTGGGTAAACCGAAACATAGAAGAAGGAGGCTAAAAATACTTACTATGTTAAATATGAACACTCAGAAGAGCCTAAAGCTAACTGGACTTACGCATGAATTTTTCCGTTGTAGTATTGCGTGTCCATGACAATGACGAGGTGTGCAGCGATGTTGATGCCCCAGCAGAGTGAGCGAGAGGACACAACCACCTGAACGGCACCTTTTTAGACAAATCAAACCATGTCTTAGTCTTTGCACCTGAATCTAAACAGCCAGAGCTAAATGTGACCAGTTGAAGTGAGTCCTACCAGAGTTGAACAGCTGCTCCACAATTTTTCGTTCTGTAGCAGAAAGACCCTCATGCAGGTAGCCCACACCGTTAGCCAGAGTTTCTTTCAAAGTTGAGTCGTTTATTTTGTCCAGGAATGGAGCGAGATCTTTCTCTGTGCAATGCAGGAATCTACAGAAAGAAACATTAATTATTTTTTCATAGAGTTAAGGTGAAAGGTAGGATCAAATCAATATTCATCATTATGTTCTTGTAATTACTAACCTCTGAGGGACAACATCTGCAGCACAGAATGTGAGGATGTCAATGGCTGTGAGGCGAGTCTGTCTGCGGGACGGGACAAACACCACAGCGGGCTTGGAGGGAGAGTGCTTCATGATGGCGTGGTAGACAGGCTTCGCCATGGACAGGAGGCGAGTTTGGGTATGACTCACATTGAAGCCCTGAACACAAGAAAAGCAACAATAAATAAAGAATGTGATTTTTTTTTTGCAACTTGCCAGTTTTAGAAAAGATGCATGCCTGTTTCTGTTATTTTGTTCTTTACAGACCTGGATGTGCAGCTCCAGAGGAACAGGTCTGACGTTGGGATGGAAGTTGAAGGTGGCTGTGGTGCTGCAGCCCAGCCAGTGAGCCACGTCTTTGGCGTTGGACAGGGATGAACTCAGAGCCACGATACGGATGGGACGCTCAATCTGAGAGGAGATGTATCTCATCCTGGAGCAGATGACCTCCAACACCGGCTGATAAACAGACATGAGGGGTATTAATGCACTGCCTACAACCTCAATATAGCACACAGATAAGAGAAGATTTCCTGTTCTTACCCCGTTCTCTCCTCCAATGAGGTGTGCCTCGTCCACGATGAAGAGGCTGACGTTCTGCACGTTCTTCCTCTGTTTCCAGCGACGAGATAGGATGTCCCACTTATCTGGGGTGCTGACAATGATGTCACCTTTTCCCAAGAGCTTCAGATCTGTGCTGGTCTCTCCTGTCAGCAGCACCACCTTCTTGTTCAGGATGTCCTGAAACTTCTGATGCCAGTCAATGAACACCTGAGGCACAAAGACAACAGGAATTAGCCCCGAGTGTGGATCGGAAAGACATGCATGCATTATTTTCTGAATGACCAAATACCTGTTCGGCCAGAGCTTCCATCGGGGTGATGTAGACGCAGCGGCCCTCTGCATTGTGCAGCAGCATCCTCAGAATAGCAAACTCAGCACAGATGGTTTTACCGCTGCCAGTGGGAGCTCCCACAAACACATTGTCATCACTGTTGTACACTGCGTTGAACACTGAAGGGACAGAGACACAAGGAACATAAATGAAACTGTAATGAACTATGAGCCTTTTAGAATAACACAATTCTTCATATAATGATTTGGAAGATAGAAAGATGTGTCAAAGAGACAAAAAAATCAGACTGCTTTCTGCTCTGTACCTTGTGTCTGGATAGGGTTGAAAAAGGGGAACTTGTTCTGGTAGAGAGCCTCAAAGGCAGAGTTCCTGAGAGCAGTGACAGGCAGAGGCTGCAGATCCAGCAGCTCTGTTGGTGGGGGGTATTTCTCAGGTAGGATCAGGTGACGGAAGCTCACTGGGAGCTGAGTCTCACAAGCTGAACAAGGTACAATAAAAACAAGTCAAAAGAAGACAGAAGCATCATGTAAATAATTTTACACATGAATGAAGTTACTCACAGAGCCATCGGTCTGAGACCACGCGGATGAAGTACTGCGGCGGCAGAGGCTCAAACACAGGGACAAAGAAGGTCACCAGGTGTTCATCCTGGGCGTACTTTGCTTTGAGCAGGAAGTATTCGTGGTGCAGGATCACCTCACTGTCCACGTCCTCGACCAGGATCCAGAAAGCTTCAGATGAACCATGAATCTAAGCACAGGAATAAAAGAATATCAGGCCTGAAAACAAGAGGCAGAGTTAAGAAAGGCAACACTTTGTGAGTTTTAAACCCTGACCTTGTCGTCCCACTGGAAGTCAGGTGTGATGGTGAGCTCCACCTTAAGAGTGGAGCGGGTGATGGGCTGCAGGTGAACTGCCAGGTCAAGTTTGGGGAACTGGTGCACGTATTTGTGGATGGTCTTTCCCATTTTAGGCATTCTGATCAGCTCACCTGGAAAATAAATCACGTAAGTATGCTAGCATCATCGGGCTAAAGCGGGAGTGCAGTGAGTCGTGAAGAAGGGGAAAACTCACCGATCTCATTGTGATTGAGGTCATAGAGACGCTCAAAGGGGAAGTTCTTCTTCTCGATCTTCTTGATGACTTCCTCTGGCAGCTTCTTGAACTGTCGCAGTGGAGACATGGACTGCCACCTGCGAAGAGACCAGATGAAGAACATCATCTGTCTGCATGGGCCAAAAAACACAGGAAAGCACTGGTGATGCTGCAGACTTACATCCTTTTGTCAATCATTTTGCAAAGATTCATGGTCTTGTCTGTCAGCTGAGCCCAGCCTCTGTTGAGCACGATCTCAAAAATGGCACGCATCAACCTTCCAGCACTCTGAAGAAAAGTAAAACAAATCCAAGATATATCTCATGACAACAAAACTGAAACGACAAAAGTGAGTTTTTGTTTTTACAAAAGCAGATTGTAGATGTGTTGTAGATTATAATATAAACTATAAAAGCAGATTGTTGTTTTTTTAAGGTTACAGTTCAATGCATTTGAACTCCCAAAAAAGCAATTTCTTATGAACTTATTTGCCTGTTTCATGTTTTTCAAGTATTTTGATACTCCCTAAAAATGTACCCGCTAAAGTGGGTGAAAAGTAAACAGATGGCCTACAATGAAAACAATGAAACTAAGTCCAAGTGTACCTGTGTTACGTAGACCATATCAGCCATGAGAGCAAATCCTTCCAGTTTGAGCTGAGAGATGAACGCCTGCAGCAGCACATTGATCTAAAAATAAGACAATGAAACAGGAAATATTTGTTATGTGCAAAAACATTCATATCTAATCTTCACAGAGTTCAACAAAGTATGCCTGTCCTCTTTAAATGATCTCGCATAATACCCAAACTCTGGATGCAGATATAATGGTTGTTTATGAATTAAGAAATATTTTAACTGATTGTGGATGCTACCTTTGCGCTAGGCTCTTCAATGCTTTCCTTCACAGGTATAGGAACTCTTTCAAGCAGCTTCTGCAGCTCCAGCTTCTCTTCCTAAGAAACAGAAACCATGCTTCAGTCTTTTGATTAAGCTCATTAAAAAAATGTACAGTGTGGATCTGAAGCTGACCGTACCTCTCTCACAGTGATGTTTCTGAACTCTGAGGAAAGCGAGAAGACCCTGAAGAGTTCGATCTCACTGAGAGTGGGCTTCAGCAGCTGGTTGTAAGTCTGGATGGAATCGTGGGTGATGTAGAAATGACTGGCAATACGACCCAGGTCAGTAACCTTGAGTTTGGGGGTTGAAGAGGTGAAAAGTTAAAGGCTTAAACTTTGTGCTTATTCAGGTTGTGATTTTCATTGATGGATTTCAAACCTGGAAGCTGCCGGTCCTCTTGTCGTACTTGATGAGGCTGTTCTTGTCAAGAACATTGGCTGCTGTGTGTATAAGGTCTGTCCTACGTCTCTCCAGGAGAGGGTCTGAGCTCCGGTCGTCATGGGAGACACCGTACAGGGTAGGATTGCGGAGCATGCGCACATACAGGTACGTGTAGCCAAGCCAGTTCACAGCATCCTAACAAAACAGAGACCACAAATAAGAAGAGTGACAAAAGATGCTTCCTGTAGGAGCTTCCTTTTTATAAGATGTGTTGACATGGTTCTTACCTTCACTGTCTGCACATTGCCCAGTACTATCTCTGCATTGAGCATGTCAGGCAGCTTTCCCACCATCTGACTCTCTATAGGCAGCTGCTGGTTGAGCAGTGACAGGTAGTACTGCAGCTCTCCGTGTGAAGTGATCAGGATTCCTTCTCCCTTGGTGTCATACTGAGGACGACCGGCTCGACCCAGCATCTGAAATAAGACCCGGTAATTCAGTTTTTACTGTAAGTAAAGGTGTTGAACATTTCCTTTAAACTGGTACGAGAGCAGCGTGAACTTACCTGTAAAATGTCCAGAGCTCCGAGCTCAGTCCATCTACCTTTCTCTGGGCTGTACACCTGAGTGCCTTTGATGATAACTGTGTGTGCAGGCAAGTTCACACCCCAAGCTAGAGTAGCTGTGGACACCAGAACCTGGATGTGCCGATCAGCAAACAAATCCTCTACCAGAGTACGGTCCACTCTGGTCATACCAGCGTGATGGATTGCGAAACCATAAGGCAGAAGATCTTTCAGCTCCAGGTTCTAGAGAAGAAAGATGATCAGAAACTGATAAAGTACAGAAAAACCTTCAGATTTGGTCACTTCTCTTTGTGTCAGCAGGTTTGACTCACCTTGCACTGCTCTGCCTCAGTTCTCAGCACTTCAGTGGAAGCTGAACCCTCCCTGAGGAAAAGACCCAGGGTGTCTTTCTCCAAGCACATGTCTCTGATGGCCCTAGCGGTCTTTCCAGTCTCCTTCCTGGAGTGGACAAATACCAGCACCTAAAGGAGACAAGCAAATTCAAATGAATTAGAGGTCAGATACCAGGAAAGCTGGAAACAAAATTGTTTCTGGAAATCAAGTTGTCCCCTGCAACTCTGGTTCAACACAAACAGATACCCAGGAGCATTTCAAATGTAGTTTGATTTCTTACCCAGCGCCTGCTAAAAACCTCTAATCTTACAATAACTTGGGCCTTACTTCAACTTTGATCGATAAATCTGTACTGATTTTATCATAACCTTGAAGACTAATCCACATTAAGAAGCGCTCACCTGGTTCTTTCCCGCATGCTCCATGATCTTTTCATACACAATCTCATTCATGATCTGGAAACGTTTGATGGCCTTTTTTTCTGTGATGCCCACATAGGTCTGCTCCAGAGGCACCGGGCGGAAACTACAGAGAAAAGGTTAGGCAGTTATTGGTAAAAGAAGCTGTAATAAAAAGGGTCCAATTACATGTGAAAATATAACTAAATTGGTGGTTTGTCAGTGTGTTGCTAAAATGCAAAGCTGTACCAGTGCCTTGTGAGATCTTTCCACATTACTTTTAACAAATGTACCTGTTGTCAAAGTAGAACAGTCCCTTTGCAGGATCCACACGCAGACAAGTTGCCACATCCTCATAATTGGGCAGTGTAGCACTGAGGCCCAGCAGACGCACATCCTCCTGGGTCAGCTCCACGTTACGGATGGTCCTTGCGACAAGAGATTCCAACACAGGTCCACGGTCATCGTGCAGCAGATGGATTTCATCCTGCACAACATTAAGTAGGTTTTTCACTCAGTTTTACTTTTCATAAATCATTTGCATCTTACACTGGAGGTGCACCATATCTTTTTATGTATTTGCAGCACTTACAATGATAATGAGCCGCACTAGCTGGGTGTAGGTGCGCTCTCCACCCTTGCGTGTGATGATGTCCCATTTCTCAGGCGTACAGACGATGATTTGTGTGGCGTTAATCTCCTCTTTGCAGAGCTGGTGGTCTCCTGTCAGCTCAGACACAGTGATGCCGTAACTCGCCAAGCGCTGAATAAAGTCAGAAGATGTGTTAATCACAGTTCCAATTTTATTCAACTTCTTCTTGCAAAGCTATATGTTTATGAACCTTGGTACCTTACCTTACTAAAGCTTCCAACCATCTCCTGCACCAGTGAGCGCATGGGAGCGATGTAGATGATCTTGAAATCGTCCACATTGATGGTTCCATCCATGTTAATATGCTTTCCAATTTCTCTCAGCATCGCCATCAGGGCCACATTGGTCTTTCCAGCTCCCTGTGTGCACAAAGAAGATAAATAGTGAGAGAGAAAAAACACGATAGTATAAACTTTCATTTTGCTATCCACTTAACAGCTCATCAGCTTACCGTAGGAGCACACACGAGCAGGTTCTCATCTGTCTCCATGGTGGTTTTGAACAGCTTGCTCTGAATGCGGTTCAGTGTCTTGAACCCTTCAAATCCAGCCTGTGCATACTTGGGCAACTTCTCTATGGCAACGAGCACCTGCAGCCAAATAACACAACCAATGTAAGACACATCTGCACACTGGATATCATTTTCACCTTATTGTTTGTTTTGCATAGTTAGGCTAGAATATAATTAATTGACAAACCTCATCATCAGCAAAAGGTTTGGGTTTGAGTGCTGGCACATGAACTTCCTCATAACCTTTGCGCTGTTTGCGGAATGAGCCGTCTGGCAGCTGGCAACGCTTGTTGGCCATGAAATGACTTCCCTGTGTGAAAGCCAGGTCCTCAAGATCCAGCAGCTGTCGTGGAGCCATTGACTATAGGAGAAGAAAATCAAATTAAAATTAAATGTACATTACTCTTGGATCCACTAAAAATAATACTCATAAAAAATGTCTGAGTCAATTCGCTTGCTGGTACTTTGATGGCCAGTTTTCGCATCATTTACCTCTCCGTGATCAATGTCCATAGCTTCCAGGTCATCAACACGAGACTTCCTCACTCTCTCCCTGCGAGATCGCTCCTCCTAAGAGCAGAAATCCAAACAAAGCAAGTGTTAGGAACCATCCTGGATATTTTCAAGCACCATCTCTTGATCTAAAGCCCCCTTTCCTACCCGGATAATATCCTCCTTCTCTGTCTCTTGCAGCTGGTAAAGAATCTTCGACAGTTCCTGATCCGACTCCATTTTCCCGATGATCCGCTCCTTTTCTGCCTCACTTTGAGCACTTGCCAGCATGGTGCAATACTGAACTGTGAATCAGAAAGCAGAGAGTGATTAACAACTTCAAACTCAGAATGAAGTCACGTTTAACTACATCTTCAGCGCAGCTTACTCATTCGACGGTGCTGACGGAGGATTTTGATGAAGTCGAAGGTGTTGAAGCCGAGCAGTAACACCAGCTGGTTCTCACATTCTCTGTCATCGCTCGCCGTCTGTGCAATACAGACAGAAAGATGGATGAGCAGGTGTGAAGAATGAAGATGATCGAGTGTCAAAGAAAATAAGTCAGATGTACCTTCAGGATTTCCAGGACTTCGTCAGCTTTCTTTTGAGACACGATGGCATCGTCATAGAAACGACTGAGCTGACGCTGGAGCCAGAAAGCATCAATGTCTCGAGGATGTAGATCTTTCTTCTTCACTGTCATCACATCTCCAGTTGCACCAAGCTAAGATGAAAAAAAAAAGATGTACATAAAAATTCACCAAAGGGAAATGTTTGGTGCAAAAAGCCACAAAATTAAGCTTGAATATTGTTCAGATGTTTCACTTACATTTGCTGACAGAGTGCAGCCCAAATCTGCCTCCTCTCCTTCACTGTCTTCATCTGAGTGTTCATCTCGTACTTCTCCAAACTCTTCTTCATCTCCCTCCTAAATTTGAACATAGAGAAAATGAGGGAGTTGGTATTTAATAGGAATTTTAAAGTTCCAGTCAGGGTTAGTTTGGAATAGGGACTTTAGGATGTGTATAGGGACACAACTTTACCTCCTCATCGGACTCAAACTGCACATTTACACCATACGTTTCATCGATGTTATCGTCTACAGAGAAGAGAGAAAAATCACACAGAGCCCATGAGAAAAAAGCCTTCCAAAATGACATGAATGTTTGATAAAATTTTCTTCCAAATCTATTTCAGTTCTGCCGGTTCTCACCCATGTTCTGTAAATCCTTGTCTCCACCATAGTCGGTTATTTTTTTGCCCAGATTAACCAACACGTGGTAACGTGTGTCATCAGCAGGTCCGAGTAGCTGCTCCACTTCACGTCGCCTTTCCTTATCCCTCATTTTATCATTCTTCAGCACTGCTAAGACTTCATCAGCTGCTCCACACAGAATATCACGAGGCTGGGAGAATCATATCAAGAAGGTAATTAAAAGCTGAAGGTGAAGCTTGCTGTGGAAACACGCCAGCTGAAATCTTTAAAAGCCACCAGCTGTTTCTCTTTCTGCATTATTTACTCACCTGATCCCCCAAAGCAGCATGAATGAAGCTGAGCAAAACCTCATAGGTTTCTCTGGTTTCTTTGGTTTTAGGCTTATACACGATGCCCACCATTTCATCAATGCCCTCGGACAAGAGAGTAAAGCCTTTCATTTTGTTGATGTCATGTCTGTCCTCATCTCTCTTTCGCCTCCTGAAAGACAAACCAACAACAAAGCATACATTTAGAGATAATTTCAGTTTTATTGTAGTGTAGTGTAGCATGATTCAGCAAAAGTTTGGACAAGATAAATAGGTTTTTTTAAACACTTTTCAAACCATAGCACCTATTGTTTCATATACCCTGCACGCAGCAGTTATTTAAAGTCGCGTTGTATTTTTCAAGAGCCTCTTGGTAGACCTTTAACAAACAGTTTTTTAGGGTGACGATTTTGCCATCATTACTTAAAGGTTCACAAAGGTTAAACTGTCATTAAGTTATTGAAAACTGACAGCACATCTTGGTGAGGTCACCCTTAATTTGACAGAGAAAACTCACATGTAGAAAATGAAAATAAGACGGTTCAGTAATTATACAGTACAGGCCAAAAGTTAAGACACACCTTCTCATTCAATTTGTGTTTTCTTTACTTTATGACTATTTACTGGACTGACTGACTTTATTTCTTAAAGTAATGATGGCCACTCGTTTTTCTTGAGTTAACTGATTGGTTCTTGCCATAATATGAATTGTAACAGTTGTCCAATAGGGATGTCGGCTGTGTATTAACCTGACTTCTGCACAACAAAATGATGGTCCCAACCCCATTGATAAAGCCAGAATTCCACTAATTAACCCTGATAAGACACAGCTGTGAAGTGAAAATCATTTCAGGTGACTACCTCTTGAAGAATGCCAAAAGTATAAAAAGCAGTAATCAGAGTAAATGGTGGTTATTTTGAAGAAACTAGGATCTAAGACATGTTTTCAGTTATTTCACCTTTTTTTTTTTAAACGCATTGAATGATAAAGTTTGTCCAAACTTTTGGCCTGTACTGTATATGGAAATATAGTGGTAATCTGTGCAATATCTGTTCAACACATCCTACTCTCCTAAAACGTATATAATGTAAATATTGCCTTACCTTTGATACTTATTACTTGTGGTACTTACTGTTTATTTTGTAATTATTGAGTCTACTATTACTTATTTTATTACCTCTAGCCAATTTATTTCCTTTCTTCTGTATCTATGAAGAGCTATGGTAACACTGATTTGTTCCCTTAGGATTAACTAAGTATTTCTGACTCTGATTTAGTGCTGAACCAATCACCAACATCAGAAAGTTACTTGAACCTAACAGACACATCTTTGTGTCTTATGTCTGTATTTACAGTCACTCACTTGTCTCGTCTCTCCTCCAGTTTCTGAGGTTTGGTCCTCTGAGCTTTGTCTCCCATCTTGGTCCCCTCCAGCTTCCCCACCAGGGACAAAACCTCTCCGGTGGGTTCATCTCTCCGTGTGCGATCGATCAGAGAGCGATCAGCTTGTAACACCAAGTTAGAGTTCTGGTAAAGAAGAATAAGACATGTGGTTATTGTTGTTGTTGTTGTTGTAGCTGATCCTCTTCAGGCTGCGTCCCCTCAACGAGGTTAGCTGCTACTTAGCGGTTTGGCTAACCAAACAAATAGTGCGACTTAAAAAACAAAATATTATTCAGAGTGGGGACATAATGATGCGTAAAAACTAAAAGAATCTCACAGGCATCACACAATCTCTACCTTTTCAAAGTTTTCTCTTTGAAACACGTTGTACTCACCGCTTTGTACTCGTACTGCAGACTCCGAGCAGTAACATCCGCCATGGTTCAGTCTCAGCTTCAGCTTCGATGAATGAAAACAAACACAGAGGCTCAAATCATCCACAGAGTCCGCTTTACTCTGTCTCTTTATCTACGCGCTGGATACATCCGCAAACAGTTTGTATGTGTAGCTCAAGATTGTTTCGTAAAGTGCGTCTCTCTTACGTTTGTGCTAACACGAGCGCACTACGAGCCGCTGACGTTTCCTCTTCCGGGGTGAGAGGTCAAAACAAAGGGAGTGGAGAGCAGACAGCGCCCCCAAAGGTTGAACTCGGTCACCCTTTCATCAGGTTAGGAAATATATTTAATAATTGTAATATCTAATCTTTTTAACTTTATTCTATCTTTTTATTTATTTATTTTTTAATTTCTGGTGTATTGCATTTACATAAAAAAATCCATAGTCAAGACACTGTCTCGTAAAAACAGGAATTAATTTATTTTGATTTTCCTGTTTTTGTGAAATACTGTCTCATAAAATTAGGTTCTAAGAGATACCAGATATTATGAGATACTATCTTATAAAAACAGGGTTCCCCCTGACACTCTCCTGAATAACTGGTTGCTGCATACTGAGTCGGGAGTGTGCAAGTGCGGACCATATGGACAATGAGATACTCCCAGCAGCAACAACAACAAAAAGTGTTTATCTGATATCTGGCATGCCACTTATAGCCCTAGTGGCATATTCCAGCTTTCATTTTTAATTTTTTTAAATTGTGCAATAGGGTAAGAAGGTGGCTAAAGTGGTGATAGCAGAGATGGTTGTGACAGTACTGACAATAGTAACACTTAGCTGAGCTGACAAAATAAAAAAAACAACAACAACAAAACAATGGATAGATAACAGTTGCTGGAAAGAAAAAGAAATAAGTTAAAACAACAAAAAAAATAATAATAATGAAATAATCATACTCTGAATACAGAACATTGCTTCCTCATCTTCTTTGACAGCAAACTACTTCTGTGTTTACTGCCACCTGTACAAGCACATGCAGCATTGAATCAATGAATTAAACTTTATGATTTTCAAACAGTTAAAAGGTAGAACAAAGTGCTCCACATGTTAGAAAAAAAAATTGTCAAAAAAATGCCAATAGGGAACTGGCATATTCCACTCAATGGCAAGTGGCATGCCAGATATTACTCTTAGTTCTTTCTGTCATAAAGATTGGGACAATGAGTTCTGCAGAGGTGGCATGGGGTTTGTGGGCACAAACATTTGAAGTAATGTCTTGACTCACCATTTCTGTCTCCACTAACCATCATGATCACATCACTGAGTGACATCCTTTGAAATATTTCATCTTAGTTCTTTAATGACTCAACAATGGGATGTTTGTCCAAAGCCACATTTTATAAGATACTGATGAAAAGAAAGCATGGCCAATTGAAATGAAAAGAAAGTTGATATCCTGTTGCAGCATGGCCTGGATAGTTGATTTGAACTCCTGACAAGGTAAAAAGACACTTGTAGATTAGATTCTGTTTGGGCCCAGGTGATACAGTCCCTTTATTGAGAATCCAGGCCTTTCTCAGACTGGTCCCTCTTGATTATTTTCCAGTGGTAACAGATTTGCCAACCCTCTCTCCTGCATTGACATGCTGGTATTCCTGCTGTGTCTTAAATGATGTTTTCTTTTTGTTTCTCTCTGGGAAACAGGGGATAAATGGTATGTTTGTTCACCCCCAGATGGCAGCAATGAGCCTAATTTAAAATGAAGTTGTTTGAGCAGATTTCCACTTGTGTAGTGTAATCAAACCATGTAGAAACAATCAATGAATGGCCCACTGAGCCCCCTGGATCACAGCTGCCAACGCATATGATCCAGAGCCTTCTATGTAACGCCTGCATATGGTTGCCAAAGGGATTTGGTCCAATGTGCTAGATACTTGAATACCTCTCGTGTGAATATGTGAATATTAAGGTTGTTCTTCTTCTGGTAGCATCATATAGAGATAACATGAAAAAAAGAGAAGCTGCAGTATATGAAGATGTGACCTTTTACCAATGCAAAAAGAGTATTTGTATTCACAGTCTGTGACCTCATATTACTTCCAACCCATCTGCACATCTGGCAGTGACATCTGTCGTTTTCTGTCAGTCAGAATCTCTGATAGTGTACATCCACTGAGCCCCCTCCTTAACCTTGGTTTCACCCGAAGATAGACCCAGAAAGAAAGAAGGCTGCACACATCAGTGAAACAAATTAGAGGTTACGTGTTAAAGGTGATGGATTACTGACACTGGAGAGTGTGTGTGGAAGTATTTTTCGCTGGGGGACAAACACACACACACACACACACATGGAGTGTGATTCAAACTGCCTGCAGTTGTTCCAGGTCATATTTGGAGTGTGCTGATCTTCTTCTCATCTGTCAGCGTGTTGGTTATGAAGTGCTCTCCTCTGTCCTCTTTGGTTCAAAGGACAGGCAGTCTTGTGATCAACGGTGCAGAGGATGGTGTGGGCAGTGATTAATCTGCCCTCCAACATTTCATTTCTGTCTAGTTTTGAACAGTTCAGTAAAACTCTGAGTTTGAATGAGAGGAAGCCATGATGTTTTCACTGATTTATGTGTGTAAATAAATCCTCAATAATACTTTAGAGTTGTGTAACAACAATGTGATCTCTGTCGCTCTCAGTCACAGGAACACCACATGGGCACACCTCAGCTGTCTGCGCAGCTGTTGCTGTGACGCCATCTGTGAATGCACGCTGTTCAGGACCTCCCAACAGGAGAGTGAGAAAGCACATTGTCTCTTAAGTGCACACACACTCACACTTGTATATAGTGCTTTCCCTGCGTGAAGCATGCCCTTCTAGGTGGAATAGAGCATTGCTTTCTCCCAGGGTTGAGGGATTAACTCTTCCTGAGTAACTCAGACAAGGTTTGGACAAGAGTCTCTTGAATGAGGTTTACAGTCTGTGCTGCCAACACATGGTATTAGCATGAGTTTGCTAAAAGAAGCCAGGTGAACCAGGGTGTGATACTATTAAACTGTAAATGCCTGACCTCGTTGACTCCTTTACTGTTCCTTGAGAAAGGAGCACCAGATATTGACTAGGAATGTTCTGTAGTACATCATCACTGACCTGCTTTATTTCTGATTGAATAAACCATAGCTTTCATGAGTCTTCAGGCTGCTCTTCGAGCCTAACAGGTTTTTTTTAAGGTTATTAAATGTGTAATGCTGCTTGAAGTAGACCAGTGACCTAAATGGAGACTCTTCACTTTCTGACAGAGCTGAGGAATGAAAACAAGGAGGGTTTTGAAAAGCAACACACAATGAAGCTTGGTAATGTCTCTCTGTACAGTTTATTTACATGATACTATTCTGTCGTAATGCTGGATAGCAAGATTATATGTAATACATAAATAACAACACAGTTTGTTGTTTTTTTCTTTTTTTTGTACAAATTTGCATATAACTAAGAATCATAAAGGAAAAAAAAACTCAAACGGATACATACAGTTGTCTTTTAAATGAAAAACATCCTTACAGGTGGGGGAAAATAGGGGTAACACAAATCACAAACATACATGGTTTAATGTGTCAGGCAGCCATGAAAACACACTTCTGCACAAGAAAGTGCACGCACGCACACACACACACACACACACATGCTCACACGCTCACGCACACACACCTGTACATTGCTCTAAAGCAGACACACAGACTGACAGCTGTTAGACAGATGAGAAGTTACATCTAATCTTGGTATCTACTATTTCTCATAAATCTAGCTCTGGCATGCTCCTGTAGTTCTGTAAACATGTGCTGATTAACCGGGTAGCTCCACGGACAAGAGGGAGGGGGAACAACACACTCACACATACTCTCACACAGAGACTCACACACACTGTGCTCGCATGAACGTTCTGTTAGCGCATACAAATACAAAAAGTCATGGTTCACATACCCTAGTTCCACAAATGCACCGAATACATGCGCTAACATCAGTACAATATCCATGGAAGAGAAAAAGCTAATAAAATATAACATAATTGTCTTTCAGCAAATAAAAACCCTAAGTTGAGTGATGCCAATATTTCCAAAACACTAATGCAGATGAAGAGTAACTCATGCATTTATCCCATTCATTCACTCATGCTCCTGCAATATTGTTGCTTAAATTCACCAACCAGGCCGGCCAGGGAAGGGTGCCATCCTTCCTCTCAGGCCACACATCGAGACACACAGCCCTGCACCAGGCGTCTGTGATTAAAACATGTGCACAGAGCTCCTTTACCCATCACCACCATCGTAAATGTTCTGAGTCCAGTGAATGGAGCCGTTGGTTTGTCCCTGTCTAGCATGATACCTCCAGCCATAATGGAGCAGCCTCATCACAATCAAACCGATCAAAGTCAACACAGACATGCTGATCAGAGGGGTCACTGAGGCTGCCTTTCAAGATGATCTGCTGGGGTCGAAGCTGATGAAAACTAAGTAAAAGGGAAGACGAGAAAGTTTAACACAGCAGCTGTGAGGTAGGTTAAGCTAGGAGAGACAGAGACAAAGTAACAAAGCCCCTTGTGCGCGGTGGGGGACAGTTGTACGGTTCTCCAAACACTGAATTACTCCAGTACCTACGGAGCTCAGATCAAAACTCTAAAAAGTTAAGGGACACAACTTGTGTGGACTGAAACTTTGTCGTCTGAATGTTTAAAAAGACCTGTCGGTGTCTGACACATGACAGGCTCTGAGTAAAATGGTTTTTCACGGTTTGGCACAAAATGGCGCCTGGTTTGGGTAAGAGGAGCACAGCATATCCTGGACATTTAACCTGGGCTGCTCTTTATAAGACAATACATGTTCTTAGAAAAAAAAAAAAAAAAAAGGACTGAACAGCGGCAAAGTCACACCACAGAAAACAGAATAATACAAACTAATGAATTAATCAAAAAAAAGTGATCATTCATGCATCGCCCTCAGACAAGATCTTTTCGTTTTTTCTTCTTATTTTCTCCATCTTTTCTTGAGGTTGTAATTCATATATCAAGTCTTTTCGATCCTTGCGTAGCCACCCGTGCCGGTGCTCTTCTTTTAAGGTTCACACTCATACTCCAGTCTTTGTCAAAGTTGTTATCATCGATGCCGCAAAAGCTGTTGTTTTTTCACATCTATATTCTCTGGATCTTGTCGGCTACCACCACGGGGTTCTCTTTGCGGATCTTGGCAGCAGCCTCGGCCTTGTAGTCATAAGGGCAGTTGTGCTTGTCTGAGTACCGGTGGATGCCACAGAACAAATTACCACAGCGACAGTCAAACCCTGGAAGTATAAAGGTCAATGGTCAAAGCGAGAACAACACAGACAGTAAAATTTACTCTTCTTTTCCAAAGCGTGCTGAATGAGATGCCCCTTAATGCTCACCTGTAAGGCCCACCCTTTTGCGACACATGAAGCACTTGTTCTTCTTGGGTTTGGGGGTGTCACCCTTGTTTTCTTCACTGCTAGAAGAGGCTACAGGAGCAGGGCTAGAAGCAGCAGGCTGGTTAACAACTACAAAAAAAGACAAAAAAAAAAGAAAAAATGAGTTATCATGCTTGGTCAAACTGTTATCTTAACATACAAGAGAAGCAGACTCATGGTGTTTGTTTCCGTTCCTTGAAACAGTCACCACTGAAATTGTGGTCTTTTATTCAGGCTGATGGTAAATCTTAAGTTTTTATCTCTGAATTGGTTTTGGCAAAGAACAGTGCACTACCCTGAGAAAACCTCTGGCAGGCGGCATCTAATCTGAGAAAGCCCTGTGGTGTCGAGCTATTCTTAAATGTTCTATTTTTAGCTTCACTCTCTTTCTTGGAGGCTGTAAGTAAAAACCAACAGTTGGGTTCAGGTATGCAACGAAGCATAGAAAATAAACTGTGGGTCCTACAAGGCAATGCTTGCCTTGAGAAGTCTGTTCATGAGCGGTCACCCACATCTGTGTCAAATGCCTGCTTGTTTATGTCTGCCTGTCCGTGTGTTTATGTGTGTCGTACCAGGCTCTAAGGGTTCTGGCTTGTCCTCCCTCGAGATGCTCATCTCTGTCATTTGTTGAGTCACGGGAAGAGATCCTTGAATAGTTCTGCAGATTTCAATAAAAAAGGAGAAACAGAGAGATGAATAGAAGAACAGGAACCAGTTGGCCAACAGTAAGCGAGGTTTTTAATATTAAAGAGAAGGGAACAAACATTCACAGTCAACACTGACCTAGACATGTCTGGTGAAGAGGCAGGGGAGGCATCAACCTTAGCTAGACTGGCTTCTAGTCTCTGGATGGCAGAGGCTTCTGAGGTAGGACTACCAGCTGAGCCTGGAAAGAACAGAGACCTTCATTAGACAAACAACAAATGTTTTTTTTTTTACATTTGAAAACAGTAAAGGGGTAAAATAACACATTTTTGGGTGAATTCAACAAATTATGAAGCAGCAAATAACAGTCATATTGACAAAGGAGTTAAAAAAAACACCCATCAGCTCTTGAACAGTTTAAGAGTTCAGCTGATGTGGGCGTGTAGAAGTACATCAAACAGGTTGACTTGAGTGACAAGTCAATATTTGACCTTCGACATGTCTAACAGACAGAACACCCCCCCAACCTTGAACACTGTAATAAAGAAAACAGCTGTCTCTCATTACACAGAGTGGAAAAACAAAGAGGAAGGGCGGGGGAGGAGAGCTGGGTAGAAATCAGACTGGCCTGAAACCTGCTGAATTTCAAAACATTGTCTAGGTTCCTGGGGCTCCTCCTTGATGACAGCTTTGAATATATATGAGCTGATCACTATTATTTTTTTAGACAAAGGTCTTGGGGTTTCTTAAATCCATTTAACTGCATAATTGTCAGGTTTTCAGGAAAACAGTCAAAATTCTCAGTTTTATTTTTGGTGCTCTCATGAAGTAACCTACCCATAGGGCTGAGGGGGCTCATACGGTCGCTGCTCTGCTGCCGCGTCAGGTGTTCCTTGTAGCAAACAGAGCACATGCCATTGGTTCTGGGGTTGCCATAGAAACCACAGCCGGTGGCACAAAGCATTGGCACCGGGCTCTGGTTTGTCTCTTGGGCCATTGCTAGCAGAAAAAGAAAAAAGAAATAGAGAGAGAATTTTTATTGGACTGACAAACACACACACAATGAGCATTTTACAACATGAATAAGTTTGAACAGACACACGCGTGAAGTCATAAAATGAAAACGCAGAAGGGTAACATCCCTCTCTCTCCCTCTCCTTCTCTCTGACCTGTCCTTTAGCCTGAATGCATTAATGAATGCATCTCCACAGGAAGTCCAGAGAACAAACAACACCCACTGTATTCTGATCAGCACCTTGGCAGAAACTGGACTCTGTTCTCTCCCAAAGCTTTGTTCACTGTTGTGTCCCCCCTTTTCCTCCCCCACATGGCCCTCTTTTCACTGGTTTGAGCTCAGCTAGCTTGTCTTTATCCTCAGTTGTAACCCAGCACCCTTCCATTCTCATACAATAAATAAATTGTTACAGAAAACTTCATAACTTTTTTCCCTTTCTCGTAGGTGGGTGGGTAGCAGAAGCTTATTGTGTCATGCTCGGAAGAAATCAGCTTTTGAAAACTAACACATCATCACTGAGCATCATGATTAACACATGACAGCAAATGACTCCTCACAATAAGCAACACCCTCATCTCTGAGTCACGAGCAGAGTCTGGGCTACAAAAGGAACAAAAACAGGCAGTAAAACAACAGCGTGTCCTTATCTGAAGCCACAAGATCATGTGTTAAGGGGAACAAAGTAGGTCAGAAAGTCCTCCTCTCTGTCCTCAAGCTTCTTGCCACACACACAGATTTCTAAACTTACCAAGTCATTTCTCCCCACATCATACGCCCATAAACAAGTGAGCGTGTGCGTAACTTGGCTAAACGTGGGGCCCTATGACGTCGTTCCTCTGCTCTGTTGCAATGTACTACAGCGGGAATTTGTGTGATAGGCGGTGCAGCCTGTAAGGCAACAGATCAGAGACACCTTGATGAATGAACAAACAGACAGGCAGGAAGTCTGAAGATTAGTTGGGTAAGAGGAACTCGCCTGCCAGTCCTGCCCTGACTGTTACACAGATCAACTAAAACCAGGCTCTCACCCCTGGAGACAAACACAACCAGAAACTGCCAGCATGCACAGTTGGAGAGTCATATTCCTGCTGTAAACAACCTTTAGACCTCTGTGTTGTAACATGGCAGCTGCTCGCTCGCTCGCTCGCGTTGGTGTGAAGCTCCTCTTTATTCCAGTCACAGACACAAACAGGGGCACAGGCTGTCTTTATGTTTCAGGAGAGGCTGCCAGTTGTTTTAGAACATCCTGTCAGTTCACTCAAGGTATCATGACCTCACAAACAGACTAACAAGTGCTATTAAATCCTAAGCCAACCCCTCCCTCACCCCCCTGCCCCTGCATGCTATCGCTGCCGTGTCAACAAAGGGTTTCCTTGGAAAAGCCCACAAAGACCTTCTCTCCCTCAAGATCACGTGTTCAGCTGCTGACTGCTGAAAATACCAGACAGGAGGACTGAGCTAAAGGCTGGGATCTGCTGAGAGGCTTGAAAAACATCTTTCCTCTAGGTGTGCTCATCAGGGTCCCATTTTAAAATACATACACCCAGAGACCCCATTTTAGCAAACAAATCTCTGTATGGACTGTAAGTTTTCAGCAAAACATCTCCACATCACATATCAATCAGCATCTCTAAAATCTGGACAAACATCTGAAAAAAGACTAACAACTAAAAAGAAAACATAAAAAGAACCATGGCAGTCTTTAGATTAACCCAGGCTGTTGACTTTCTGAAACAAAGGAACAATGAATAGTGTGCCTCAGCTGTCACGTTTGAGTCCAGCTGTCAAACAGCTAGCATGTCAACCTAACCTTTACCAAAGAAGAATGAGGAGATAAAGCCTTTGAATGACCACGTGCTGCATACTCACGACTTTAATGCATCTAATCATCCAATTAGGGGTAGTAACATACACATTGGAACGATTTAAAGTCAAATTATTGTTCACTGGGTAAACAAATACCTATGCTTGGCTCTCTGAAGTTGGCTAAAATGCCCAAATATGACAACTTCCAATGTGTTTTGCTTAACATGTACTTCCAAGAGGGTAAGTCAGGGGGTTTCCAGTATAGAGTGGATTATCAGCCTCTATCATTAAGTAGCTACTTCCTGTCTCTCAAGGAATTGGTGATAACATGAAAATACTGGCACAACTTGAATTCATGCAGTTTGTTTCATGGTCAAAGCCAGTTTACAGAGCATATGCAAAAATCTCCAGCAAACAAAAGAGAAGACAGCTTCTGTATCAGCAGCAGGCTCAGCTCATATTTCAGGCCCTGCTGGACTGAAAACTACTGAGTCACACCGAGGGGCAGAACAGAAAAGCCCACTGTTGTTTTGGCACAGACAGCATATTGTTTTTTACCCCTTATTTTATGTAAAAGGAGGAATAATGTCGCAAAAAAATCTTCGGAGCCGGACAAGAAGGCAACAGCAGTCGTGTTTTCTGTAATAACCTACAGTCTAGACAGTGTGGTCTCTGCTCCCTTTGTTTCTTCATTCCTCCTTTGTCTACAATCTCTCTGCTTCCTGTTAAGACATCGTTTTGAAGCTCCTCTTTCTCGCAACCTCTCACGTACAAACCATTTTTATGTGTTTTCCACGAAGTAATGTGAGCAACCTCGATTATATAATCACTCTTAAGTACTTAGAAACGACTTGGTGTTGCCACATAGCTCTCAACACCGAGCAAACCTCGTTTTCACCAAACTACAGCAAACGCTGGGCAAAGCTACCCTGACGACCATTTAATATTTAACCAAAAAGCTCTGTAGTAATTTCAGAGGACTTCTCTCGCTCTACTTGGCTATTCGGCTTATGAATTTTCTATTTCTAGACAGGAATTAGCTGGCTTTGGTTCCCCATCCCCCAGCGGGGGAAATAGAAAAACAAGAGACAGCTACCAGCACTATGTAGCTCCCTCCCTTGTTTTTCTCCTGAACCAGACGGAGTCACGTTTGAGGGCTTGTGATATTCCCAGTATGGAGGAGGACGGTGGTGATGATCGCAGTTTGATTTACAAAAGACAAAAGCACAATCTTCTTCTTCGCCATTGTTTCAGTTGAACGAGTGACCATGTTCACTGGTGACTTACTGTTAAATGTGTTGGTGGTTGTCGTAGTTACATGATAGGTGAGGTCTCAGCTGTTTTAGCTACAATAAACACCATATCATTCGCCTGAAAGTCTCCAGTGAACAGGGTCACTCGGTATACCGAAACACCACACAAAACCGTCACGCATACACCACCTGACCTTTCAATACAGCGTTAAAGGTCGTCATGACCGACCACTAACCCGCACAAACACCCATCTTTTCATGTGAACCGCATCATGTAAGCTTACTTCAGCTTTCATCCTGGTTAAAAAGAAAAATAATCCAAGATCATCACCTGCTAAAAATTAATGAAGTTTCTTGCGAGACGACAGGGAAAGTAGCCGTTTGTCCAGGCAGGAGGAAACCGGTTGGTGGGTTTCAGGTCCCAATAATGTCCGTTTGACTGTCTTTTGGTGTTGATGTGGCGTCGTCCCCCTTTCAGGCAGCTCTATGTGGGTTTATTTCTCCCTTCCTCGCCCTCCTTCCTCTCTTCCTCTCTCTCTCCGTCTCTCGTCTCGTTCCTTCTGGATGGATGTTTGTTTCCTTCTTTAGTAAGAGGAGTGGCGGATGATGTCACGGGTAGATCAACGTGTTGCCATTGGCTGCGCGCGGAGCCCCCGAGCGCTGAGTACAGTTCTGCGAGGGGGTTAGCCTGCAGTGCGCATGCGCCATACAGTCTATGATTATTACACATCCATTCGTCATCCTCCTACAAGGCCACGAATCTTTTTATTGAGTAATCCACCTAAATGAATGGACAAATGAACAGTGGTGCTGACATGACCGAATAATCATAAAAAAGTGATGAATGATTAAGAGGCAAGGTGATGTCCTGGGAAAGCCTCTTTGTCAAGATTTCACATCTGTACAAAGCCTTGTTTTTGTTTCTATCACTTTGTATGTTTACTTCCGTCAGAGGAACTAAACAGGGGCAGACTTATAAATGGAAAGGAGTTTGTAGTTGGAGAGTTTTGGCTGATAGTGAACTGCCCACTTGACCACCCACCCTCAAACATACACATACACCGATACACAAACAGACTTATTGTGCTGACGTAATGTGTAAACATGTTTTCTTGGGTGTAGCAACAGACAACAGGGACAAGGTGAGGTCAACATCAATGGGATACTGTGCTGATACAAAAAACATGTATTTTACATACACTGAATATTTTCAAAATGAGAGTTCATTTTTTTTTGTAAATGATATGTCTATATACACTGCTGAGTTTCAATGATAACTTTAATTATGAAAAAAAACCACAACATACATGACAGTTTTTCAACTCCTGCCTGCCTTGAATGCAGCGTAATCTCATCCAAAAATGTTCAATTAATGTGCTGACTCAGGTTTTCATAATAACACAGCTTAATACATGTAATTGCTTTAATCTTAATCTAGCAATTACAAGTATTTTCTTTGCTCATACTTCCAGGTACCCCAAAATATTTCTACTTCAAATACCAAGCATCTCTTAGCAGCGACCTCAATGTCCTCACCTTGAAAAAATGTCTACAATGCATGCAGGTTTTTACAAAGGAAGAAATTCTCTGCCTAACACACACACACACACACACACACACACACACACACACACACACACACAAATGAATTGTGTTGACGTTGAGAGTGTAAACATGTCTTGTGGGAGGACGTAAAAGATAAGAGCTGAACTGCATCAACAGATAAGGAAAGTTGCAGGATGTACAGCTGTTTAAAAGCAGTTGTGAAAGATACATTGGTTTTCAAATGCTGTTTCCACCAAATGGGCCAGTGGTTAGAATTTATGCAGCTGTAGCCAAAACAGTAGGTCAACAGGGTTTAGAGTATGTATACATCTGTATCTGTCTGCTTCTAATGTGTCCATGCTACTTTATTAGACCTATTCTGACTCAGATTCCCCCTCAAAAGTACCCACAGAAATAAAAACTACATAGGAGTCCCTTGGTCCCTGCTCATCACCCCCCTAGGACCGTCAGGTAAGCGAAGTATTATGACATAAATGAAGCTATGGTTTTAATATTGCATCCTGTTCAATAGTGTGTTGAAGTACCACGTAATGAATATGATGTTCATAGTGGAAATACAAACATACTAAGACATTCATTGGTACCATGAGCTTACACATTGGGCTCTGCTGTTATTGAACATTCTGGGGAGCTTTCATTGGCTAGTTAGGACATGATTCCCTATCTCAAGTGTATTAGATGAAGACCATGGTGTGTGTAGTTGATTTGTTGAAATCAAAAATTTATGTTTAGTCAAATCTACAAACAGTTTGAAACAGAAAATTTTAAAATGGTTTTCCTTGCTGTGTTGCATTCAATCAGAATTGGGATTACTCCGGGCTTCTTTGTTCCTACATATAAGGACTTTTAAATTCTTGGCTATTGCCCAGATGACAACAAGAATCTAACAGACCATGATGCTGAACTGTCACTAAAATACCAACATCAAACTGATTGTGCAAAGTTTTCTCTGACATCAAGTTTTACTCAGGGCTGTTTTTTTCAGCCAGCAGATTGTATCATCTACTGCTGATGTTTTGCAAACAACTTCCTTCTTCTCACTCACAGTTGATCATATGTTCTATAGTTTACCTTGCAGGTTTAACAAGTCCAGACATACTCCTCCACCTTATCAGGGTAACGTCACACACATCCCCAGGCGCTGCAGGCGGCACACGGCAGCAAACAAACACTCGGGGGTAGGGTGGATGGGTGTTTTTGTGTGAGAGAGGACGAGGGGACATGCTGACACCCATCAGCGAGGGGATTCGTGGAAACTTGGTACCTGAGTACAGTTTGGAAACAACCTACCAGCACAGCCTGTTTGCAGCCAGTTGAAACCGGAACACATGATGAAACTGAGAGAGATGTTGCCAAGAGAAAGTAAAAGCTGGTCCAGCTGCTGAACTTCCCCTAGCTTTCTTGAGGGGATATACGGATGGATACAAATGTTTACCCACTACACTGTGTTCTCCTTGTTATGCAACATGTAAACAAAAGAAAAGACGATACCTTTTTTGTCATTTGAACAGCTTTAAACACTGAGCAACAAGTTTTAAACAAACATTTTCAAACCATAGTGTATCCAAGTGTTTTATTCTTTGTCAAACAATATACATCAGAAAGAGGTTGAAAATGAGATCTACTTTGTGTTTTATTGTAACTTTAATTACACTCTTAAATGTCAGCATTACAGCAAAATGTCAGGAGATTTTAAGTTTTTGAATTCCATCTCTTATAAGCTGCATCACTTTGTGTTTAGCTGTGCAAACTTCCATCCAACAGAGTGGGAGGACATTTAATATTTCATGTATATGGTTGTTGTTCATTCTTTGCAATCATTTAAGTTATGACATCTCAGCAGCAGGGCTGTCTGACACATTTTCTTTTTATCTCATGTGCTTTTGCTTTTGTTCTAATATACTTTTTTATTCTGTAAAAATGGTTGTCTCTGTGTGTAATGAACTTTTTTGTTGGTGACTTGGTAATTTCTCATTTTTACTTACCTTTTTAAAGCCCTAGTGGCACATACCAATGGAGTATCACACTTTGCAAAAGAAAACATTTTCTGGATCAGTTTGTAGTCTTCACTCTCTGTTGCGTTTTTCAAGTTCAATCACCAGTTAGCTGATCATGGGATAATTTTAAGGAAAATACAATATTACTTGTTCTTTCTTTTAGAACCAGATGTATATGTTGATGTGGCAACTGATCATTCATGAAAATTGAATCTTTCATCGGGCCAGATTGGTCTATCTCTGACCAAAGCTAGCTTAATTGCGATGTGATAGTGCAAATATGATACAGGTGTGTGCAGCCATGTGGCTCCAGTGAGCTATATAAGCAAAACTATTATCACAGGAATATGAGCTGCACATTTGCATTTTTTTAACTGAAATAAACTCAGTGTCACACAATGTTCATGCTGCTGTCTGTTGATCTTTTCCAACTTCAAACAAAGACTCATTTTGATAACAACGAGTTCATTTGCATACAACCAGAATAGGCCAGGAGGATCCAGAAACATTACTCATTGATTAAAGTGATAGTGTAATCAAGTAACTCAATCAAATGATAGAAAGAGGTGATGTGTTGGCAATACAATAGGCAGTCATGTTTTGGGTTAAAAGTCTGTCTAACAGGATGGTTCAAAATCTCATCATGTGGTGTTTTGATGCAAATCCTCCTGCCTGTATCAGTTACTATTGAATGGGACTCTCATTGTACAAGTGTTAGCTTTTGGTATGAGTAAAGAAAGCACAGGGGGATGGGGAGAAGGCAGCTTGTTTCTTACACTGAGCTCTCTCTCTCTCTCTTTCTCTCTGATTGTTTTGTTTAAACATCCCTGTAAGCAGAAGCATAAAAAGGAGTGTGTGTATGGGAAGTGTATATGTCTGTTTAGTATGTGAAGGTTCATGGGTTTCAGTTAGGGGAGGGAGCAGCTGAGGAGAGAGTGGGAGGTGTCGAGTATCATGACCCATCCCCCTCGCCGTCATACTTGTGCCTCTGCTTGTGTGTGTTTTCAGTTCCAATGTATGTGTGAATATGTGTTTGTGTGTGTATGTGTGGGTGGTTCAGTATAATGGTGCTGGTGGCTGTATTGAAGGAGAAAAGACAGGGGGTGAGGATCCTTCTTCTCGGCCATGATGTGTGCACGTGAGGAGCTGAAAGTGACAATGTTGCTATGACAACGGATGCATACAATTTGCAGTGAAGCTTTTGTAGCAATCCCCCTGCCCCCTGAATGAATTTTAGTTTGTGTGTGTGTGTATGTGTGCAGGGGGGGGATTACTTATGTGAATCTGGAACAGCCTGTATGTAGTTACCAGGCAGATACTGGCCCATCTCAAATACACACACACACACACATACACACACAGAGGGGCACAGCTTGCCCGTGTCTGGCGTCGGCGTGGTGAGACACTGTTGATAAAGGGGCTAGGGGTGGAAATGGCAGCTTATCCATTTACATAAGCTGTGTGCGGGGCTCGATAAGCTCTGCACTGAGGCTGTTTAAAAACTTGATCCCCCCCACCCTGCCCCGTCCACATTCAAGTTCATGTGCAGCCCTGCAAGAAGGGTGTGACGATTTTTTTGTGTGAAAGTGCCACGTTTGTGTGTGTGTGTGTGTGTGTGTGTGTGTGTGTGTGTGTATGTGTGCATGTTAATGTCAGTAAAGAAAAACAGAGAACAGCATGAACAGAGGGTGCCTGTCTGAATGATTACGGGGAGATCAGAGACAGCTTTGTTGTAAATCCTCGTACTCTCAGTTCCATTTACTCTGTAGTTGATTTAATTGTTGAGGAAACACAGGTGGAAACTTGAGGTGGGACACATTGGAACTGCCCCCCTCCCCCCACCCTTCTCTTTAAGGAGTCAAAAAGAAAGATATAATGTACTGAAAGAGGATATAAAGAGACTTAAAGCAATAAAGAGACAAAAAGAGGGAGAAATAAAAAACACCAACATCATGGCTTAGATGAATATGATGTGCTGATTCAGCATCTACTGGCCATTCAGTCCCTCACTTGTGCTGCCACACAACTCCTCTGCCTCTCTCATGAATGTGTGTCTTGTTTCCCAACTTTCCCAGCACACTTTACTCTTCCCTTCATCCTTTCTCTCCCCCACTTCTCTTCCTCAGACACAAAAACCTCACCATACATGGATATCTGGATGACTGCTGGGTTAACCTGCTGCATGTGTTTAAATGTGTCAGTTGAAGTGTGTGTGTGGAGTGACAACTTACAGAAAGGTAGCATATTTGCAAGAAAAACAATGTGTCCATACTGCTGTGGAGCCATCTGCATAAACACAGTGCTCTGTGTGGGTTAAGGAGCTGATCTATGGGACTCTATGTTCAACCACATGTCTGTGTGCACTGAACAAATGTGAACCCCTGCATGTGAGTGTATGTGTGTGTGTGTGTGTGTGTGTATGTGCGTGTGTGTATGTGCGTGTGTGTGTATGTACATGTGTGTGCAGCAGATGTCCTGTGTTCTGTTCTGTTCCCCAGACTGGTTGGTCTTTGTTGCTGTTCCCTCGTGCAGACGGGGCTGGCCACGTGCTTCTCTGTCTGCAAGAGTAAGCCCCGCCCCCGTCCCTTTAATCTGTCAATCCCAGAAGCCAAGCCCCGCCCCCAACAACACAGAGAGGCTGACAGGGTCCGCCCCCGTGCCTGATGACGCTGTTTTACTCACGCATACTCACCATGCTCTCTTTTTCTCCCTCTCAGTCACACACTCCCACACTTTCTGTAGCTGTGCCATGAACACGATGCATAGTAGTTGAGCAATACTCTTTCTCCTTTTAAATCCATGTTCAGCAGATTTCTGGGTCGTTTTTCTCCTGACTTCCTTTGTGTGGAAAGCTGAAATGTTCTTCCCGAAGATGTTTCTGCCTTCCACTACTTCCATACTTGGATAAAATTCAGTTCTCAGCAAAAACAGGAAAAAGGAATTTAGTGGAGAGGGACACAAGGGAGCGAGAGATGTGGGCTGGGGCTAGCTTTTGAAGAAAAGACACGTGGGCCAAGGATGGCTTTGAATCATGATTCATTTTGTACCTTTTGTATGTATTTTTTTTCAAATTCCATGTATAAAACAAAGATACAAGTCCTGGAGCTGTATTCAGAGTGATGTGTTTGTCTTACAGAAAAAAGAGGTCCAACCTCTGCTGAAAGGCAGAGTTGTCATTTGTCCCAGACAGAGTTTCAGGTTAACACCCTGGATCATATTTAAGGTTCATGATACTGCCTGCTTTGAATGTCTTTAATAACATGTCTTCATATGCTGTGATTATCTCATATTGAATCCCTTTGGCAGAAATGTGACTATGACCTGAGTCACACCTGATTAACCTGCACTCCCATCTCAGTTGCCTTCCCTCTCTGACAAAAACAGCCAGGTTTTACCCTCAGGGGTAAAACTCCCTGCTGATTTACATTTAGCGTCAACAGTTGTGCAGCTGAAGAGGCTTTATTGCCTCACAAAGTTCACAGGGTTGATCATTATCAGCAAAGAAAGACAGGTTCAGGATCACATGTACTGACAGTATTTGTTTTTGACAGTTGCATTACCCTTAAGTAAAAACTGTAAAAATGGTAAAAACATTATTATGACACACGTGAGTCTTGAATCTGAAAACTCCTTCGTATTTCATGAAACTTCTACAGTTATGTTGTCTTTTGCCATCAACAACATGGTAAAAGTAAATTGACTCGTAATTTTATTCCTACTTTCTTTCTACACTCACACTCACCCATTCACACCACAGTCACACTCTCATGGCAGAGACTGCTATAGGGGACCAGTATCAGTGAATCTCCTCCTTACAAATTCACACCCCAATAATAGTGGGAGCAATGTAGGGCTCAGTTTCTTGCTCAAACACACGTTGCCATGTGACTGAGGGAGCTGGGATCAAGCCCCTTCTGGTTGAGGGACGACCAACTCTACCACTTTGATAATACATTTGTAAACACAGGCTTCCTGTGACTCAGGCCTGTTTTTCCTGCCTCTGTAACCTTAAGCGTTCGGGCGGAGGGGATTTGTGACAAACAGATCATCTGTTACAGAGTGTGACACATACTGTACATGCTGACCCTACTCCTGAGTGTGAGACATGCTCCTCTCTAGATGACTGACAGTCTCACTAAACACAGTGATGATGCAAACAAACAATCAAAGGATCAAAGTGAAATGAAAGACAACACAAAGACATTATGAAATTTTGGTAAGACCGTACCATCTGAGTTCAACTCTAAATCATAAGCCATGACATACAAGGAAACCTCTCCTATTTCACATGTGCACATTGGAAACATTTCCAAGAATTTCCAGATGCCCCCCCCCCCTCTCCAATTGACCACGTGTAAGTGGGAGGATAACAATAACAAAAGTGGAGCTGAGCTTGTTGAAAGGGATGAGTCTTGGGAAGCAGAGCATGAGGTCACATGTATGTTGGTAACATGATGCTACACATAGAGACGGATTAAGTAACTTTGTTCTGAGAGTGATTGTCCTTCAATATAAGATATTTTGATTGATCATCGTGTAGTCTGTTCTCCCTCCAGGTTTGTATCAGTCACATCAACCTCCTAAAACCCTGCGTCGACATATGTGGCCATTGCATCTCTGCCTCTGGGACCCATGATTCTTTATTTCTTTAAACTGTGACCTATTAGCCACATTTAGGGACACTGACTGTCATTTTGTGGTGTTATCACATTTCATCCATTTCAGTGAAAAAACACTTGATTAAAATAGAACCTCATTCCCGAGTGAACTATGATAAGTCGTTGTATTTTTATGTAAAATTGGCAAAAACTAATCAAATATATTGGGAAATTGATATGTTTTAGATGAGCACGTTAGACCATTTTCTCCTCCTTTTTTGGCTGTGGCCAAAAAAACTTACCAGGACAAAACATTGTGAAGCTTTCTACCAAAAGAAACCATTAGAACACATTTGTGCTTTATTTACTGAAAGACAGAATCACAAATAAAACCATATATAGCACTGGCTTTATCTACATGAGATAAATGACAGAAATGAACATTTGCTGTCTGATTTGTTTCAGTACCCTTCTTGTGGCCTTGTCAGAGCTCTGAAATCTATTCCTCAGGTGATCATCCCTGCTGTACAGTGATATATGTCCATTTACAGTCAGATACACCCAACAGTTTGTTTGATGACTCTCTGCTCATGTGGCCTCGTTGACCTTCCTCACCTCTGTTCAAAGTTGCACCCCTCGCTGCAGCTAACTTTAGCTGAGGGGAAACAGATCTCCTCTCCTACGTTCCTTGTCCCCATATCACACTCACACAAGTGGATGAACATCTACATACTCAAACATGCTAACATGTCTGTGACACTCTGGGCTTCCTCCACACGTGCACAAACTCCCACAGACACACATGCAGAAAATAAGGCAGTTCAAGATAAAAATAATCCCTACTGAAGCACAAGGGGTTCTTCCTACACACTATAGTACAGAGCACCACCGCCCTCTACTGGTCAATTTGACAGGAATTGTTCCCTGAGATCTTCTTGGGGTTTTGTAAGTTCTCCTCAGACACCTTTCCTAACTAGATCCTGCTTTCCAGTCTGTTGCTCACACTGTAGTTGTTCATTTATTTTTCATCTTAAAGCTACTGCAATGTTTTTTATTTTATTTTATTTTATTTTTTTATCCAGGAACAAATAAGATTGGTATTAATACTGATGTTTCCCAATGATCGAATACAGCAAACCAGACCTTCAACACAAAGACTGAAAATTTCAGTTTGGTCTTTTAAATGTCTGAAAATCACTGGTGAGACATGTCAGACAAGGTTAATAACTACGCACTGCTGAGTTTTGTTTTTATTTTCAAGTCATGCAAGGCCTTGTCAATGCAAGAGCACCCTCATTCAAAAAAGCAAGAAAAGTCTTGAGTTTAAAACAACCTGCACTTATATAGCATTGCAACAACAACAACCTAAAACTTGAGAGGTGGCTTTGTAACTTTTCCTTTAACAAATCCCAAAGAAAACTCTGCGTCCGAGCAGAGTAGAACAGATGAGCGCTCATCATAGACTGTGTGATGTATGTATGAAGTATTTGTAACATCGCCCATCTGTTCATGATATGGAGTTTTGAAGCAAATTTGAGTTTCCACTCTAAAAGCTTTAGGGAATCAGCTTGTTCGTCAGGTGAGCTGTGTAACAGAATGGTATAAACTTGTGATAGGAGTATCTTCTAAACTGATGAGTTAGTAAAGAAAAAAAAAATCACCTCTTACAGTGTTTGCTGTTGGAGAAATAAAGAACTCAGACTGAGGGGTTTTTTTGTACCAGGCTGTAAAAATGTTTATTTCTGCTGTAGATGTTATCTTTGTTTGGTCTGGTGTATGTGCACATTCAGGTACTTTGGCATTTTCACAAAGTTTACTCAAGAACCAGATCTAATAAGTCAACTTTTGCAGCCATTCCAAAACAATGTTTCTGTGAACTGAACGACAAAAATGCAACAATAGTTCATTGCTTTCTACAGAAGACACTAATAATGTGCTAATAGAGGCTTGCTAAACAAAAATTTCCCAAAAGTGAAACATTTAATTGTTGAAATAGAAAAGAAAGAAGTATTTTGTGCTTAAATACTAATGCACAGATGCATGTCAACATCTGCAGTAGACTTTGTCTCCTGGGGTCACTGATGATAACCAAAAACTTAAACTGGGGCAAACATGGGGAAAACAGCATCAAGGACAGCAGAGTCTGAAGAATCTGAAAAGTTTGAAGATAGAAGATGTTTCATTTATCTACTGAAACAAACCAGCACCCTGTCACATAATGCGTTTTACAGTGCTCTACCTCCGTCCAGATTTCAAGTTATGGCAGCAAATATAATTCTCATGGGTCTTTTGCTTTCTTTTCAATTTTTTTTGTTAAAAATGTCCAAGATGTACGCTCCAGCCTAACTTTGAAGTCTTGTGCTCTTTTTCTGTACATAGTTTATAAAATAAAAGAAAATTTACATTCATTATGTAATAAATCATGAAATATTTCATCCTTAATTTTGCAGGATCAGCCTTTATTTCATGAGACAGAGCAAACTGGACCAAAAGTTTACCTTACATCACCCCTCAGCTGAGTCATCACCCATGATACGGAGACAAACAGTCCCTCAGAGAGTCATGACCCTCAGTTTGGCCCACTGCTCTCTCATCCCCTCTTCTTTTTATCTTTACACTCATAAACACACACACATAGCTGCATAAAGGCAGTCATAACTGTTTTGAATAATTGATCACCAGTGAAATTGCGTAGCTCTAGGGTTTCCATGCTGTCATTGTCCCTGTTTCGGGTCGATGGATGGCAAGGAAAAAGTGAACTTCTCATGCGAGTTACTCATCGTGTACCTGCCCCTCATCAATGATACACACACACACACACACACACACACACACACACACACACACACACACACACACACACACACACACACACACACACACACACACACACACACACAAACTTCATTCCCATGGCAGTGCGTGGGCTTGGCTTGGATAACCTGTCCTTCCCTGAGAGGATGCAAGAGAAGACTGTACAGCTTCACTCTCACCGGGGTCACTTGGAGCTTGGCAACTATTTCTAGAGATTCAGGATCATGAGAGAAAGATGTCTCGAAGCAGTCTCATCACCTCTGAGAACGACAGTAAGTTTATTTTCATGACCCAATTGCTCTTTTTGGTTTCAGGTTTGATGATGCAGGAGTTCTGCCAATACAGGATAGTTGGTCTCTAAAACAGAAGAAAAAAAGTTGTAATTTTTGTGGCAAAGTCCCCTTTTGAATTTTATACATTTTTACTTCTATCAACATGTCTATTTGTATAAATATTTCTGGTTATTACTAGTTATAAAAGAGAAAGCTCTCGTAGTGTTTATTGCAAAACTGATAACTGATTTTACCCTATTTTAAACAGAAGCATTCATTATGTAACTGTATAATAGCATTAGATTTAGTAATACAAATGAACTGGGGAGGTAAGCACTGGATTTTATTTATCATTCAGAAAGAACAACAATTAAACTTTGAACTCCTTTTAATCCTCCCTCTCATTTTTCATTTGCATCCTTCTCACTCAGTTGCATATTTGGGATCTGGCCTCTGGCTGTCTCCCCATCGTCCTTTCTCCCTTCATTAGGCCTTTGTTTGCCTCCTTTGTGCTACTCTCCAGCACACGGCCTTAATGACCCGTGTGCCGGCCACTCCGGTTACATTAAGGACACACATCAAAGGGCCGACTACATAAATATCAGTTCAATTTGTCAGTGCTTCTCTTTGTTTCCCTTTTAAGTGCAGGACAATAGAGCCAGGTACACAATGAGGCAGGTTAAGCCCTGTAGGTGAAAGGGGTCAGTGTTTATTGTGGATATAAAAGCAGTGGACTGGATTTGCAAAGCTGGGGTCATCAAAGGTGAAAAGGGAAGATTGTGTTAGAAAAGGTGACTTAATTTAAGTTTATGAGCGTGGCTACTAGATATATCTAACACAAACCTGAGATAGCTAAGTTGCAATTTTCAGTCATCATTAATAGTCAAGTTAACTGTGTTTTAAAGAGATGAAGAAGTCGAACCTTTAACCTCTTGAGACCCAGCGTCCACATATAAGTGGACATTACATTTTTGTGTCTCAGACCGATGATACTACATTTTTTCCAAATTTTAATCTTTTTCGCCAAAGAGACACTGCCCACATAATTTTAGGTGATATCACAACATTACACCAATTTTGGTGAAACAACAGTATTTATGACTTTTTGTCCTCTAATATGAATTTTTTACATCCTTATTTTAACTTTTTTATCCTTTGTAAAGTTTTAATGTCTTTCTTTGACTTTTAATCAATAATTGTGCAATTTATCTTGAAATTTTGACTTCTTAAACCTCCATATTTCAAATTTTCAATCCGTAAATACATATTTTGTCTCTTAAATCTTATATTCTGTCCACACTTTTGACTATTTGTCTCCTCAATTTGACTGTTTTTTTTCCTTGCATCACCTGTTTACCCCCTTATTTTGACTTTTGATTGCTTGACTTAAAAATCTTGATTTCTTTCTTTGACTTTTAATCCACTAATGGGCAATTTATCCTATTATTTTGATTCTGTAAACCTCCTTATTTTGACTTTTTACTCATAATTATGTGTTTTTATATCCTAACTTTAAAAAAAAATATTTGATCAATACTTTTGACTTTTTATTGACCTAATAACATTGCAAACAGAACTTGTACAAAGTTATATTTCATCTCCTCCTCCCTCAGTTGACATTGGACTGGAACTAACAGGTGAGTGTATCCGTCCTCCAAATGTAGTTTGATGGCTGTTATGTGCACCAAGGCCAGATTCAACCCTGACACCAAGGAAAAAACCATCACATTATCCTGCTTGTCACCAGAAACCAAATACAGATAAAAACAAGCTGACTCTATAAATTATGAATGACAGATAATTTCATTCATAAAAAAGCTCCTTGGATTTGATGGTTGGTCACTGAACTGACGTCAAACTGAATCATTTCATTCATGTTACATCCTCATGTCAGCCTGCTTGAGTTCGGTTATGAGTTCAGGGATGTTTTGCCATAATCAATAATCTAAAGTTTTGTGCTTCCAAAAAATTGGAAAATTGAAAAAAAAAGACTCCCCAATACTGTTTTCTAAAGCTATCCACAACTCAACACTGTCACCAAGTGGAAGCAAAAATAAATGAACTAAATCATTCTGCCAAACATCCTGTTGATCGATGTGATACACGTGTGTTCAGGTTGTGTCCAAGGTTGCTGTTGTTATTCAGGATAAATTATCATGGTCAGTTTTTGAAGCAGCTTGGAGATCGGCCAGGTGAAAATTACTGCATAAAACTGAAATGATATGAAGAGTCAACAATAAAGCGTCATTGATGTGAGCATGGATGTATTCAGGAAGTTTATGCTGCTTTGCTGAATAACCACAAAATGTAATTGTTTTTTCCATAACAGGTGAGGATGAAGTTTCTACCTTGCAAGAACACAAAAGGGAAAGACAGAGAAGAAGAAGAAAAAGAGATGAAGATCGAGAGAAAAAGAAAAGGAGAAATGAAAGGAGCAGAGATGCATCTACAGCTGGAGAATGTGAGGAGGAGCCTCAGTCTGAGAAAAGAGACAGAAGTAGAAGAAGGAGAGAAAGGAGGGCTCAGGAAACAGAGGGAAGAGAAGTGGGAAAAGATGGGGAAAGGACCCGAGTGAAAAGTGGTAAGGCAGAAAAAACAAGGAAAAATATAAAAAACGAAAAGACAAGAAAACTGGAGAAGGGAGGAGAAGAAGAAAATGGAGATGTCAAGGGAAAAAAGAGACATGGGAGTGCCAAAAAGGAGGAGAAAGAAGAAGATGAAGGTAAACACAACGTTAAGGATCAAGCACAAGAAGTGAAAAAGAAGAAAAAGAGGCAAAAGAAAGTGGAAACAAGGTAAAGTCTGAGCTCAGCGTCAAAGTCTTTTACTGGCCATGACATTAGTGTCACATTAAAAGGTGCAAAGGAAAATAATACTTGCTCTTCTCAGTTCAGAGCAGGAAACAAATGATGAAGAGGAGAATAAAGAGGAGGACAAAGAGGGGGAGGAGGTGAAGCCTGAGTCCCTATCACCAGAGGAGCTGGAGAAGCTGAAGGAGGCCGTGGATGAGAAGAAGAAATTAATCCAGGGTTTGAGAGGAAAACCATGGCGCATGAAGAAGAAACTAGTGACTTTACGGTTAAATCTCTCACAACTTGTGATTTATGGTTGTACAATAATCTTAGACAAACAGATGCTTTTTTAAATTTGACCAATTACAATCATTAAAAAAGTCCCTTTTTTCTCTGTAGGGAGTCCCAAGAGTTTGTGGAGAAATATGAAGGAGCTTTGGGAAAAGGAAAAGGAAGGAAGCTTTATGCTTATAAGGTCATGATGACCAAGGTAAGGACTCACGTACTGATCTAAGAGAAAGTTTTTCTTTTTTGAAGTGGGGTTGTTTAAGGTAGTCATCAATAGAAACGTTTCACCCACAGAGGAGTCTGTCAGCTGGGCCTCTTTGTGAAGAAATGAGGCAGAGACCCAGCTTAGATGCTGGTTAATGACAGCAAATAATCTTTACTGTTCGTTAACTGGGAAACCCTGTTGGTGCCTTGGTTGCTACTGACAAGTTTCTCTTGCAACCTGACTAAAAAAACAGCTGAACTTTCCCTTCATTGTCATCATTTGTAAAGGTAAAGGTCGAGATCTCACAGATAGATGATGCATTGTATTTTATTTGATCTTTTTTTGTAGAAATGGATGAAGTTTGAACGTGACTTTGAAAACTTCAAAACTGCCTGCATCCCATGGGAGATGAAAATCAAAGAGATTGAAAGTAAAGTTTGTGTTTCATTCTGATAAATTTTCTTTGGTTTCAGAACTGTACGCTGTTTTGATGGACACCCCCATGTTTTCTCTCACTGCCTCTCAGGTCATTTTGGCTCCTCTGTGGCGTCTTACTTTCTTTTCCTGAGGTGGATGTACGGCATCAACATGATTTTGTTTGGTCTGACTTTTGGCCTTGTTATGGTTCCAGAGGTACTGCACATGACTTTCCTTCATTACAGAAAGTCACAGCTATCTTTGAATCCATAACCAAAAAGCCTTTTTGATGTGTTGTCAACAGGCGTTAATGGGGCGACCATATGGCAGTATCCCAAGAAAGACTGTCCCAAGAGCTGAGGAGGCCAGTGCCATGGACTTTGCCGTCCTGTGGGACTTTGGAGTGAGTTCATTTAACATGTAAAGGCTCTAAAGATAGCACTGTGTCAGAGTTGATGATGAATGAATTTCTCATCGAGGATCACCTTAACTACAGTTTTGTCTCCCCAGGGATATGCTCAGTATTCAGTCCTCTTCTATGGTTTTTATAACAACCAGCGTGCCATTGGCTGGCTCAAGTTTCGCATGCCTCTGTCGTACTTCCTGGTCGGTGTGGGGACCGTGGCTTATAGCTACATGGTGGTCATAAGAACGTAAGTTTTTAGAAACTTGCACTTCAATCTCTTTAGGGTCTAGTGGCACCCTAAATCCTTCTTTCTGTTCAAAGGATGGCCCGTAACGCCAACGAGTCAGGTGTTGGTGATGATAACAGCTTTAATTTTAGCTGGAAAATGTTCACCAGCTGGGACTACTTGATAGGAAATGCTGAAACTGCTGATAACAAATTTGCTTCTATCACCACCAGTTTCAAGGTCAGTGCAGCTGATTTTTGTTGATTCTGTACTTGATGTTGTATGAATCTTTATCGTGTAACGTCTTGTACCTTAACAGGAGGCAATCTTAGAAGAACAAGAGAGCAGAAAAGATGACAACATCCACCTGACTCGTTTCCTGCGTGTGCTGGCAAACTTCCTGGTCTTGTGCTGCTTGGCAGGAAGTGGATATCTCATCTATTTTGTTGTGCGTCGCTCTCAGAAGTTTGCCCTTGATGGACTGGAGAATCACACCTGGTGGGAAAGGAACGAGGTACCAACCAGAGATAAAATTAATGAGAAGGAGGAAGATGTATGAGTCATTTTACTAACAAGCAAGACTTGTTGATTGTGTTAATCCCACTGGAAGAATTTAGCCATCAGACTTTTGACTTTTGACATTTCAATGCAGGAAACATGGGGATATGTTAGATTCCTATTACTGCTCTAGGTTGTTGTCTGTTTATCCTTCCTCCTTCAGTTGAATTTACATGTGGTGTAACATGTAAGTTTTATGAAGTCTCCTCCATCATTAGGTGAACATGGTGATGTCATTACTGGGGATGTTTTGCCCCATGCTGTTTGACGTCATCAGCACCCTGGAGAACTACCACCCTCGTGTGGCCCTGCAGTGGCAGCTCGGTCGCATCTTCGCTCTCTTCCTGGGAAATCTCTACACCTTCATCATCGCACTCATGGATGAGATCAACCTCAAAGTGAGAACTAGAGCCTGTGGGTGTGAGAGATACTTCATAGTTTACAACATACTGACCAGAAGTGTTCATTCTTATACAGAGGGAAGAGGAAAAAATAGTGAAATTTAATATCACCACGTGGGAAGCCAGTCTTTTCAATGGCACAGCGTCAGAAAACAGCACGACATCACCCATCACCATCAACCCTGCTGATGTACCCAGAGGGCCGTGCTGGGAGACAATGGTTGGGCAGGTCAGTGTGCACATGTGTGTTTGACTTCTGAGCCTGAGCCCATGTTGTGATGTTTCTGTTTGACAGCATAAAGCTAGGCCTAAGTTCATGTACTACCTGAAGTGTTGAAGCCCCCCAATAAGGCTGCATGTGAATAAAGGATAAAGAAACCAGCATCAGTTGATAAAACTAATCTAAACTTTAGACAAGTTATCAACCTATAATTTTGTTTCCAATCCACTTGGTAACTTTGGTTAAATGTGGAGCCAAAGAACATTAACTACCCAATCACAAGTATTTGAGAAAGCTTTGAAAAGCTTTGAGGAGATGTAAGAGGCGTGAGTGTGCTTTAAATTGGCCACCGATGACCCAAACCTTTTTTGTAAAAAGCGACATGAGGTCATTATCAGGGTAAAAATAATTGTTTAACGAGGCAGGGGTGTGAATGAGCTCTTGCAGAAGAAAATTATTTCCATGTGTAGCAGAGGTGACCTCATTGTTAAGATTTCATTATTGCAGTGAGTAAGTTTTAAGACAAGGGCAACACATTATTATTTCAACTTTTTTTTTTATAGCTATAGAGTTTATCTAAACCAGCTTGTCATTGTATTTTATTTTAAAACAAACACAAACATAGCAGTTTCAGCAATGTAACCATCTTTTGATTTCAGACTCAAAAAAAGTATGTGAGGGTGCTCATGGGAAATGTAGTCTTATCCTGGATAAGCTATATTTTAATCTAGAGGGATAAACAGCATGAAAACTCTGCACAGGGCCTTTAAATTCTGCACTTTGGAGAACTGGAAAAAAACCCAAAAAGTGTTTGGGCACGATACTTATTTTTCCTAAATTTTATTAATTTTAGGGACAACAATGGCAGCAGGACAGCTAAACAACACAAAACATGCAAACCCTAACGATTATAGGACATGACACATAAAACCTTACAATCACAAAAACATGACCAATAAGAAATAAATGAAAAAAAAATAGACAAATAAATGAAATAAAATAAAGATAACAAAGACGTGCAGAACTTCACAATGACATTACAAAACAGCAGCAAGATCAATACTCAGCCTCTGAACATCACATAACTCATAGAGACAGGAGTAGAGTAACTGACCCACCCAAAGAAAAGAGACCTATCTTTATAAACTGCTTGAATCGTGATACTTTTTGTCTCTTCAGGAGTTTGTTCGACTGATCATTTCTGATACCATGACAACCTATATCACCCTGCTGATCGGTGACTTCCTTAGAGCTGTGCTCGTTCGTTTCCTCAACTACTGCTGGTGCTGGGACCTAGAGGCTGGATTTGTGAGTCAATTATTTGGACTGATAACATTTGCAGTTCGGCTGAAGTGTGTATGATTATTTCATTTTTTTTATATATAGCCTGGCCTTTCTCTTGATGGTTTATTTAAGTTATGTTTATGAAAACTGAGTCTCAGCTCATTTTTTGTTTTTCTCGTCCTGCTTCTGAAAGCCGTCTTACTCTGAGTTTGATGTCAGCGGGAACGTTCTGGGCCTGATCTTCAATCAAGGAATGATATGGTGAGAAAAACACCCAACTGGGCAGGTTTGGTGAGCAATAATGAGCATGGTGTCATTTTACTTTTCCCCTTTATGATAAAGAACAGCACTTTCAATGCTTCATCTTATATTTCCTCCAGGATGGGAGCTTTCTACGCCCCCTGCCTGCCGGCTCTGAACGTGCTCCGCCTCCATGTGTCCATGTATCTACAGTGTTGGGCTGTGATGTGCTGCAATGTGCCGCAGGAAAGAGTCTTCAAGGCCTCTGGCTCGAACAACTTCTACATGGCCATGCTGCTTGTCATCCTCTTCCTGTCCACTCTGCCTGCCATCTACACCATCGTCACCATCCCCCCGTCCTTTGACTGTGGACCCTTCAGGTGATGGTGCTTCCTTTAAGATACACATATTTAGATATTCAGAAAATCAGATAATCTGACAGTGACTATCATTCTCTTCTCTCAGTGGAAAAAAGCGAATGTTTGATGTGATCCAAGAGACTCTGGAGTCAGACTTCCCTGCCTGGTTTAGTAAAGTGTTCAGTTATGCTTCCAACCCTGGACTGGTGCTGCCCTTCATACTGCTGATGGTGTGAGTTAAATAAACCTTCACACTGTGTGAATACACACTTTCTGCACAGATAAGAATACTCTCCCTAAAAATGTTGTCTTTTTTTCTCCCTCTAGTGGACAGTCAGAGGTTCTTTCTGTGAAATAATCTTATTTTGTCTTTCAGATTGGCTATTTATTACCTGCAATCTACATCCAAAAGCTACAAAGAAGCTAATGTGGAGCTGAAGAAAAAACTTCAGACGGTACATCATCACACATTTATAGAAGCTTTGAATCTCTCCAACGAAAGTGTCTGTTCATGATCACGGTAGTTGTACTGGACTCATCTCACCAGCAGAGAGCAGCAGAGGAATGTCTTTTTTTTTTTTAGATCGAAAGCCAACTGGCTTGAGATGAGCTGGTCATCATACACATCCCCTTCATGTCTTATACTTCGAAACTCTAAATTGATTTGCAAATTTCCCTATTTGGTAATCATATTATTAGTTGACTGACATTTCCTGGAGTCTGATTATTGCTTTTTTTTCTTTTTAAAGCAAAATGAAGAGAACAAGAAGAAGAACAAACGAGCAGCACTGAAAGCCCAGATGGATCTTGAGGAGGCCAGAAAATCTGCATCTCAGGCAACAGAGCAACAAAAGAACAACAACGCTTCACTGAAAGACCAAGGAGGTGAGGCTGATCAGTTACTCTAAGTTGACCTTAGTGTGAGCGTGACTTTTGTGGCAGCCTTGTTATAAACTGGTGACATGTTCAGAGTGTAACACTGTTTGTGCTGAATGACAGCTGAAATAGGCACCAGCCCCCTGTGATCCTGAGAGGGGAAAAGCAGGAAAGATGATGGAAAAATGAATGAATAATCAAAAAACAATTAAATAAAATCAAAACTCTTTCCACATACATAACAAAACAATCTCAAATTATAGAAACATAAAACTGACAATAAGTATCAAAGAATCATGAGACAGGTCACATTTAAAACTGAATGCTGCATTGTTTTACTTTATATTTTTTTCCAGCTCAGAAAGAGTAACCCTTAAATGTATAACTTGTTGTTTCAATTCAAAAACTTGATGTAAAGGGCTGCCTTGAAATTTTATATCAGTTCAACAATTAAATTTTGTTGTTATAACACCAAGATTAGTTATTTCAATTAAATGAGATGTCTCATGTCAACCTTTGTCTTAGTTTGGCTGATTTAGACTTGATAGTGAACTTAACTTCCTCAGATAGTTGTTTGAAATAATTAATAGATGTCATCTCAATCAAACATTAAAGTTTTGTCAACCTTTTTTCCCCATTTATTTTAATTAACTTCTTGAGGTAGCTGTTTTGAATAATAAATCAAATCTGTCTCAAGAAAACCCTTCAGCTTTGTGAATGGTGGATTTCAGTCAGACAGTCTATGCTGTGACTCTCAGATCGCCTGTCTCTTTTTCTCTGTCTGTGTCATGGAGTTCAAATAACCTGTCCCAACACATAATGTTTTTAACGTCAGCAGGGTCTCATATTCATCTCTTCTCTCTAATGGTGTAACTGCTAAGTTACAATTCACAAAGGCATTCTGGGTATTACTTAAAAGCTGTAGCTCTACAAAACAAGGGCTAAGGTGATTGTCAAGTGAACATGCTGTACTGATTTATTTGGACATAAATTTTCAAGTTGAAACAATATCAAATTATCAAACTACCTCAACTGACTCTGCCTCTACCAACAATTTGGGTGGGGCGTTCATCTCCTGACCTCTTTATTTCTACTTTCAAGGCTCAGGATGAAGGAAGGGGTGTGGTGTAGTTTAGATATTCACACTTCTACAAAAACTGCATGTCCAACTTATCACTGCCTGCAGTGATGCTACAACACAAAGAAACGGTTAAATGTGTTTTCTTTGGTGAAAATAATCAATTCACAGTGCCTTATCTTTTCCTTGAGCAGACTGGGAGGAGATTCAGAGAGGTGGTCAGAGACCGTATCACTGCAGAAATGGACGAAATCCTTCTTCTCCAAATTGCCAAGAACGTTCTTCTCCAGCTGCTGGAGCTCCTGCGTCCAGGTCATATCACGACGGGAACCACAGGGCACCTGGGTACCTGCCTGGTCACCCCCAACAAAGTGAGCCGAGGATTTACAGAGCGCCGAGCCTGCAGAGACACTGACAGAGCAATAAACACTGAAAACAAAGCACTTTAAGTGGAAGTAGTGTTATTTTTTAGGCAGCATAATCAAGTGATAAGAGAAGAAAATGATATCTGAGTCCTGTCTGCATCCCTCTTTTGATGCAGTTTACAGAACACATTGTTTTCTCTGTCAGCTCTGCTTGGCTTGATCTTCAGTCTATCACCTCAAAGCAGCTCATTATCTCAAAAAACTTCTATTATGAAAATGATTGTGACACTTTTAATAAAGCATGTATTTGAATTATGTAGAGTTATTTTGTTTTTTTAAAGTAAGATGAGTCCATGTTTTCCTCTCTTGGCTTTTCACACTGATACACTGAGCCACACTGTCCTTCAACCTGTGACTGAACCGAAGTAATAAAAAATGTATGAGACACGGAGGCCGTTTAACCCAGGTAGGTAGGTCATAACAGGTCTATAGCTTGATTTATAAGCTCAATTTAAACACGCTTTACATTTAAAGATAGACAAAAAGTCCTGTCAGACTATTTCTTTGTTGGACGACAGGGGGTTTATCCTGTTAAGAGTATCCTAGATAAATGAATTCATCACAGCCTGACCTTTATAATGTGGACATCTGACTCGCACAATCTGATAACAACATTTCCATATCCTGCGTCCAAAGAGCTGGTTCTGGTCTGCACCCACTGGACACTGAGCTGTCTGCCAATCAGCCTGTTTTTGTGCTCCAACTGTCAATCAAATCTGAAAGTAACAGTGTCGTCTCATTAGTAAAACTTTATCATCCTGAAATTCTACATCTTGACAGACATTCAAAGTCTTGATTAACTGAAACTGAAGATGTGTGCTTTGTAAGGGTTGCATGTGTTGATCTAAATCATTGAAGGCAAGTCAACCAGCTCATAATGTGGCCAACATTAGATCACAAAACCAATTAAATCCACTTCCAGATGCTCATGATCAATTCATACGCATTAAGAATTAATTCTGTAGTTATTTGAGAAGTGTAGGATGAAGTAAGTCTCTAAGCTGTATTCCTTCATCACTGGCCAAGAATTTTAGTCACATTATTGGATGAATACTGATTATATTCAGATAAGGAGACAGAAGTTTAGCATCTCTGCATTGTAAAGACTCAAAGCAGCATCTGCCTCGTCGTCACTTACCCTGATATTTGCTGTGCACTGCTGTCCGCGGTTTCACCTTCACCTCTGAAGTTCTGTTTTGGCTCCATCCCAGTTTTCCTCACTGATACATTGGGGCAGAAAACTGAGCCATGACAGGTGGATCATTACCGGATATTGCTGTGTTATCTGTACAGTGATCCACATCACTTATTCATCAACAGTAATGAAGGAAAGGGGGAGATATTATGGCAAGCACTGATTTGGCTGCTCATGAAGGGTTTTCTTTTGCTGTTAAGTTGTATTTCATGAGGTAAACTTAGAAGAAACACATCCATTCTTTCTTTGAGTATGAGAAAGTTCGTAGAAGAAGAGGAATTATGGTGAAGTATTGACAGTGTTCACACTTGGCTGCCATTTTTTTTAAATCTCACTCCCAAGTTGGAGGCTCAATGTGTCAGAATTTCTTTATGACCCACAAACACAGCTTTACTCTATTGTGACAGCATTTGAGCTTACTGTAAATGACAAAAACAGAAAACTTACACCCAGGAGTAAGAGGAGCGACAGGAGGGTTTGGAGGAGAAAGGTAAAACATGATCCCTGAGGATTTAGCTTCTCTATTCGGCAGTAGCCACCAGGCCAGCACTCATACAGCCCTCAGAAGTGTGTTGTTCTCTGCAGCACAGCGGCCTCACGTCTCCTGTTTCCTCTTTCATTATTCAGAAAGTCACATCTGACATTTGACCATAACCACACAAGAACTGCTGCATGTTTGCTGTAAAACAAACTGTGAAAGAAACATTCTTTCATCTTTCTCTCAACTTTTATCATGAACTTTGACAAACCCCAAAGACAAGGTCATTTTTCTTAATCTGTCCATATAAAGAAAGTATTCCTTCACAAACCATCAACATCCTAAATCAACCTAAGCAGGAAAAGATACCTGTAGACATGCTAAAGGCTGGTACTGCATTGCTTGAGCTTCTATAAGCTGTTACAATCTCAATCAGGAAGTATAGACAATTTTAAAGGAGTAGGATAAGATAAGTTTATAATCTTCTTACTCATTTTCACTCATGTAAACTAGGAACCATAAGAGGTTATTGCTATGTTTTGTTTTTCTGATTATCACTTAGTTGTATTCTACACTGTTTAAGTTGTCACCTACATGACTGCAATAAAAAATCATTCATTCTTCACAACTTTTGCCAAATTTGTTCTGTTCGTCTTCAGTACAAGTATTTTGAAATGGTTTCCAAAAGAGATTTGTTTAAGACTTCTTTATGAAGGCGAAACAAAAGGACTCATGGTTGTTTCAATATAAATATGGAAATAAATTTCCTCATAGAGACAAGCTGAAGAAGTGTGAGTTTATCTGTTGATGAACACTTTCTGAAAACTGAATTTATTGTCAAATTACATCTTCATTGACTTGTTTTTTATTTGAAAATTGTAAACCCACAGCAGATGAATGTATACAGTTTTTAAATATAGTGGCCTGTTTCACTTTTCACTCAGGGTTACTTAAACTTTCATGTAACTTTAATGGGAGCTGACCTTTATGCCTACATTTGCTCTGGTGTCTCCTTACTGGGTCACAACTGAGCGATGAGTAACCATTACATCACAACTCTACCAGTTATTTCCTTTTCAAACAAACTTGAGATTTTGTGCACTCTCTTGTTCCTTTGGGGAAATTCAATTAAAGTTTTGAGTGACAAGCCCATTGTGCATTTTGTTCCTCCCTGGCTCCTGATCCTAATCTAATAGACTCTGTATGTCTTTGTGGGTTGTCAGGGAGCCCTGCCTTAAAACAGAGGCACACCTGTTCCTGCTGCGGTGTGTGTGTGTGTACATGTATATGTGTGTGTGAGTGCTGGTGTGTGTGCATGTGTGTGTGTCTTGGCACTTTGACACAGGACCTTCACAGGTGTGTCAGCTGCTTGCTGGGAGTCCCTCATGGATGTAGAAAAGTCAGAAATAAGACGAGGAGACAGAGTGGGACAACAAAACTAAAACAGACCCATCAAAATGCCTCCTAAGAGGAAGACTGATGCTATTATCAAAGTGGAAGAGGGTGAGTTTTTAGTGAGAGTACTTTATTACATATTATTGTCTAAGTTACAATTGTTGAGAAGTATCTTGAGTATTAAGGCGTTGTTTCCCTAATTACAGTTGGGATGGAGGTTGATGCTGTGAATGACAGTGGGAGTGAAGGTGAGTTATTTTTCTTTAACATAACATTAATAATGTGATTGTCAACTATTAGCAAAGGTGGCTTCCTTTTTCTTTCCTCTGTGACTTTTCTCTAAGATTATTTCTAACTTCCCTTTTTGAAGATTTACAAGATTATTTCTGTGTTCTGTAAGAGGCAGAAAATTCACCCAGGGAAATTTTACAGCAACAAAGTTGATATCAAGTAGGACAAATGTTTCACCTGTTTGTGTAAAATGTGTGTTTGTCACAGATGAAGCCAGAAGGAGAGCCAAAAACAGAAGAGCCAGACCACAACGCAAAGCCAAACAGGTCAGCGATGATGAAGGCGATGAAGAGGACGAGGACGAGGCACCCAAGAAAAGAGGCCGGAAAAAGAAGACAAAGCCCAGGGACAGTGATGAAGAGGATGAGGAGGACAACCGCAGTGTGAGGAGCAAAAGTTCAAAGGCTTCCAGGAGAAAAGTCACCAAGGAGGAGAGCGATGAGGAGAGCGAAGATGAACGACAGAAAAAGAAGAGACGAGGGAAAGCCGTGTCCAAACAGGAGAAAGAGGAGCAGAATAAGGAGAAGAAGGGAAAAGCTAAAGGGAAAGAAGGGAAGGACAAGGGTGGTGAGAAGGACAAGAAAAAGAAGAGTGGGAAGTTTAGCAGGTGCAGTATTCTCTGAGGTGTTCCTCACTTACCTGCACGCTTCATACACCTGTAGAGACTCTCTTCATTCAGGCTAATGCAGGAACTCTGCAGACAGACTGGTCATTAACAGGAACAGATGAAACTTAATCTGTTTTCATTCATTTTTTATTTAAATCCGATTCTGTTGAACACATAAATGTCCTCATAGCACATTCACCTAAACAAACTGTATCTGCTGTAGAAGAAATGTTTATGTTTTACATAGAACAAGTGACGTTACAGTGATGCAGAATTTTGGCTGCTGTGACCAAGCTTTGGCTTATCTATTATCTACGACTGGTTTGGTGATGAACAAAGAGATTTAAATGCTAATGTCTTTATACAAGAAACAAAGTTTTGTTCTTGTTCCAAGCAATTCAGACATAATTTTTGTCTCTAGATAACTTGAAACAAGACATTTTTCTGGGCTTTTGAGTTGAATGTGGGTCATATCAAGTATAGTATGACATTTTTTATTTTCATGTTTTAATCAGAGTTTTTTAATTGGCTGCTTTTAAAAAGTAGCTAACTGCTGTAATTCACTGTCTTGGTCCAAGAAAGACAGTTTGATGTATTTAGAGTAGAATTTATGTCTATAACATGATATTTTAGTAAAACAAGTCATTTATTTAGAGCTTTTCCAAATAGATAATTCCTACAAATGACTCAAGTAGCTCAGTTATGTTTCTGACCTTTAATTGTTTTATAACCACATGATGTTTAATCTCAACATTTTGTCACTACATCCATTGATAACAGGCTTTCACAAATTGAAGTTTGGCAATTTTAAACAGTTATACTCACTTTTACTCTCACACTTTTGGACTTCATGTCAAACAAAATGGCTCTCATCTAGCATAACTTTCAAATTTTTAACCATGCAAGCTTCTTTGGTGGTTTAATCTGTGCAATGCATTCTCTTAAATTAGTACTCATGCTGTTGCGATAAAATGCTAGAGTTCAGTTGATTTTCCCAGTGTAATAGGTGATCATGCCAACATTAGTTAAGTGTATTAAAGACAAATAACTGCTAGTGCTGAGGGAAATTTTAAAAGTCGTGATTAGGAAATAAAACAACCCTGATTGCCTTATTTTGCAAACCTCAGTATGCTCCTGCAGAAACTATGGGCTGGTGGCGAGAAAAGATTTAAAAACTGAATACTGAGTTCAAACTAGAGTATATTTCAGTTTGAGGAGGTCAAGAAACACAAGTTCAAGATGCGATCAATATCATGGAAGTGAGAGGTTAATCATCTTCAGTTTGTTCATAGTTCATAAAGCAGTTCACTAGTTGCTCAGTTGTTGCTTTTTTTCATCGCGTGCTTTTGGGGATGAAAAAGTGATGCATCTGTATTGTTTGGTGACAACTTTTTTCCTCCACCAGCTCCTCTTCCTCCGACTCTGATGACGAATCTATGTCAGAGGGAGAGATTGAAGCCCTGAAGGAACAGGTAGAGGAGAAGAAGAAACTCATCACCACCTTGAGGAATAAACCCTGGCGCATGCAGAAGAGACTTGTAACCCTAAAGTAAAACCAGAAACAGCTGCAAACTTTTCTGCTCTTTGCCTGCTTGCTTTTAGTGACTGTAATCAACTCAAGAGTTTTGTTTGGTTTTATATTTCCATGAAACTTGCATGTCTTCATGATTGTAGACTATTTCTCTGTGCTCTCTACAAAGCCTACCATCACTCATGTCCTGTACATGTGATGTTAACCATGCCCTATTAAAACCATTTAAATGTGGCTTTTGCTATTAAATAACTCTCTTCCTATGATTTTTACATGAACACAAACAAGAATGTTTAGATACTGAACTCTGGATGAATACCCCAGAAATAGACCTTTTTATTGGACCACTCTGGGGTTTACCAGACTGATCACAGTCCCTGAGATAAGCTGAATTTTCCAGAGATACAAAAGCACTCAACATGAGATCCATGCTGTAAGAGCCTTAGAAAACCTCATGCCCACTTAAATCTTCCTTCATGAATACAAATGAATACTAGTGTAAGAGCAGCTCATGGTAGCACAGTTGTAGTTTAGCTTGTCAGACATCTTCCTCTTTGTGTTTCGTGACTGTAAACACATCTGGCTGTCTTACCAAGGCCTAGGCTGTTGGTAATGTTGGTCACTGTGTTTGTGTCTCTCTTCGTATGGACTGGTGTAAATGAGGGAACTGGATAGATGATCTGCTCTGACTTTTTCATGAGCCTCACACTGTTTAATGCATGTTGTGGTTGATCACTGAGTGCTTGCCAATTGTTCTTCCTCTCTGTACTGTTACTGCATGCAATGTAACATAAATCTGTAAACTAGCCAAATCCTGCAGTCATTCATTATCAAGTAGCTCATGGATTTAATTGGTTTTGACTCTTTGTGGTTCCTCTGTTTCGTCAAACAGGGAGGCTCAGGAGTTTGTGGAGAAGTTTGAAGGAGCTCTTGGAAAAGGAAAAGGCAGAAGACTGTATGCGTTCAAAGTCATGATGTCCAAGGTGATCTGCTCATTCTGCGAAAAATGATTCAGACTTTTTCAATAATGATGAGGCAAGTAAAATAACCATCTCAAATCTTTTCTTTACTCACAGAAACTGATCAAGTTTAAACGTGACTTTGAGAACTTCAAAACGGCCTGTATACCCTGGGAGAGGAAGATAAAAGAAGTTGAAAGTAGGTGTCAGAGTGACTGTATCTTAACCATCTGTTAAAATGTTCAAGAATTACTTAATCTCTACTCCCTCACAACCACAGGCCACTTTGGATCCTCTGTGGCATCTTACTTCATCTTTCTGAGGTGGATGTACGGCCTGAATCTGGTTCTGTTTGGACTCATGTTCGGCCTGGTGGTCATTCCTGAGGTACAGCCTCATGCACAACCTGTCGGCGTATGTTCCTGAAACAGCAGTTGATTAACATGTTTTCATCTCATCTTTCCCTCTCCTTTGTGTTTAGATCCTGATGGGTCTCCCATATGGCTCCATTCCCAGGAAAACTGTACCTCGAGAGGAACAGGCCACAGCCATGGACTTCTCTGTGCTCTTTGACTTTGGCGTAAGAGAACTGAATGTTTTTTTTATCAGTACTTTAGTTTAAACTCATCCAAGCTATGTCTTTATCATAGGTGGACTATATGCTTAGTATAATAAGATAATTTGTCCTCTATTTTTGTGTGCCTCATCAACAGGGATACTTTAAATACTCCTTTCTGTTCTACGGCTACTACAACAATGAGCGGACGATCGGGCTGCTGCAGTTCAGACTTCCTCTTTCATATTTGCTGGTGGGAGTTGGGATCTTTGGATACAGTCTGATGGTTGTCATAAGAACGTAAGGCAAAACACACACATATACTCAGGAAAATGTCTGCAGTCGTACTTATTTAGAGGGAAACGCTTCACTTAACAGGTCAGCAAAATTCAATGTAGTAAGGTCATAATCACAAATTTTCTTTTTACTTTGTTTTAATTTTCCTTGAATTCTATGATAATTGGGTGGAAGCATGTAACTTCTTTAGAATAATGTTCAAATTTCATTTTAATGCAAGTCACAATTGGTTTGTAACTGTTCTGTTCAATTACTACTAAATTTCCTCTGAATTTTAAGGTAAGTAGGAGACAGTTTGTGAATTTATTTTAAATCAAATCACAATTCACCACAAAATGTATGGAGAATTATCCCAACATCACTGTGAAATTATATTCTGCTTTTGTGCTAATTTTCATCCAGTTGTCATGAATTTGGGGGGTGGTCAATTTTAAAAAGTTTAACAAATTATTACCTCATTCCAATGAAATTTGCAGAACTGTAAAGTAAAGTGTTACCATTCAGGACTCTAGACTTATTCTGGTCTTTTTGTTCTTTCAGGATGGCTCGTAATGCAAATGAAGGAGGGGATGGAGCAGAGGAGGGCGACTTCACCTTCAGCTGGAAGATGTTTACCAGCTGGGATTACCTGATAGGAAACCCTGAGACTGCAGACAATAAGTACGCCTCCATAACCACCAGCTTCAAGGTTAGCAGGTGTGTGCTGAACTGTGTGATGAGTTCATAGAAAAGCAGTGTGTCTTTGAGAACATGATGTACAGCAGAAGACTTCAGAAAAAATGTGACTGTGACATCAAATAAACAGGTTAATAGGTTAATAAATTCATGTCATATTTTAAGAGCCATTGCAGGCTGTAACACAATAGAGTAACTGGAAAAAAGTTGGCTTTTAAGAATCTGCAATGACAGGAATATCAGAGCAATCAAAATGCAAATAGTATGAGGTTGAAAGTGAATAATGTGATGTCCATTTAACAGATTTATTTCACCCACTGTAGGAATCTATAGTGGATGAACAGGAGAACCAGAAGGATGAGAACATCCACCTCCGACGGTTCCTCAGGGTTCTGGCAAACTTCATGATCATTTGCAGCCTCGGAGGCAGCGGTTACCTTATTTACTTTGTAGTGAAGCGCTCTCAGGAATTTGCTGATATGAAAAGTGAAGATCTCTCATGGTTTGAAAAGAACGAGGTGAGTTGACATTGAGCATCTGGCACATCTGCAACCTTCAGACTCTTCAGATCATCATTCAACTACAACAAACGGTACCACTGCTTGATGTTTCAGGTGGAGTTTGTGATGTCTCTCCTGGGGCTGGTGTGTCCTCCTCTCTTCGAAACCATCGCAGAGCTTGAGGACTATCATCCTCGAGAGGCCCTCAAGTGGCAGCTGGGACGAATCTTTGCTCTTTTCCTGGGAAACCTTTACACCTTCCTGTTTGCCCTTTTTGATGAGGTTACAGCCAAGGTATGACATCTGTGTGTTGTTGCTCTGTAACACCTGCTGAACACTCAGTGGTACCTGCCAAAAACTAAGTGACACCTGACAATCACTCAATGACAAGTACCAATCACTGAGTGACAGCCACCGATCTGCCAGAGACAATGAGTGAATGACAGCTGTCACTGGGCATATTGGCATACCAAAAGTCACATTTGACTCCAGGTCCTTAAGGGAGTTGATGTTTCCTGTTGTTGACCATGTACAGATGAATGGTCATTTGTTTTTCTTTAGCTGGAGAGTGAGAAAGCCATCAAGAACGCAACTGAATGGGCTTTGAAGCAGCACATTGCAAATTACAGCGCCCACTACAACACAACAAACGTCCCCCCTCCAAATGTTCACCCGGCTGACGTCATCAGAGGACCCTGCTGGGAGACTGCAGTTGGAATAGTCAGTAGTGACTTTCTATTGTTTGCTGTTGTCCAGAGATGAATAAGAATCAGCTTAGTAAAGGTTTTTCGTCAAGAGTGATAATTTCTTCTGCTCATCGGTTTGTTTTTCTGTGAAGGAGTTTGTGAAGCTGATTGTGTCAGACATGCAGGTCAATTATTTGACCATCCTGATTGGTGACTTTGTTCGAGCCCTTCTCGTCCGCTACCTCAACTACTGCTGGTGCTGGGACCTGGAGGCCGGGTTTGTGAGTATTTAGTATGTCAAGTGTGTGTGTGTGTGTGTGTGTGTGTGTGTGTGTGTGTGTGTGTGTGTGTGTGTGGGGTTGGTTTTTTCTTCTTAACACAGAAGTTCAGAAGATGTTAAGATTGTGAGATTCATGTTCCAGTCAGAGGCACAGCTCAATTGACTGACAGGACAGCGTCCTTTAACTGTACATGTGGCAACTCAAAGCTCACCCCATGTCCAATATGGCCCCCACAATTTGCTTCAAAACTCCATTTTAAGAACAGACGGGTGACATCATGGACACTGCAGGTGCTCGTGCTCATGGGAAACAGAGCCTATTTCTGGAAAACATTAGATTTTCTGGAAAGTCCTCACAGTCCCTTTAAATAAAACTAAAGGATTGAAGCTCGTAATGATTTTTGAAACAGTTGTAGCAGGTCATTCACTGTTCATTTTGTCATAAATTAATTTGGATATCATGATATCAGATTCCCAAGTCACAATTAATGATGCCTAATAAATACCAGCACCAATATCATCACATTATTTATGGAAAATCAAAAACAAAACCAGAAAGCAACAATGAATTTTCTTTAAAAAAAATACAAGACAGGGTTGGAGCAACTCATTATTGAATGTAAACGACTGACAGATTTATTGAAGCTGTTAAAAGATATTATATCACGTCGCCATCTTGAAACAGAAGAAACACTTCTTATTGAACAAAAATTGCAGGCATGTGTGGCTGTGATATCCATGAACGACCCTGCTTTTTTGTGGACTACAGAAAAAACACATGCAGTAGTGACCACATATTGTGGTAAAGGTCAGTGAAGCCAGCTGTTTATTCAGTCTGTGTCTTCTTTATATTCATCCATGTGTTGGGGCAGGTGTCACGAGAATGAAGAAGTCCTTTATCATTTAGTAATTTGTTTAACTGTATTTCTAAATGCTTATTTTTGGCACATTATCAATATTCCTTTTTTTTGTTGTTGTTGAAAGAGACAGTCACTAGTGTATGCAACAACCCCAGTTTGTATTTGCACCATGTTGTTCAGTAATTATTGAACACCAGTTGAATACAACTCAGTTTGTTTTGAATTCAAGTCAACCTGATACCAGACGATGACATCTGGCAAGACAGCTGATCCCTGATATCTACAGAAACAGGACACGAGTATGAGAACTTAATTACAGGGAGGGAGGGAGGGAGAGAGAGAGAGAGAGAGAGAGAGAGAGAGAGAGAGAGAGAGTCTTTTCTCGATTATTCAATAAGTGTCAATCATGCTGTTCTTTTGTCTCCAGCCTTCTTACGGAGAGTTTGACATCAGTGGGAATGTGCTCGGGCTAATCTTCAATCAAGGAATGATATGGTGAAAATTACTAACACAGCTGTGTGCTTAATTTCATTTACAATTGTGCTGATTTTCCAGTGAAAAATAAACCCTTTTCTTAACCTTTCTCCTCAGGATGGGAGCCTTTTATGCCCCAGGTCTTGTGGGTCTAAATGTTTTGCGTCTCCTAACCTCAATGTACTACCAGTGTTGGGCAGTGATGTGCTGTAACGTTCCTCATGAGCGGGTTTTCAAGGCATCTCGGTCCAACAACTTCTACATGGGCCTGCTGCTGCTGGTGCTGTTCCTCAGTCTGCTGCCTGTCGTTTACACGATCATGACTCTGTCCCCATCCTTTGACTGTGGGCCTTTCAGGTTAGTAAGAGACCAACACAGTAAGACAAAAATGATTTACATGTCGATGATGAAATATCTGTTGGTTTCACAAAATGAAATGCAATGACAAATAAACTCACTCAATCTGACACGTGGCACTAAAGCTGCCTTTGGTGTTAAAAATCTATGAAATTCTAAGTTTTTATTGTAAATGACCTCATCTGCACAAAGTCCATTCAAACGTGTAACCTTATTTTGAATTGTCTTGTTTATCTTGCTGTATTAGCATGTCCCCAACACTGTCATGTTTACTTCACTTAGTTTGATAAGTGTGAGTACAACTCAATTAAAATACTTTTAATAATAATAATAATAATAATAATAATAATAAATTTATTTTATATAGCGCTTTTCAAAGTACTCAAAGACACTTTACAGGTTAAAAGAAACTAAAATCCAACAAGCAAGAAAGCAAACAAAACAAGCAAAGACATTAACCCTCACTCATTCCTTTAAAACACATCCAGCAACATCCCGCCGCCTGAAAACTGTACACGTCCCGAATACTGCCATAAAACACCATATTTTCATATTTTTCTCTACTTTAAATTGCTCAATCTTTTAGATCTTCTTCAGCTTGACATAACAATATAAAATATGACATACATTTTTCATTTTTTTTAACCCTTTGTGCCATTATGTTTGCAAACTCCACCATTTTATGATGCAAAAAATCAAAAATTTAAAAAATAAACATTTGAAGTGGATTTCAATAATTGTTATGATAAGGCCCTTGGATGGGTCAAAGATTGGCAGCATCATTGATTTTGATGCATTCCCTATTTTTCTGCAGTGTCCGGTTGAAAAAAGAAATCTCCAATTTATCCCTCGGGACAAAAACTGTACATGTCCCAAAAACTGCTATAAAAACACCATATTTTCATATTTTTCTCTACTTTAAATTGCTCAATCTTTTAGAACTACTTCAGCTTGACGTATCAATATCAAATATGACATACATTTTTCATTTTTTTAACCCTTTAGAGGCCATTATGTTTGGAAAAACTCCATCATTTTGATGCAAAAAATAGAAAAAATCAAAAATTTTAAAAAATAAACATTTGAAGTGGATTTCAATAATTGCTATGATAAGGCCCTTGGATGGGTCAAAGATTGGCAGCATCATTGATTTTGATGCATTCCCTATTTTTCTGCAGTGTCCGGTTGAAAAAAGAAATCACTAATATATCCTAAGGACCAAAAACTGTACATGTCCCAAAAACTGCTGTTAAAACATCATATTTTCATTTTTTTCTCCACTTTAAATTGCTCAATCTTTTAGAACTTCTTCAGCTTGACATATGAATATCAAATATGACATACATTTTTCATTTTTTTAACCCTTTAGAGGCCATCATGTTTATAGAACCCTGCAGTTTTATGATTAAAAAGATGAAAAAGGCTTTAAAAATTTCCATAATTAACATTTCAGTAAATTTCAATTTATTATTATGATAAGACCCAAGGATTAGTTACTGATTTGCAGAAACATTGATTTTGTTGCATTGTTTAATTGTCAGCTGTGGCAGATTCAAGTTTATCAAAGCTCTTGTTGATAAATGATGATTTTCTCTAGAACTCGTCCTACCATAAGTAAAAGGTTGTTTTTTACCTCACTAAATGCTTTNACACACACACACGCTAATCACATATCAAAAGTGACACACACTTAGTTTTATATCATCAAAGCAATTATTTTACACAAGAATATAAGGGCAGGATAAATAAATGTGCGTGACTGATGCGCAACGGCACTTACCTCAAAACTGTCGACTCCTCTGCTGCAGGCCTCGAAAACGAAAGCTTTATCTTCTCTTTTCCCGTGTATATCTGGACTGCGGCCTTTCGTGAAAAGTATCAACACATTTCGGCTCGACCGGAGACAGTTATCGTGCGTTGCGCAAACCGGAGATTAGCAAACCGGAAAAGTCCGCGCGTCGGCTCCGGAAAGTTTGTTATCAAACCGCCGTAATGTGTCTAATGTAATCCGATTTTCCTGTTTAACTCAACTCGCTCCTCCTCTCCCTCCTCTCCCTCCCTCCCCGGCTCACCACTCCCCCCCGCCCCCTCGCTGGAGGAGTTTCCTGAAGGGGCGTGTGCCATTGACGTCACTTGGCTGCGTGAGCGCGTCGATGACGAGTGTGCCGTAGTGACGTGTCTCGTGTATAAAATCACTTCCGCCTTACTTCTCATCAAATTATCACTCTTTCTGCCCAGCAGCTTCATAAATAAACTGTGAAAGAACCAAAACAGAAGCCAGTTTTGTTTGTTTCTCACTTTTCATGTTGCGCAGAATGCACCATAGAGACGATCGTAGACGACGGGCGCGCTCGGAGCCACACACACACACACGCGGAGTCACACAACACGAATCAGTCACAGACACACACACACACATCGGTCACACAGCAATAAACATCAAAAATCACACACAAATTAGACACATCTAGTATTTTTCAGCGAAGTTTATGAGCAGAAAAATGTGAAAAAAGTCGGATTTCCCATCATGCTTTGAGAAAAAATGAGGGCACCATCTGGTGGACAAATATAAAAATTGCAAGTTGGAAGCTGAAATTCCAAAATGCAATCCATACATTTCGGAATGCAATAAGATATGTTAGGATTAAAAGGGGACCAAAAATGGCATTTATAATGGATTCAGATGAGGCAGTTTTCAGGCAACGGAGCAGTAAAGGTTAAGTCTTTGGCACTCAGCCATTAAAGCCAATTGAAATAAAATTACACAATAATTTTCAAGTTTTTTGAAAGTGATTATCCTTTGGCAAGTTTGAGCTCCATCCATCCAACACAGACAAAAATAAAAGGGGCGGAGCCTGAAAATGTCCCCAGGGACAATAGAGGGTTAAAATCCACCAAGTAAAACAAACAAGTAAAACAAAACAGACAAGCAAAAGCAACAGCAGGTGATAAAATGTGACAAGACAAAGATGTGATCAACAGTTAAAAGCAATTCTGAAAAGATGAGTTTTGAGCTGGGATTTGAATGTGGTAAGGTCAGTGCAGTTGTGGATGTGTTTGGGTAATGAGTTCCAGAGTGAGGGGGCAGCGATTGAGAAGGCCCTGTCACCCCAGGTTCGGTGCTTGGTCCTATGGGGCGGAGAGAGAAGGTTGTTGTGACCAGAGCGTAGGCTACGGGGTGGGTTATGGGGGTGAAGCAGGTAAGTACTTATTCATCACTAATCAACAAAATCTGTTATACTATTCCTCTTTATACAAATTAGTGACAAAAAGTATTATTTTTAAGTTTGCTCGGACGACCTTTTGTTTTGAAAAGAAAGTGTACCTCATGGATTTTAATGTGACACAAACTTTCTGAAGTAATTTCATTATAATATATTTTCTTATGAGGGAGGGACTCGCTATCTTTCTGGAAATGTAAAATTTATTGTCACTTTTCATTTATTTTGTAATTTACTGGCACTTTACTAGTTTGTAATTTAATTGTGAAAAGTCCAGGAGCTTGCCTTTGCAGATGTGAAGTTAATTTTTTAAGTCTCAAAGGCAAAGAATTATTGCTTTACAACAGCATGAACATAATTTGCTGACATTTTTAATCCCATCTATTTCCCTCCATCCCTGCTCTCTTTGTTCAGCTAAATGATAAGTGTAATACAACTGAGTTCAGATTTTCATGGCTAACTTTTCCCAATTACCGTGAAACGAAAGCTGAGGCAGTGACAAAAGTAAAGGATTAATGATCTCGTATATGAGAAACACTGAGCACTCATCGGTATCAATTTAATTTTTCTCTTGCTGGGGCCCTCTTATACAGCACCCTTAAGACAATTATACATAGTTTAATTTAATTTGCTTTATTTCCAAGGTACTGGTCAAGTAATTATATTCAAGCAGGGTTATTTTAGCAAGTTAACACTTTCATCTCATTTGTTTCTGTGGTCCCTTTGCAAGCTCATCAAGAATATTCACTCGGTTGTTAGATCCATTTCTACTTTTATCTTTAAAACTACTTCGAATAATACCAAAACTCTAAGTGTGACAAATTCAAAGTTTTTACCAGCATTTATTCATGTTTTATACACATTCTTCCTCTGCAGTGGTCAAGAGAAGATGTATGATGTGGTCATGGAAACAATAGAGCAGGACCTGCCATCTTTCATAGGAAATATTTTTACATATGCCACCAACCCTGGACTCATTATGCCCGCTGTTCTCCTCATGGTGTAAGTAAATCATTACTGAAACATTCTGCTTTAAAAATTGGATCCAAAGGTGAAACAATGAGCAGGCAGGAGAACAGGCCTCAAAAAAAGTTTAGTATTGACTACAGTCTCAAAACGTAACAACTACATAACTGTAATTTTGTTAAATATTTCTTAGTGATGCATTTCAAATTCTAGTAACTCAACCATAAGGAAATGTGTGCTTGTATTTCTTTATTACTTTTTACACGATTATACTTTATTTCAAAATATTGTCTTTAAGGTAACATGTTGATGACGAGCGAGTTGTGGTATGCAGTTTTCTCATTGTACCTGTTATTCATTACCACTAGGGGGCTCTGAAGTCACAGTTTCATATCACAGTTCTGTTTTTTTCTGAGTTCAGTTCAATGCTCCTGACTGTGCTGTACAGATCAACTTTTTTATCTCCAAAGCCCTATCGTCATTTTCCATACAACCAGGCTTCCAGGCTTCACTGGTCTTCATCTTAAGGGATTAATGATATTTTGTCACAGGTTGGCCTTATATTACCTGAATGCAGTGTCAAAGGGATATCAACAAGCAAACATGGACCTCAAAAGGAAGATGCAAATGGTCAGTACAAGCTTTACTTTGTGCTCTAAATTTTCCTTTGTACAAGATTCAGTCAAACAAATGACTTTATGTTTTACCCTACACACCCGAGGCTCGAGATGAGGAAAAGAACCGCAGAAATAACAAAGACAGCACTAATCAAGTGATGAAAGACNAGGATTGAAGCTCGTAATGATTTTTGAAACAGTTGTAGCAGGTCATTCACTGTTCATTTTGTCATAAATTAATTTGGATATCATGATATCAGATTCCCAAGTCACAATTAATGATGCCTAATAAATACCAGCACCAATATCATCACATTATTTATGGAAAATCAAAAACAAAACCAGAAAGCAACAATGAATTTTCTTTAAAAAAAATACAAGACAGGGTTGGAGCAACTCATTATTGAATGTAAACGACTGACAGATTTATTGAAGCTGTTAAAAGATATTATATCACGTCACCATCTTGAAACAGAAGAAACACTTCTTATTGAACAAAAATTGCAGGCATGTGTGGCTGTGATATCCATGATCTACCCTGCTTTTTTGTGGACTACAGAAAAAACACATGCAGTAGTGACCACATATTGTGGTAAAGGTCAGTGAAGCCAGCTGTTTATTCAGTCTGTGTCTTCTTTATATTCATCCATGTGTCGGGGCAGGTGTCACGAGAATGAAGAAGTCCTTTATCATTTAGTAATTTGTTTAACTGTATTTCTAAATGCTTATTTTTGGCACATTATCAATATTCCTTTTTTTTTGTTGTTGTTGAAAGAGACAGTCACTAGTGTATGCAACAACCCCAGTTTGTATTTGCACCATGTTGTTCAGTAATTATTGAACACCAGTTGAATACAACTCAGTTTGTTTTGAATTCAAGTCAACCTGATACCAGGCGATGACATCTGGCAAGACAGCTGATCCCTGATATCTACAGAAACAGGACACGAGTATGAGAACTTAATTACAGGGAGAGAGAGAGTCTTTTTTCGATTATTCAATAAGTGTCAATCGTGCTGTTCTTTTGTCTCCAGCCTTCTTACGGAGAGTTTGACATCAGTGGGAATGTGCTCGGGCTAATCTTCAATCAAGGAATGATATGGTGAAAATTACTAACACAGCTGTGTGCTTAGTTTCATTTACAATTGTGCTGATTTTCCAGTGAAAAATAAACCCTTTTCTTAACCTTTCTCCTCAGGATGGGAGCCTTTTATGCCCCAGGTCTTGTGGGTCTAAATGTTTTGCGTCTCCTAACCTCAATGTACTACCAGTGTTGGGCAGTGATGTGCTGTAACGTTCCTCATGAGCGGGTTTTCAAGGCATCTCGGTCCAACAACTTCTACATGGGGCTGCTGCTGCTGGTGCTGTTCCTCAGTCTGCTGCCTGTCGTTTACACGATCATGACTCTGTCCCCATCCTTTGACTGTGGGCCTTTCAGGTTAGTAAGAGACCAACACAGTAAGACAAAAATGATTTACATGTCGATGATGAAATATCTGTTGGTTTCACAAAATGAAATGCAATGACAAATAAACTCACTCAATCTGACACGTGGCACTAAAGCTGCCTTTGGTGTTAAAAATCTATGAAATTCTAAGTTTTTATTGTAAATGACCTCATCTGCACAAAGTCCATTCAAACGTGTAACCTTATTTTGTATTGTTTTGTTTATCTTGCTGTATCAGCATGTCCCCAACACTGTCATGTTTGCTTCACTTAGTTTGATAAGTGTCAGTACAACTCAATTAAAATACTTTTGTAAGTACTTATTCATCACTAATCAACAAAATCTGTTATACTATTCCTCTTTATACAAATTAGTGACAAAAAGTATTATTTTTAAGTTTGCTCGGACGACCTTTTGTTTTGAAAAGAAAGTGTACCTCATGGATTTTAATGTGACAAACTTTCTGAAGTAATTTCATTATAATATATTTTCTTATGAGGGAGGGACTCGCTATCTTTCTGAAAATGTAAAATTTATTGTCACTTTTCATTTATTTTGTAATTTACTGGCACTTTACTAGTTTGTAATTTAATTGTGAAAAGTCCAGGAGCTTGCCTTTGCAGATGTGAAGTTAATTTTTTAAGTCTCAAAGGCAAAGAATCATTGCTTTACAACAGCATGAACATAATTTGCTGACATTTTTAATCCCATCTATTTCCCTCCATCCCTGCTCTCTTTGTTCAGCTAATTGATAAGTGTAATACAACTGAGTTCAGATTTTCATGGCTAACTTTTCCCAATTACCGTGAAATGAAAGCTGAGGCAGTGACAAAAGTAAAGGATTAATGATCTCGTATATGAGAAACACTGAGCACTCATCGGTATCAATTTAATTTTTCTCTTGCTGGGGCCCTCTTATACAGCACCCTTAAGACAATTATACATAGTTTAATTTAATTTGCTTTATTTCCAAGGTACTGGTCAAGTACACAATTATATTCGAGCAGGGTTATTTTAGCAAGTTAACACTTTCATCTCATTTGTTTCTGTGGTCCCTTTGCAAGTTCATCAAGAATATTCACTCGGTTGTTAGATCCATTTCTACTTTTATCTTTAAAACTACTTCGAATAATACCAAAACTCTAAGTGTGACAAAGTCAAAGTTTTTACCAGCATTTATTCATGTTTTATACGCACTCTTCCTCTGCAGTGGTCAAGAGAAGATGTATGATGTGGTCATGGAAACAATAGAGCAGGACCTGCCATCTTTCATAGGAAATATTTTTACATATGCCACCAACCCTGGACTCATTATGCCCGCTGTTCTCCTCATGGTGTAAGTAAATCATTACTGAAACATTCTGCTTTAAAAATTGGACCCAAAGGTGAAACAATGAGCAGGCAGGAGAACAGGCCTTAAAAAAAGTTTAGTATCGACTACAGTCTCATAACGTAACAACTACATAACTGTAATTTTGTTAAATATTTCTTAGTGATGCATTTCAAATTCTAGTAACTCAACTGTAAGAAAATGCGTGCTTGTATTTCTTTATTACTTTTTTCACGATTATACTTTATTTCAAAATATTGTCTTTAAGGTAACATGTTGATGACGAGCGAGTTGTGGTGTGCAGTTTTCTCATTGTACCTGTTATTTATTACCACTAGGGGGCTCTGAAGTCACAGTTTCATATCACAGTTCTGTTTTTTTCTGAGTTCAGTTCAATGCTCCTGACTGTGCTGTACAGATCAACTTTTTTATCTCCAAAGCTCTATCGTCATTTTCCATATAACCAGGCTTCCAGGCTTCACTGGTCTTCATCTTAAGGGATTAATGATATTTTGTCACAGGTTGGCCTTATATTACCTGAATGCAGTGTCAAAGGGATATCAACAAGCAAACATGGACCTCAAAAGGAAGATGCAAATGGTCAGTACAAGCTTTACTTTGTGCTCTAAATTTTCCTTTGTACAAGATTCAGTCAAACAAATGACTTTATGTTTTACCCTACACACCCGAGGCTCGAGATGAGGAAAAGAACCGCAGAAATAACAAAGACAGCACTAATCAAGTGATGAAAGACTTAGAGGACCTGCTGCCAAATAGGTCTCTAATACCCCCTCCCAAAGAGGAGGAGCCACCTCCACCAGGTACTGGCTCTCTCTCACACACACACCTACTGATTCACTTTGCAGTCTGCACCTGACTTTCCTCACTACTGTTCACTCTGCCATCTCAGATGTCGTAACTGAGAAAGGAAGCAAGTCCCCCAAGTTGAAGCCAGGTGCAGCAGGAAAGGGGGTGAAACTGCAAAAAGACGTGTCACTGGCTGCCACAAACCCCAGAGCGCCAGTGACCCGTGCCCCTGGGCCACGGAAACCCCCTCCTGGAAATGCCAGGGGGCCTCAGCCTGGAGCTGGGAGAGGGAGAGGTCAGGGTGGGCCTCCAAGGACAAAATAAAAGAAAATGATGGACTGAAATCCCGCTAACAACCAGCGTCTGTCCACAGCTGAAGTCATGATGAAAGTGTTTATGGAGGTGCCATTACAACAGTCATACTTCTTAAACTTTTAAATAGTTGGTAGATTCACTCTACCTCATAGAAAAATGATGCTTTCACATTACCTTTGTTGTCTTTTTCAGCGATATTTTAACATAGTATTGTACATTACTCATGCCAATTAATCAAGTATTTCTAATGACTGAAGAATTCAAATGAAACCTAAATGAGCTTAATGTGAGGGAGGAGGCAGTGAGAGGAGGATAAGATCAGAATAAAAAGAAGTCAAACATCACTATTTATCTGCGTTTTGAGCTTATCTGAAGAAGATGTGTGCAAACAAACAGTGGTTTCAGGTAATACAGACGATGGAGTATGATCCTGTTTGATACATGTCAGCAATTGAAAACCTTAAAGCTTTGATATTGTTTATGTTTTGATTGATTTTGTGAAGAAATTCTTGTAAATAGTGTGTATAATGTATTTTTATTTTTGTAAGACAACTACTAATTAAAATAATTCATTTCTGTCAAAGTGCTGTTTAAGTGGTTACCTTACACACTGACATACACACAATGGACACGGCAACAGAGAACATGCTGTCCACTAAATATTTCAATACATCTGAGAAATGACACTAGAGGAACAAATACAGATGAGAGGCAGCTTTGTCAGAGTAATATAGAGAAAATGTTAACAAACACACTGAAGAAGTTCAGAGGAAGAGGTATCTGAGAAGAAATGACAGTACTTCATGATCATAGAGTAATGCAGAACTGGTCATTCTATTAAAAATCAAATGCCATTTGAGTATTTTCAATTATTTAGGATGAATCTGAAGTTTTGCTGTTTTTTTAAAGGTGGCTGAGTCAGGCCACTCCTGTAGTGTGAAAGTATTATGAGTTTTTCTTTGAGATTTTGATGGTGACTGCTTTAACCTCTGTGTACTCCTGAAGGGCGTACTCCCCCCTGAAAGTTAAGAATAAAACCATTAGTTACATAAAGAAGAAGTCATTAACGCCAACAGAAGCAACATTTCATATAAACAATACTATATTCAGCTTTTGAGTAAGCCTGCAAATATGGAATAAAAACAGAACAAAACTTTTTAAAGGGAGCAGTGAAGAAAACTTTTTTTAAACAAAAAAAGAAACAGACCTTTTGTCATGAGATACAAGGTTCATTTCGATACTGGAACTTGTCAAACAACATGTCTACCTCATTAGTATTAGATCCCCATTATTAAAAAACCTTTGTCTCAATTTTAAGTCCCTGTCTTTTTTTTAAACACAGCTATGATTAACCTGAATCAGAAAAAGAGGGTGTTACTTACAGCTCTCTTCCATTTCCAGACATCTTGAAGCCACCAAAAGGACACTGAGCACTCATGGCATTGTAACAGTTCACCCTAATACAAGACAACATGAGGTTACAACTTAAAATCACAGGTTGCATTTCAGTTCTTCCACACAAGTCAGTGTTGAGAAACAAAATAAAATCTTGCATTTAATGTTGGATATGATGTTTAATCTACCACCACTTGACTTCATAAGATGATTTGTGAAGGATTTGTTCCCTACCAGACCATGCCAGCCTGAAGAGCAGAGGAGACTGTGAGGGCTTTGTCGATGTTGTTGGTAAACACTCCTGCTGCAAGGCCGTAGTGTGTGTTATTGGCTCTCTGGATCACTTCATGAACGCTTCGGAAACACATGATCTGCTGCACTGGACCAAAAATCTGAGAGAGAGAGAGAGAGAGAGAGAAGGGAAAGTGAGGGCAGAAGGTTACAAGAGGAGGAATTTCACAACTGAGTGGTAGATTTAGGACGCAGACGATCATGTGGAACATCAAGTGTGCTTCTGTGTGTGCAGGTGTTTCAGAACAGGGTACCTCTTCTTTAGCGATGCGCATTTCATCCGTGACATTTGAGAAGACGGTGGGTTGTATAAAAAGTCCCTGCTGACCCCATCGAGACCCCCCACACTCCAGCGTCGCCCCCTCCCTCTTTCCACTCTCTATCAGCGCCATTATCTTATCAAACTGCTTCTGGTCGATCTGTGGAAAAAGGCAGCTGGTTTTATTCTTTCATCACTAGTTTGTTTCATGAATATTAACCACAGATAAATATTAGACGCCCTATACCTGCGGTCCCTGGTCGACACCTGGCTGCAATGGGTTCCCCAAAATTTTTGATTTGGCTTTCTCCACACTGAGGCGGACAAACTCCTCGTAGATAGGCTCCTCCACAAACACCCTGGACCCAGCCAGACAACACTGCCCCTGGTTGAAGAACAGACCACTGTGGGCCTGCTCCACTGCATACTCTACTGCAAGACAGACAAGAACAAATAACACTGACACCTTTTTTATATTCAAACTGAGGGTACAGTTAAGTGACATTCTTAGTATCCACTGAGATTATCAAATCAACAAAATCAGTGCAGCAACAAGTGTCTTTGGCACTTTTTCTAAAACTGTTTTATGAAGCCTACACTAAGTACGGATGGGTACCAAATTTGGTACTTAAAAGGTACCGACCTGATTCTGGAAGCAGTACAGAGTACCGGTAAAATTAAATGGTACCATGTGTCTGTACCTAGACGATTCTTATGACTGTAAGAGAGTGGAGGAGGAGGCGATTCACTGTGCCAGACATGGAGTATGTAGAGCTAGGTTTTAATTTGTGCATTATTAAGGAAAAAAACACAGCATAGTTGTTGATTCAATAAGATGAGCTTAATTTTAGTTCAGGGTTTTCATGTCGAAGAAATTTGTGAAATGACTGCGATGTTACAGTATAAACAGTTAAACAAAGTTTTGATATGTTTATTATTATTATTATTATGATAAATTGATATATTTTGAGATTTTATCATCAAACAAATTAAAAATCTATTAACACATAAACACACACAAAAAGTACAGAAAGTTGGTACCGTTGTGTCCTAGTACTGACTCCCAGGTACCAGGCATTGGTACCACATGGGTTCAAATGTAAAAGGTACCCATCCCTAACCACAAGGTAAAAGCCCAATAAAAGAAAATGTATTCACTGAGTAATTTAATTGTATCCACTAAAGACTCACAGTCACAGTCGGCAAAGACGATGTTTGGGTTCTTTCCACCAAGTTCGAGCGTAACTCTTTTCAGATTGCTTTCACCTGCGGCCTTCTGGATCAGTTTCCCGACCTGGTAACCAAAAACAATGATGTGTGAAACAGACACATCACAGTAAAACAGTTTACACTAACAGGAGAAAATATCACTGAAGCAGCAGAAGAAAACCATCATGGTCAGTTTGCTTTACTCACAGCAGTAGAACCAGTGAAGGCAACTTTGTCAATGTCCATGTGGTAGGAAATGGCACAGCCTGCTGTATGACCGTAACCTGGCACCACATTCACTACACCTGGAGGAAAACCAGCCTGAACACAGAGACAGACAGAACAAAGTATACACTTTTACTCAATCATGGTCTAATCCCCATTTTTTAAGCTCATAGTTTACAGTATTTAATTAACTCTTTGTCCCTTCATTACTGTTGTGTGGCAGAGGGGGGTTTAATTATCCAGGTACCTCTTTGATGAGTGCAGCCATGTGCAAGGCTGATAATGGGGTCTGCTCAGCAGGTTTGATGACCACAGTGTTTCCACAGCACAGAGCCGGAGCAATTTTCCACACAAACATCATCAATGGGAAGTTCCACTAAAGCAACATAAGAACATAAACGTTTTTTCTTTTTCCGAAGTGTATAAGACAGCAGTTGGTTACAAGGAAATATTTGGTGTTTTTCAAGCTGTAGGTTGTTTAAATCAATCCAAGTTTTACAGTCTTCATTTCAGGATGCTTTGCCAACTGCTTGAATGTCACTTAACAGATGTAGTTACAGAAAACGTCAGAGCTCTTGCTCTACTTATTTCCAGGCTTAATTTGTACACATGCAAAACAGAAGTGTTTTATCCAAGTGCTACACAGTTTTATTCACTTACAGGAATGATCTGGCCACAAACTCCAATGGGCTCGTGCCGAGTGTAGGTGAAATACTCTCCATCTACAAAGAGTTGAAGCACACTTGTGACAGCTCTAAACACACTGAGACATTCAGCTGAATTATTTTAACATGCATTATGGGAATATCAGATTAAGAGGAAGGAGACCCACCTACAGGGATGGTTTTGCCATGAATCTTGTCCGCCCAACCTCCATAGTATCTCAATGTTTTAATTGTGGCCAACAGATCTACAAAATATGCCATGAGAAACACTTTGCCAGAGTCCAGGCTCTCAAGTGTCTAACAAATAGAGAAAAAAGAAAATAATCAGTACAGTACATCATGACAATGAAATTAGATGGTCCTTTTAAGATTTGTTCCTTGTGTGTGTTTTTCTCACAGCGAGTAGTAGCCTGTCTCGCTCCACTAGGTCAGCGAGCCGGTTGAGGAGATGACCTCGGTCTGAGGCGTCCATGTATCGCCATGGTGACCCTGGCTGGAAGGCTGCTCTGGCACTCCTCACTGCCTTGTCTATGTCTTCCTTTGAGAGGTTGGAGATGAGAAAAAGGAGTTTAATTATAACTCAAGCCAGGTGAGCTAACCTGTGAAGATCACAAATTTGCCTCGATAACATTGTTTATCTTGGAGCTATTGTTTTGAGGAGGAGAGAAAAATGAAATTAATGTTAGAGAACAGGTACTCTTGTTTTATACTCACTTTGTCAGACTCCTCCACTTCACACAGCAGGTTCCCTGTGGCGGGATCGTACACGGGGATCTTTCTTCCACTACATGACTCCTGCCACTCATTGTTGATAAAGAGCTATGATACCAGGGCACAATTAAAAAAACAATACGACGTGCAGGAACAAATTCTTAAAGCACATATTCTTCCTCTCCTGCAGGTTGTCTGAGAGCTGTATGAGAAACTTGTATTCCAGTATGTCAGCTGTCTTCAGCCTGACAAAGTTAATGACAGACCCCTGTCATTTATACAGGAAACATTTATCGTGCTGTTTTTTTTAATGACATACATCTGTGTGCTGCACAGCCCAGACACTTCATCAGGTAATTGCTCGTAACAGAATTCTTACTAATGAATGGCCTATGGATATCCACATACCCATGTTTTTTTAGTACATCCTTGTACATTTTGTCCTATTGTCATGCATTTCTCTCCCAGAGACAGAAAGATCCCCATGATTACAGTTTACCTGAGTATAGTGAATGGGGGGATCTGGGATTGGCACAGGCAGGACTAAATGCTGCGCTTTCAGGCTCTGGTCTGGATCCTTGAGGTTGCACCCATTTCCAGAGTTCGTGTTGGCATGCTTTCCTGCTAAAGAACAAAAACCAGAAAGAACAAATGTTAGTAATTGGCTTGTTTTTGTGCATACGTGTGTGTTAACAAATACACTGTACAAAGCGCGTGTGAACACTTGATTGTGAAAGTTAATATCTGGACCACTGAGTGTGAACCTTGTTTCATCATAACCCTGTCCCAGAGAGAACAGCGCCAAATGAGGTACTGGCATCGTCAGCAGGGTAACACCACAAGGTCAAGGGTCATGACTGGCACCGTAAAGTCGGCGCGCCCCTGAGCTGTGGACTGAACTGACCCTGTTTGAAAAGAGTTGTGGAACAAACAGCACAATGCAGGCCAAGAGGAAATACTACCAATGGTGTTTTTTTAGTTATAATGTTTGTCAGAGAACTCAATAACTGGATAAAAGGAGGATGTATGGGCTCCATGATGGGGGAAGAAAGGGTTTGAGCAAAAATGATTTCCCTGAATGCAGAGCTACGTAAAGTCGAATGGCCCTTAATCTAAATCTTTTTTCTCCTGTAAACAAAATCCCTTCAAAAATGGAATATGATATTTCTTAACTTGGATGAGAGCAATAATAAAACTTCATATTACACTTAACAACCTTTAAAAAAAGCCTCAGATGTATATTTGGTTACCCTTATCTCAAAGCAAGTACAATGATTGGTTGACCCTTCAGCACATTTAACTTAAAAGTTCACACAACGTTAGTTGAAATAAAAGAGTCAAAAGTTTTTCCAAATCCCCCTACGTAACAAAATGTTCAGTAAATGTTTTTAACTGGTAAAACCAAAGAGATCTAACAGGTGAAGATAAAATGAAGATCACCTTACACGTATAACTCATTGTGGCTTACATTAAGCATTTTAAATTAACCAATAACGAAAAACTGAAGGTAAAGATAAAAACATGAATAAAAGGATCAGAAATCATCTAAAAATACTTATTTTTAGAAATATGCTCGAGGAGTGTCCGGTTGAAGTTAAGTCAGTCTAAGGTAGAAACAGAACTTCAGTTTAAAAGGTTGACCCAATCGGTAAATAACATTTTTTTCAACAGTTTGCCGGTTTATTTAACTTGAATACGTAAAAGTGTTTTCCTGTCAGTATCGGGATGTATATTAAAATCTTGTGTTACCGGTTGAAGAGGCAGGTGGGTTTCCCCCGGTCTGGTGTGACTCCGCTCCGGTCACGGGCATGTTTCTGCTGTCCTCGCTCTCGACTCTCCGTGGAGAACAGCCACCTTCACAGCAGCTTTATAGACCCGCCGCGCTCAGCTCCTCTGCTCTGACGGACTGCAGCATCACGTCCAGTCACACCGGGAGTCCTTATGGTCATACGAGGGTCCGCTGCACGCGCTAATGACCGTTCAGACGGAACCAATCCCACTTTACCTCGCGTGCCCTGGGCGCGAGGCGCGCGCTTTGCTTGATTTTCTCCCTCTTTCCACTTGCGTGGTGTTTAACTTTTTCGCTTGGTAAGTATTTAAAGAGTTAATCAATGCAATGTTTATGACGCTCGATGCATGAGCGGATATTGGTGAAAACCCTGAAAATACAAGGGGAGACCATATTCTGAAACCCCCCCCAAAAAACCCTTCCCGACCTCTTTGAGATCCTGCAAAAATCCCCAAAGATACTCAAAGATGACAAAGCAGCTTCTTAAACCATACATTTATTTCAGACACCCCTTTTCCGTCTGAAGTGACAATTTTCTGTAATGTAGACATGAACAATGCATGTAAGCCCATTTCCACTTGGAAAAAAATGAAAAGCTGACTGAGTTGTTTTGTTTTTTTTCTTTTTTTGAGATTTTCTTTTTTAATTGTTGTCATTATGTACTCGAAATTTTTGAATAAGTCAAATTCATGAAATAAAAAGTCAAAATTTTAGACTTTTCTCTCCTTATTTTGACATTTTATCTCAAAATTTCAATGTGTTATCTCACAATTTTGACTTTTGATCTCAAAATTTTGACTTGGTAGGGCCCCACAAACTCTCATCAAAGCCAAGTTTTCATTTTTACTTTTTTTTTTCAATTGTTGGGGGCTTACATAATAATGTCTCACCACATGCTTTCATATATAAACATCTTCTATTTACAATTAATTATAAATGTCAGTGGTCTGTAGAACAAACTACAATTTTATAAATCCCCCTGGACATTATTTTATAAGGAGGACATGTTTGGGCAAAAGGGACGTATGGTCAGCCTTCTTTAAGAGCATTTCAGGCAAGCAAGTGAGAAAGCTTGGAGTTTACCATTCAACTGTTAGCCCACAATCCCTGTGAATTACATCATAGCAATTATATTTATACTGATTTACTTAATGTTGTTCCTCTATAAGTGACTTGATGTGCATAGTTCATTTGTCTCAGGTGGAAAAAATTGATATTTCCCCCTGAATTCTTCAAGTGTGAGGTTTGTTTGTGCTTTTGTAACAAAATAACCAGATAGTGACTGCCTGATATACAATATAATGATCCAACCCTTATTAAAAAGACAACAACAAACAAACAAACAATAAACGCATTTTAATATGCTGCTTGGTAAGCTGAAGCAATTTGGGACTTCCCAGTCTTTGAAGTGATCATAGCTGACTGACACACTACAAATGTAGAGGACAGGCCAAACTACAAGGCAACAATATTATTGGGAGGATGTTTGCTTTGATAAATTGGCCTCCTGCTGCTCCACTGTCTCCCAGGAACAATGTGATCACATAACTGTGTCTGGTTCGCCTATTTTAATCTTGGCTGTCTGGAAAGACACACTACTTAGAGAATTGTCCCTCGGGAAAACACAACCTCTGTCATTAACCTTGGTTAAATAATGGAGCAGTGCAAACAGTCTAAACTATCGTCTCCCACCGACATTAGTGACTCTGTTTTGTTGTACAGTGAAGACTTGTGCTAAAAGAGATGGACTTGGGGATGGTAATTCAGTGTGTAGCACTGATTGGAGTGTCACAGGGGAGTTACAGGACCAAGCTTCTGGATGTGTACAACCCCTGAAGATGGATCACGAGATGGAAGTTTTGTAGATTCCAAAAGCTCAAGAAAGGAGGGCAAATTACAACCTTTCCCTGATAAACAACACACAAAACTGAATGAAATTAACACAAAAATATTATCAACTTTTTACAATAGTAACTTAAACTGCAACAATATGACTTCAGGGTTCAGAGAATTCAGTGTTATGAACCATTTTGCACCTGCTAGACTTCTTAGACCGTCACTCCTTTCAAACCAATGGACTTGACGGAGATGAGTGAATATTCTAGAAACAAGGAACCACTGAAAAAGGCATGTGGGACTCACCAAAAGGTTGAAGTTGACCTGAAGATCCCAACAACCATCTGACACTTGTTTTATTGTTGGAATTGCAGCAAAAGAAAAAAAGAGTTCTAGGTTTCACTTAAAAAACTCAAAAAGTCGTATAAAGAAGTTGAAGGGTCTCTTGAACACATCCATATTTAATCCCCAGTCACTACTGTGAATATCTGTTAAAAATGTGTAACACAACATGCACACTTTACATTATTTTTGACGATTATCATAGTTTGATGTAAAGGCACATCTTTTTTAAATAAGCTTGGTGAGAACCCAATCAGTGGACTAGAACAAAAAAATCAACCAAACTGAGGTGAAAGGAAAGGCAAGGAAATGGAGATGAAAATGATGAACAGAGGTTGGAGGATGATCCTGGCAGACGCACAACTCAACACTACACCTCACCACCCAACAGTAACAACCCAGCCCTGTTTAGAATGACACTTTTTCCAAAATACAGCTATAAACATTAAATTCAATATAACATCATCTTTTAAAACTTTGAGTAATCCAATAAAACCACAAAACAGGGGAGGCCCCAGGTAACAGGCCGCATGGTGTCCTGCCAAACAGCTCAAACTGTGCCTTTATGTTACCTGGTCATCACATACACAAATGAAAAGTGAGTTTGGTCGACAGATTTTGAAACTACTAAGCTAAGAATAATGACTGTACACATTAATCTTTTCATTTAGACTTCAGAAAGTTCAATATTCTTTAGGGATGTCTATTGTCCATATATTTTACTTTACTTAATCTGGTTAAAAATGAAAAACATGTAAAGGAATCATTGCATCCACCTCCACATCAGGCTTGTTTCAGTCCAGTGAAGAGCACCTGACAGAGAGGAGTGTATTCAGATGCACTCTTTTATTAGAGCTATATAACTTAAACGTAGAGGGGACAAAAATAAATGAAAACATGACCATGCACATGAATGCTAAAAAAACTTAAGAGTTGCATTGGCGACTTGTGTCAGGCAGGAAAGGTGGTGTCTCTGAACATGGCTTACAGAGTAACTTACAGGTTCTATTAATTAATTATGATATGACATTTCAAATTTCTGAAGATTGTAATTTGAAAAGTGAAATGCTAGTGTCATGTCACAGAAATCATAACTCAGCAGTTGCAACAAGATGACTTTTTGAAATAAATGAGTGACAAATATCTTGCAAATACTGTTTCAAATGTTTTGTATCAGGTGTAAATGACATTGTTTCTTCGTTTGAAACAACAGCTATTCCAATAGCTGGTTATGATTCAGAAAATGCATATTGCAAATTTGAATTTTCTGATAAAATAACTTCTGCAAACAAAGTTCAGTTCACTCCTGAGGTGAGTGGTCTGCATTTGTTTGACATTTGAGGAAATATAGAGGAAAAAGATAAGGCAAAACCTCATTGACCTTAATGCAGTCATAGGGTGACCACACTGTGTGCTTGATCTCTATAAAAGGATGTCTGCAGGATAAATGTTTAACTAAAATGATGATCTCACATCTCAAGTTGAGTGCAAGCCATGACCAGACAGAGAGGGAAGACTTAGCCAGACAACTTTCATTGATAACTGGGGGCTGAATCACAAGCCTGTGAGCTTTTACTTGGTGAGGGTGGTCAAGCTGGGGAGGTATGAAATGGAAATAGGTTTTTTCTTTTGTTTGAGTTCATTAATCAAATAACAGCCTCCATACGAGTGAAAAAAGGTTCCTAAAAAGCTCATTGTGCCCTGTGTATCAAAATTTATAGAATAATATGAATATAAGAAGCAATCTAGTTATTTCACATTGAACATGTCTGCATGATTATTTTAAGTTTTATATATTCAAGGCCATGACTGAGTTGCATGCCCAACTTCACGTCATCTGTCCTAACCACTGTTGGAAACAAGAATTACATTTTCCTTCTATACATATTAACCTCATCCGTCACTGTAGTCAGTGTGTCTCCAGCTTCCAGACCTAATGGCGAGACCGAACCGTCCAGGCTTGGAGAGGGCGTGGAGCACTGGGTCAAAGGAGCTGTCGCCCGGCCCGACAACACCGGGTGTCCCACTGTTGAGCTTGAGCTAAAGTGACGGTTGGGCAAGAGAGAAAGAAAGATGTAGACTGAGAGATAGTGGGAGAACTGGGGAGGGGTGTGTAATTGAAGCAGAGATTAAAGGAGGTAAATGAGGAGTGAAAGCACAAGTTAGAAGGTATGGAAAATAAGAAATGAAAATTAAAAGGAGGGGGGGAAAGGCTGAAGTAATCTGATAAATCACAAGGTAGAGGTTATAAATTGCAGGTAAGCCTAAAAACCCCTTAAAAGTCAAGAAATTGTAATGCTTACCTGATTTTTTTCTCCAGATATTTTTCACTGTTGTGGCCACAACAACTTGAACATCAATCTATGTAATCTGGCGAATTTTCTGCACTTTTTTTCATCAGTGTTGAATTTGTGATTACTTTCTCATTCAGTATGAAAAAAAAGCACAAAAACCTTCTCATTTCCAAACAGAGATGGACATGAAAGCAGTCTCAGTGGACAGAGAGCGCCCCCTTGTGCTGTATTAGTAAACACTATATTGAATGAAACAGTGCCTGGGTCATTGACCCTTTAGTGAGGCTGATCTGTGATCCTACATATAGCTTTAAAACTACCGTAAACATGTTTTATAAAGTGTTTTATTATTTAAGAAATTATAAATTGATAATTGTACAGAAAGTTTGTTGGTTGATTGGGTCAAGTCATTTTAAGGTAATGCATCTGCAATGTTTGTGCAGTTTATTTTTGCCTTTATAGATTATGAAACATTTGAAACACACTGACACCCAACACTGTTTAAATTCAGTACTGTAAAAATAAACGATGCATACTTTGTTCAGGAGAGGGAGAACAGAGAGGAAGGGGCCCGTGAAGTGAATGGTTCTGGTCCACGGTCAAATGGGCCGGTGCGGTCACTGCCTGGCCAGCGCATACCCTTCCTTCACCATGAGCCAACTTTGTCGCCATTTGCGTCTCTCTATTGTGAGCAGACAGCAGCTCCCTCCGCAGGGGGCCCGGCTGCTTCTGAAAGGGACGTCCCAACCTGGAGCTACCCTAACAAGGTCCTGGAGATCAGACCTCAATCTTCTCTCTGCTTGGACTCCTGTCTGACTCAGAGTGTCCTTTTTCATTAAATTCAGAGTTTACGCTGCTTGGTGAGTTTTTATTGGCTCTACCTGTTTTTCTTTCATTCCTACTTTCTTAATGCTTTTCATGGTTCTTCAAAATCCTTGATTTGGGGTCCTGGCACTTTGACTCAGTGGACTGTCACAGCAGACTTTGTCTTCTATAAAATCCTTTCTATCTCTTTCAGTGACTGTACTCCACTTGGCAGGATGAGACTGACGTTTGGGACTGAGCCCATCAAAGAGAGCTCTTCTGCCTCTGTGTCTGGTGTTACTGTTGCTCTGTGTCTCCTCACTCTCCTCCTGCTGGCCCTCAGGGGCCGAAAGAGCCACCATCATTACTCCCACTTGGACCTCACAAAATATCCCCCTCCTCCTGGCCCGACACCCTGGCCACTTGTTGGAAATCTACTCCAGATGGGGGACCAGATTCATCTTTCTCTCACCAGTCTGAGACTCCAGTTTGGCGATGTTTTTCAGGTAAATGGAGTAAAGTGTATTCACATGTTTTATATTTAATGGACAGTTTACTATTTGTTAATTCTGATTCTCTAGATGCGTCTTGGGTCCCTGACTGTGGTTGTTCTGAGTGGATACTCCACTATCAGACAGGCATTGGTCCGGCAGGGAGAGGCTTTTGCTGGGAGACCTGACCTGTTCACCTTCTCTGCTGTAGCTAATGGGACAAGCATGACCTTCAGTGAAAAGTATGGACCAGCATGGATGCTGCATAAAAAGCTGTGTAAAAATGCCCTCAGGTCTTTCTCCCAGACTGAGCCCAGAGGATCAGGTGCTACCTGCCTGCTGGAGGAGCAGGTCTGTGCTGAGGCTGCAGAGATGGTGGAGGTGATTCAGAAACAGGCAGCTGAAAATGGGAATGAAGTGGGTGTAGATCCAGTGAAGGCCCTGGTTACTTCAGTGGCAAATGTCGTCTGTGCTCTCTGCTTTGGAAAAAGGTATGACTACAACGACAAGGAGTTCCTCACTATTGTTCACATAAACAATGAAGTTCTGAGGATCTTTGCTGCAGGAAACCTGGCAGATTTTTTTCCTGTTTTTCGCTACTTTCCGAGTCCATCTCTGCGAAAGATGGTCCAGCACATCCGCAGGATGAACGGATTCATGGAGCGAAGCATCGAAGAACACATCAACACCTTTGATAAAGTAAGGGGGCTGACAGAGGGTCTGCAGATGTACCCAAAAAGAAATATAGAAAGCCCAAAAGATGATGATTTGTTTTGAATGATCTGTGTTAGAAAAACAGCCACACAAATTTTATTGAAACATGTGTTTTTGTTTTTTAATGGTCACTTTTTGGGGTTTTTAGTTAACTCCATATTTATATGCAGAGTTGATAAATCTCAAAGACAGAGATCAAAATATTATAGCACTGAAGAAGTGTCAGATTTCTATTAGACCAAAAAACTTTACTGAAAATGCAAATATAATATTTTGATTATGCTCCTCACAGGCGTATGTGGTGGATGGCATGTCTGTTGGTGTTGTTTTCCTGAGATCTGTCCCTCTAATTTGCCATCTACAATTGAATCTTGAATTGCACTCATAGAGAAGTAGCTGTGAGTTCAACTGTAGCCAAAAAAATAACAAACAAGTTCCCTGGGAGGGACCTTTGTTTTTGTGCAGAGTGGCTAAAATGTTTGCACGCACTCTAATTAGGAATTAGCATCCCACTGAAAGACACGTGTCCAACTTTATCTGATAACTATCTCTTTTTAAATCATTGCTCTTATAAATTTGCACCTTTGTAACTGAATAAGTTAGACATGGTGAAATAAGATGCACTGGTGTTTTGGCACTTGCAATGTCTCTAATTCCTCAACATGGTCACATTTTTCCTGTTAATGTTTGCAGAACTGTATCCGGGACATTACAGATGCTTTGATTTCACTTTGTGAGGACAGAGAAGAAAACAAGGAGACGTCTTTACTTTCCAACTCTCAGATCATTCACACAGTCATAGACATCTTTGGAGCAGGTAAGACTTTAATTGAGTTTGAAGAGTTTTGGTAATAAGATTGAATGGCTCATAATGATGATGGTAATTACCCTCTTTTGTGTTGTTTGTGATTTTGAAAAGGATTTGACACCATCATTGCTGGTTTGCAGTGGAGCCTGTTGTACCTGATCAAATTCCCCAACACCCAGGACAGAATACACATGGAGATAGGTACTGTTTCCTTGATTAGTGTAAATAAGAAGCACAAGCATTTTTAGTTTACACTTGTATTGTGATGAATATTGGTGTTACAGAAAACACTACATGAACAGTTAAATTCTATTCAAATATTTAGGGCTAATAAGTGTTTGGTTGTATGAGTTTGTTCAGATATAAAATTTTGCTCTTAAATCAAAAAGACACCACTGATGAGCAAAAACTATAGCTATTTATTGTTTCAGAAAATTGTAATCAATCATCAATGTGTTAAATAAAGATAGAGCTCCTATCTCTTAGAATAAGCACCAAGAAAGTGAAAAAAGATGGAAATTGTTTTAAAGGACAATAACAGTTGCACAGTGCTAGAAATTCATCTACACAGGAGTAGCCAGGCAATGACTATTAGGAAGTATCAAAGTTTTCAAGCAGAATCAACATAATAAAAACCTAACAATGGCCCTTGAAGAACAGACAGCCACTGGAGAAACTCACAAAAGATCAGTCCAATCTGCTGACGCCATCGCCACTTTTGAAGTGGGTCGACAGAACCGTCTGTTCCAAGGCACGTTGCATTTTCACACAGAGGAAGAGAGAGAGAGAGGACAAGAGAGAGGGAGGGTGAGAGAGACAGATAGAGAGAGAGAGAGAGAGAGAGAGAGAGACACTGGGAGACTGAAAGACTGAGTGACTCAGAACGAGAGAGCCAGGCACAAACAGCCTGAGAAAGAAGGAAAGGTTAGAGAGTTGTTCCAGTCTGACACAAAGGCCGAAACACGCAAAGCATTGATCACACGCAGTGCAACATTCTTCAGTTCTGCATCACTTCAAGTAATCTGTAATCAAAGCAAATGAATTAATTGAGAGCTGCTATTTATCTTACTTGAAACCTTATTAGTGAATGGGTCAAAGCAGTACTTCATCTTTGGACATTGTGATCATTTGTGAAATCTGTTCATATAAAATTATAAACTCAAATTAGCACAGCCTCTTAAACCTCCAATAAACTGAGGTACGGATAAACTCTCTTGAAAGGCTTTCAAAGTCTGGAATAAGATGAAAAAAGAAATAAGACGCAGATACAGGAGAAATATTTTACATCCTATTCAGTGTTTCATCCAACTCACAACTTCAGGGTTCTGCTGGCTTTGCATCACAGATTAGTGATTGATAAACAGAAATGAACTCACAAAGTCCAGAGATCTGAATGTGGTCAGAAAAAGCTTGCTATCCCTGAAGTTACATAAAAGTGATCAGCTTTATTCATGAGTGATATTAATAGCACTGTTTATTTGATTTTTTACACACCATCATGTTTGAAATGGTGTCCATCTGGTCTTTAATGGCTCCTATGATAAACTTCTTTAACTAAAGTCAAAGTTGTTTTGCACATTTTGTTTGCACACGTTTGCTCTCACCCCACAAATGTTCCTACACCTTGTCTCAATTAATCATAAAACAGCTGGGTGCACTGCAGTTTGTGTAAGGGAGGGAGTCTATGTAAACCGTACCAGACAACTTCCTCTACCCTCATCACGTGTGCAGAACTAGGAGAGGGCTAAGGGCTGGGTGGAGGATCTTTAATGATAACTTTGCAGTGTGGAATAAGCTCTCTACTTTTTCCTTTTCTTCCAATCATTTCTTTCTCTTCTGCTAGATGAAAACATTGGCACAGCCAGACTCCCCTTGTTTTCAGACAAAGCCAAGATGCCTTTCACAGAGGCGTTCATTTACGAAGTGTTTCGTCATGCTTCCTACGTCCCCTTTACCATTCCTCACTGGTGAGACTGCTGTTCAGTTTCCAGAACGTTGTACTTGACAAATAAGTGTATTGTTGTTGAAACTCACCCTGTCTTTCCTTGTTAGTACAACGAGAAACATCACCCTGAATGGATATCTTATCCCTAAAGATACATGCGTGTTCATAAACCAGTTTCAAGTCAATCATGACGTGTGAGTTCTCGTTTTCAGCCTTTGTGTGGCACAATCTTTATATACATGTTTTAAATATGTAAGAGATGCCTCTGTGTTTCTGTCATTTTCTTAAGTTCTTAGTGGTGTGTCTTGCACTTAGTTGATCTGTTATCCATCTTTATGTTTCTCACTCCAACAGCGATCTTTGGGGTGACCCAGACACATTTCGGCCCGAGCGTTTCCTTGGTCCTTCAGGACTCCTCATTAAGGAGCTGACAGAGAAGGTTCTTATCTTCGGCATGGGGAAGAGACGCTGTCTTGGAGATGGATTTGCACGCATGGAGATGTTTGTCTTCCTGACCACGCTGCTCCACGGGCTGAGGCTTGAAAGCGTTCCTGGGCAGGAGCTGGATCTCAGCACTGAATTTGGTCTGACTATGAAACCGCGCCCTTACAGGATTATTGTCTCCTCCAGAATTTAGCCAAACATCCAAATCATACTCTGTGTGGAAGCTGTGAAAATTTACTAAGTCTACAACTGTAAATGCTATCATAGTTGGCCAACCATTACACTGCAACAGATATAGCCTACATTACCTCTGAGTGCTATTTGGAGACAAGTTCTGCAAATTGTGCTACCAGACAATAAAAGGGAAAAATGCTCTACATGTGAATGTTTTGATGTTGTACAAGGCTAATATTTTTTATGTGACCTAAATATATGAATAAATATAAACTAACTTGTATTGTACAAAGCGTATTATTGAACACTATTGATGACAATCAAGGGTCAATCAAAGTGCTGTTCTTACATGGTTCGAGCCCCCCCGCCTTCTTGTCCCGCCACATTAAAAGTAAAACCAGCCTGAAAAAAGTGGCTAATTAAAAGCCTTTATCTAAAGTTATTAGCTACAGTTAAACACTGAGGGAGGGTGAAAGAGGCTGTTTTAGATAAACGCTCCAGGCCTCACACTGTGTTCATGCAGGGTTCATCTGGACTGTCGTCAGCTTACTTCTTCTTCTCTTTGCATCAACTTTCCTCCTATCCCCTCTTCATCAGTTAAGTTTCTTTCATCTTCTCATTCCCTCATGTTTTCTTCATGTCCTCATCCCTCTTCCCAAGCTCCTCTCTCTCCCCTTCTTTTTGTCTTGGCTGTGAGGCAAACCCTGTTTAGCTAACACATCTGCGCTCTCCTCTGAAGTCTCCCTCTGTAGATTTCTGACTGAGGAATAATGCAAAATATATATTAAGACATATAAGTCTCAATTTGAACATCCTCCTAGCCCATCAGTACCGCAGCCTCCCACACTCTTAGATTAGACACAGTGCCAAACAACTTTGAGGGTGGTAGAGAGGACAAAGAAAGTGTGAAATCAGCCATTGCTTATTTTCTGAGCTGAAAGTAAAGCATGCATATGAAATACGAATGGGAACTTCATCCCAAAATGGAAAGTTTCAAAGTCATTATCACAACAGTGTTATCTCTTTTAAACTTCTATCCACCCAAGTAAAGTGTGACTTCCCACCAGACAGACTTTATTGCTGGAAAGAAAAGAACAAGTTAAGTTTGTCCCTTTGAACATTCAACCTTCTGACCTGAATGATGCTCTGCTTTTTTATTATCTGGGGCAGCAGTGATCACTGTAAAGGAAGCAGCTAGAATCCAGTTAAGACTGGTGGGCTGTCAGAGAAGACAGACGACAGGACGACCCAACCTAGGGGTGGAATGCCTTATTGTCCTGTCCCCAAGCTCATGATTGATGTCCATTAAAACATGGACCTCTCAAATTAGCAACAGGCATGACACAGGGAAACAAGTCTACAGTTCATCCAAGACCCTGGATGGAAGGTGAACCCAAAATCAAAAACCAGAAGGCAAGTGGTCACTGGGAGTAACGGCTGTAGGTGGTCCATGGCAATAACTCAAAAAGAAAAACATTAAACATACTGTCAAAAGGAAACATAGGTGGTGTAGGATTGATTCTGTCATCATGTTAAGCTACTTACACTACTTTGTTCATACAAACGCTGCTGGGAAGTCACCTGATTGTAAGTTGTCTGAATCATTAAATGCTCTAACATAAAAACCTGTGGTTGTATTTTAATTTTCTTATAATGACCATACACGTGTAAATTGATGTTTCATCATTACATTAAAAAGAGCTACACCACATAAGGTAGTGACTCATCTTGTAAAATGTCAACACTTTGTTGCAAGGAAAAGATACATACCAAACCTGTATTGCATTAAGAACATTTTGAAAATAAAGCTAAAACATGTTATTTCTAAATAGTTAAAATTATGGTTCGTGCCAGACTTTCTATGATGACTTCTAAAACTGCACTCAGCCATTGGCTGCATTAAATGAATCATTGTCACTGTGCCTGTGTGTGGTTGTGACTCAAACCATGTTCATCTGTGAATTGGTTTGTGTAAATTAATTAACAAAATACACTCAGAGGGTGAGACTTCAGCCCCCACTCCATGTCCTCTCTGAGTCTTTGTGTTCAACTTTGTTCTAGTTCACAGAGCTCACAGTTTGGCTCAAACTATAGCTGACATTTAAGAAAAACAAATCACAGCAAACATGTGCTGGCTGGCCTCTGATCTAAAGCAGCCAATAAAATGAAGCACGCAAAGCCAGGAATCGGGCTCTAATGCAGCGTAGCACTTGTGGGGCTCGCAGTATAGAATAAAAATGCTGAACAATTAAGATTGGACCCAGTGCCGAACAAAGGATGGTCTACTTATAGAAACTGTTATCCACCATCAGCACTGACATGCGTGCCACCCTGGCTCAAGCCATTTCTGTTTGAAGCCTTCGCTCGCAGACTTTAAATTAATATCAAAGTCATTCCTTCCATAATTCTACAGCAAAACAGTTTTTTAGTACCAACTTTATGAAGAAGTATATAAGCTTGATTTAGTGCTGTATTCCCGTTGTTAGACTCTAATTTTAGCAAACTCAAGCCTTTCTGACAACTGAACAACAACAAAAATAGGACAGGGCCTTTGCATGGCAATTTCCATGTCCAGTGTTTGACCCCTCAGTAGCATGAAAAGAGGTCAGGGCCTTGGAAGACTTAATCCCTCGAGCACTAATTGTCAACAAACTCAGTGTCTTCTTTCAAAAACAAAAGGAAAGCAAATTAAGTGACCAAGTGACTTCCACTTTGCCTCCACAGTTACACACGGGGCCCTGTACTGTTCTGTGAGGGCCTCACTCTATAGAGCCGGGGAGGCAGCACCCATTAACAATCTGCACGCAATCCCATGAACGCAACAATGAGTTTGCATGTAGTGATGTCATCGCAGCAGTGGCATTTTACCAAGTATCTCATGTGCTGCTCTTAAGATCAAATTCACTGCACTTGTTCTTTACTTTAATGTTTTCTTTCTCTCTTTCCCCAAGTTTTACACTGATAATGAAGCTGGTCATTGCTGGAATTAGATGTTCCCATTCTATAATGTATACATCTATACAACACAATTAACATTGCGCCCACCGCCACAACCTCACACTTAGACTTAAAAGCCAAGGTATCCACTCCCTTCAAAACTACATTGTGTCTCCTGAGTGGTTTGTTTGTAAATGTTAGTTTTTGGATTGCCCATCAGTGTATTCCTGGGTCACTGGGGAAGTTTGGGAACCCCGGACTAGACAACTGTAATGGTCTTTTCACCTGCCTCCCAAAATGAGTCCATATACATCTATACATGATACATGTCAGATACAGACAGGCTACTCAAGAAACTACTGAAACAGTTCAAATCCATCACTTTATTGCTCTGCATTGCTGCATATCTTGAAATGGATGCTGTTTAAATTTCCTCTTCTTCCACTGTCTGCCCTGCTCTCAGTTTCATGATCACCTGCCGGGAAGGAAGATAGAAGTTTATTTTTCATTCCACGAACAAATGGGTGTTTTTGGATCATAGTCTTCAGCACACTACAGTGAAAAGCACCTCTTTCAGCTGGGCAATCTCTTTAGTATCCACATTTTTCTGAGCATTGTTTGTTATGGCTTTTACTCTGGTTGCATAGCTGGAAGGTTCAGAAAAACTGGAATTATCTGGGGGTCGATTTCATACTTTAGTGATCAATAATGAAAGTGAATTTGTGTCTCGTTTTCTCACATGAGAGATGTGACCGTTTCGTCCAGGTTACATTCTGAAGGGGAGATGTTGACAATCATGAGAGTTTTGGCATTTCCACCCAGGGAGTCCTGCATCACCTGTGAGTGAGAGAAAGGAAACATCACCTTTAACTGACCTGTGCCTTGAGGGTCCAGATGCTGACACACATTTGTCATACATTGGTAGCTCCATTACCTGTGTAAGTTTGCTGTTCCTGTATGGCACATGTGGCTGCTCAGCTGACAGGGCAGAGATCACATCACCCAGAGCACTGAGAGATTTGTTAATGGAGTTTGCTTCCTGTGGAGGGAAAGGAGGGGACGAGTTACTAGAAGCCATGAGAGGCATCTGATACCTTCAGCAATTTTTAAACATCATGAGATGGATCAAACCAAATATGAGCCAACCTTCAGCTGGTGGTCCTTGGCTCCAGTCTTGGCGGCTCTCTCACTGCCTGCCAGATCCACCAGGCTCAGCTTACCGGTGCTCACACTTCCATTGGTTAGATTCCTGCTCTCCACCATGATGCCAACGATGAGATGGGAGCGGGAGCTTTCTACATTCATCTCTTGGGAAACATGCACCATAAAGAGGCTCTGAATGGACAGTAGTTGTTTATTTCACCTCACAGACATGCACCCGATGCTCAAAATCATCATATTACCAGATATTATTATCAGAAAACCCTTCCATTTATTTGATTTTAACTGGCCACAATTTAATTAAAACAGTGAAAACTGACAATAAAACCTGAACTGTTAAAATTTAAGGGTTTAGGGTTGTTACAACGGCCTCTCATGACAAAAACTAATCAAAGGAATGTGACTAAATTATTAGATCCTTGAGTGTTTATCACTCAAATGACTCTATGTATGAGGCATTTTTACAAATGTATCAGTAAGCACAATTAATAGAGTTGCACTGTAACTGGAGGAAGTGACTCGGTAACGTGGAGTCACCGTCACTTAAACTTTGGTTGCATCATGTAACTCTGAAGACCGGCACATATCTATAAAACAATGTTTGTCCTCTTCCTACAGTGCTCTGATTCAACTCTTGGCAGCTCTCAGTAATGATGTACCTACTGACGCCCCCACACTCTGACTGTAAGTAACACAATTAATCCAAACCATTTAGCAGGGGCCAGCATGAACTGGGCGCCATGGCCCGGCACAGAGGACTCACTGGTTGCAGAGATGTGTCTGTTGGCGCAGGCCTGCAGAAACAGAGCGTAGAGCTCCTGAGCGCTGGAAGCCTCTTTTGTCTCTGCTCCTTGTGCGAACACAACCCCCTTTCTGTTTCTCTTGATCTCCACCCGCCTGGCCTGGGCATGGGACTGAGGCTGAGCATGGGCCTCTCCAGCTGGGCTCACAAAGAGGTCCTGCAGCCTGTCGTTGTACAGCTCCAGCATGTAGGCTGAAACCTACCAGGAATAAGGATGAAGAAGTGAAACAAGTTTGTTCAAACATATTACCTGTCTTATAATGGTTTATGACTATCTGTCAAACAGGCAACAGTGTGTCAGTATGAGAAACATTTTCTCTCCTAATTTGACTTAATCCGGTACTCCTCTGAATATGTATCGATGCAATTACACCTGTTTTATCACTCTGCAACACTCACTTTCATGTTGATGACACAGTTTTCTACTACTTTGTTGAAGCTGCACAATTGGCCATTGACATACTGAAGAAAGAGCTTCACAAACCTGAAAATGCTCTCTCCAGTATGAATAAGGAACCACCATGTACATGTTTGTGACTGCTTTTAAACTTTTCTCCTTTTATCTCAAGAATCTATGAGCATCCTTTCTTTCTCCTCACTTGTATTTGTTGTCTTGCAGTTAATGTTTTTAAAATACTGTCAACATCATCGTAAATGAGAGCATTGATGCTCTCAATGGTATCTCTGGATTAAATGAAGGTCGAATGAATGGATGAAAAAACTTTCAACAAACGTCTCATGACATCTCCTTTCAATTACCTTGAAATCAAATTTGGTGTTATTATCCTGAATAAAATCAAAGATGGCATTAAAAGACCTCGGCATGATCCCAAGGTTCTTCTGCTCCTTGTCTCCCACCATGGTGAAGGTTTTCCCTGAACCCGTCTGACCGTATGCAAAGATGCAGACGTTGTAACCATCCAGGGCCGACTGGATGAGCCTATAGGGGAAAATACCCAAACTTCTGAGCTCCACTATGGTTAGTCCTTTCATGTGGCTTCATCTTTGTGTCATCTAAGTGACTTTAAACTCCTGCACCCTAAAACTTCACAGCTGAACATGAGTTACATGTTGGTACAGTTTTTTGTGTGTGCAACTGTGGACATACTGTGTGTCCTCTCACCTGTGAGTGTCCTGAAAGAGCTCCTCTTGAGAAGCTTTAGCACCGAACACCTTGTCAAACTGAAACTCTCTCTGCCCACGAGGAGTTTCAATGGTTACAGAGAAGTCGTCGATTTTCTCCACTACAATGACTTCTCCCTGTGCAACCTCGGGTTTACTTACAGGTCGAATCCGACAAAACACCCTGATTTTACCTATAAATAAACAATCAAACGTGAAACAGTGACAACATAAACTAATCAAACCATCAAGAGTTGTCTTACTACACCTTTCATGTCTTCCACCATATTGTAGTACTTCTTCCTGAGCGTCCTTTCAGAAGTGTAGTTCTCAATTATCTTCTTGTTATCCTCTTTGACTTGTTTTAGCTTAGGAAAAAACAAAGACACACCGCTTGACATCAAGCTTTTTCACGGTATGCTAACATGGTCAGACTACAAATACTTCAGATATGTATAACAGCTCAATGCTCTCAGAAATCTCAACTGATCCACACTTGTATTATGCAATTAAAGACAAATCAATTATTCTCTGATTTTATTAAGAAGCACATGTAAACTGAGAGAAAAAGTACAGTTGTCTTTTTTGATATGGACTGCAACTTGTTACCATCCCTGCGTCATATCTGACAATGGACCTGATGGATTATGATCTCTGTGATAGAAAAATAACCTGATCTTGCACCAGAAGGAGCTGCTGACCAACACTCTTCACACCCTCAGTGGTTCGTATTGTGCCCCCCACTTTGTCATCACCATCTAAACATAAAAGAATAAAAACCGAGGCAAAAAATGTGACTTTGAATAATAGTAGTGGTTTTCCACAGAAGCAGTTGTTTATGTACTGTGGTTTAAGAGATTTATTTACCATTTATTTCAGGGATATCTCCAGTTTTGATGTAGCCCAAAGCCAAAAGAGAGACCTCATGCCCTCTCACTGTTTCTTGAAGTGAAGATAAACTGTTGTTTTTGTTCTCATCTAAACTGAAAGGTGCAAAGAAATCACTGAAGTGACAATAATGCCTGAGGGCTTAAAGTAATCCTTGGGTATATATTTTTCTGTTAATTAAGGTGTTTCCATGATCTCTAACCCCTCTTGTTCAGTGTACCTGTCCTCTTTTCTGTTACTGCCTTCTTCATCCACCAGCATACGATCCAGATGATCTCTGGCCTCAACCAGAGCGATCTGATTGTCCTCAATCATCTGATCTAAAAGATGTCTGGTCTCATTCACTGCAGTGCAGATAACATGTGCCTAGAAGACAGTAAGGAAGACAGAGAATCACTGCAAAAGGGTAGAAGGGTGATGTTGCAGACTATGGACTTTTCTCTGAGCATAGAGGTTGCCATATTTACACTTATTTATTTTGAAGGATGAATGAAGATCAGAGCTTCCTTAGCACTTCTTTTCATTGTTCAAGGCAACTTTTGACCAGCAAAACGTGATGAAGTAATGGTTTTACCAACAGTTATAATGTTTAAAATTTGACAACAAGAAAACTGTCTGTACTACTCACGGCCTGTTCTTAGACCTATCAGTAATATATAATGTTATTGAGTCCTTGTTGTCTCCTACCAGTGCTCATCTACCAAGCAAAGCAAATGTAATATCTCTCTTCAATCTATTGACAGATTCATAGGTTTGAACAGATCATTGCAGTACAACTGTTGCATGTGGGTTGGAATAAACATTGTCACAAACAGCTTAATCTGCGTTTTTAGCCCCTCGCACATGTTTTAGCCTTTAGCCTTGTGCTCTATCGGTTCTCTATCGGCTCCTTTTTAGCTTCCCTCTGCTTTTCTGTTCCTTTTCTGACAGACAGTCCCACTGTTACTACTACTTATTTTCAGCAGAGGAAAACACAGATCCCTCTTCTCACTGCTGAACTTGGTTGGCTGGTGTGGCATTGTCATGGAGACTTCAGAGTACTGTAAATCAATCCGGACCTTTAGAAATAACCTATTTTAGTGCTGATGATCTCATATTGAACAAGGGATTATGTTCAGGTATGTATCTAGATATGAGACCTTTTCAAGAAGGCCATCACAGTCCCTTTAATGTTTGAGCAGTACCTTGTGAATGATGGCTGGCAGCAGGATGTTGCAGGGAGGTAGAGGGACGGGGGTGATGGGGTTTCTCTCTACCTCCAGCAGCTCAGTGAGCTCTCGCTCCCTCTGGTACAGGCTCTCTTTCAGTTCTTCCAGACGAGCTTTAGCCCCCTCTAGTGGCTGATCTGATTCATTGCAGGGCTGTGCAACACCAAATTAGAGGGTCAGTACAAAACATTGCTTTCTCCTCAAGACATATGTTTTATCATGAAAGATGGTTAATTTTTTTCTGCAAGTGGTTGATGAAATTTGTATTGTCACCCAAGGAATTCAGATGTGTTTAAAACTAAAATAAATCAAACTCACCTTCCAAACAAGGCAGTTTCTATTTATTTTCTTCCAAACAAGAGAATGTTTGACAGTTTGCCTGATATCCTAAATCATGCACCTCAGACACCTCAGAGCTGCAGATTTAAACCCACCACAGTCTGCTGTTGTGCAGACAGTCCTTTTTCCTCTGGACTTTTACCGTCCTCTGCTGTTTCCTGCTGCTCCTGTGACGACACCAGCAACATTTCTTGAACTTTTCCCACTTCCTGCCTGGCCATTTGGAGTTCCTGTATCGCTACAGAGCCACAGGGAATCAACAAAGGTGTTTTATGCAGAGGTAAAGCATTTTTATTTTTTGAAGGTGCAGAAACCATGGATGTGTGCAGACTTACTGGAGGCCTGGTGACTGTGCAGGACATCCAGCCTGTTGGAGAACACTTCCAGCATTTTGTTCTAAAAGGAAGCCAAGTGCAAAGTTGTGCCAATAATTACATAATGACGAAAAGTAACACTCAGAAATGGCCACAAGGGCGCGCTCCACAAAGACATGAATCCAACCTTTTCTCTCTGCCACTGCAGAGCCTCCTCTTTACTCCTCCTCCTCTCCTCTCTCTGCTCCTCCCTCAGCTGCTCGATCTGTACAGTCAAGGCCTGCAGGAAACAACACGGCAGGAAAGATATATGTAAAAAAACTGCTTTATGGCTCAGCTTTATAATATGCAACATGTGCTCCTACTTGACGTCACAAGCTAGAACAGAATGTGCCAGACGAGAGCTGCAGAGAGGAAACCCTACATTTTAATATAAAGGAAAGGAAATTAGACAGGAAACTTGCTGGGTTTGAAAAACCGAGACACATCAGTGACAGAGGAAGAGACTCGCTGAAGAGGAAACGTCACTAACCGAGACTCTCCTCTCCCAGTCCACGTTCTTCTTCTCCACCTTCTCCTGATAAATGTCCAAGATCCTCTTCAGGGTGTTCAACTTGTTCTGGTAGTGAGACCTGATCCTCTGCACAGTCCACTCCTGATCACACAAGTCAGATTCATCAGACTCTGTTGAGGCTCTCTATCATGTTTCAATCCACACACCCACCTGGTTCTCTCTTGCAGTGACCAGGAAGTTCTCCTCCAGTTCCTGCACCATCTCCAGATGCCTCCTCTTCATTGTCTCCAAATCCTCCGCTATCTGTTCGAAAGAGTTTACAGTGTATACAAATGAACATAATGGACATGCAAACATGTAAAAACATCCAGGCCCTGTATTATGATTCGATGCCCTCCAGGGTCACATTAGTAGCATCGGTGTCACCATGTGATAGTGAGAAAGAGCACAGAGGATCATCAGACAGGGACTTTATTGTGCATGTGCACACGATCCCTGAACGTCTGGGCGCCACTCTGATCACATGCGTATTAGAGTCACAGTTTATTATACAGCAGCATGGTGTTGTTTTTTTCAGTAATTATATCTGGTGATGAGCCCTGACTCTGTTTTTACAGACACTTGCTCTCTGTACTGAGTATACTTGACTAATTTCTATTCAAATATCATTGCACTTCATCTTAACCACAGACAAGCCCAGGCATCTATCTTATTTCAAGATATTAAAACCTGAGAATAAGAGCTTCATTAATTGGGATGAGCAAAAATGGCTGCAAATGCAGGATGCAACATGTTTATTTGCTCAAGCTGTAACACTTGTAATACAATACCCTAAGTAGGACTTGGGGTCCCTTGTGTTGTGTTTATCCGGTGCCAATTTTACCTGAGTGATGTAAAGCTCAGCGGACTCATAGGGGATGTAGATCTTGACATCTTGTGACCTGTCTGCTTCTGCAGACTGAGCTGCATCACTGCTGTCTGATAGCTGTGATTCTGATGAGCCTGCAGAAATAACACTCTGTAAACTCCAACATGCAAACAGTGAAAACAATGAGCCTGCTGGAGTTTTCTAAACACATCCTGTGTGCATTTAGAATCGACCTCATCATCATCATCCTTCCTCCATAGCACCACACCCTTTTTTCAACGCATGTAAACACATGCTTTAACTGCTCCCTCTCCTCCTCATGTTTCATCATCTCTCTACAGCACACCTTGATTGGCTTCTTGCTCTGGGTGTTTCCTGCGATCCGCACCAATCCAGCGTCTGAATGCAGCCCACTTCTTCATCCACAGAGTTTTGTGGTGGATGACAACTTGAAGAGTGAGATAAATGCATGGAAACAGTTGGAAATTGCTGATATGTAAAACGAACAAAAAACATTCAAGGGCATAGCAAAATTATCATAATGAAAATAAGAAAACGAGCAGGGATTTCAGGCTCATTTCACCAATTCATTTTCAAACCCTACAGAGGATTTTTCCCTCTCTTCATGATTTATTATTTCTTATTTTAAATCTTACATTTTTGTGATTTGATATTTGTTTAGAGCAGTGGTTTCTGATCTTTTAGGGATGTGTGACCCCATTTTGACATCACAAATTTCTTGGGATCCCAGAGACATTTTTTTCTAGAATTAGATTTTGTCCATGACAGTCTGGATTTTTACATTGTGCTGCAAATACAGAGTAGCCAGGATTAGTGAGCAAAGTGACAATTTCATTTTCCCTGATCAGGATGTAGAATTTTTTTCTAAGTGAACTTGCAAATTCAAAAACCTTTGGTCATCCCCATGGGCCAATTAAAGGCATGTTGAGCAGTAAAAAATATGAGCAGCTGTGGATAAAGAAGAGAAACAAACATCACAAAGTTCAGCATTGTACTGTAAATTAATCTACTGCTTAAAATGCTAAATTCTAAATACAAGAAAATAAAAGCAGAAGACAAATCGTTTGGAGACTAAATGACTAGAATACTTAAAAATAAAATACTAAAATAAGGATAAAGTATTAAAACATGAAAACACTAAAAGTTCTCAAATATTTTTTGATAAAATGCCTACTTTATTTGATAAAAATACAGAAAAAAAAGTATACTTTTAAATCAGAAGACAACGAAAGGTCTGACACACCTTGAAGAAACTTGGATCAGATGAACCTGAGCTGCCTGCTTTTATATATTTTATATTAGTTGATATTTCATCTTTAATTTTTCTTTGAATTTTTTGCCATCCTTGCTCTCTGGATTGGATGCAATTATATCACTCAACACACAGTGTGGACGAGCAGGTCATGAAATGTGGTCACAGCCTGTAGTGATGTTCCAAGTCAATTTTTCAACAGGAACAATAAAGTTTGTACTGATCCTTTCAAGCTAGTCTGCAGAGTCTTACCTCATAAAGAAATCAACACTACCCTTTTCTTGTGTTAATTCCAAAACAAACAAACAAAACATTACGCATGATTCTCTGTGCACCATTTAGATTTTATTTATTAGATTTATAACATGGTTTACATATTTATGATGTGTGGTTAGAACACAGGTTATTCTTTATTTACATAACTTGATTTATGGTAGTTTAAAGTCTTGATTTAGTCTTATTTTCAAGTGAATCCAGCAGGTTAATCTGTAATATAGAAAATTTTTCTAAAAAAGCTCTCCCCTCCGAATATTTCTGTCACAGTCTACTCTCTTTCCTCTTTGTTTCCACATACAGGAATGTGGGTGTGCCGTCACGCTGCTACCTTCCTCCCAGAAACACCTTTTAGTGGAGAGACAGAAATTATGTCAGGAATTACAGAGAAGAGATGGACAAAGAAAATCTCTTATCTGTTTATCTGAGCTTGAAAGCTCACTGAACATGAACCTGAAGACTTCATGTTATCTATTTAATTTGCATTAGTAGCACATGGATTAATGTAAACCTCTTTTTTTAATATCCATGTGGGTGTATGTGCGTGTGTGTCTGTTTCTGGGGTACTTTTCAGACAAACCTGTTCTGTCCTGGTATTGGTCAAACTGTGTGTTGTGAATTATGGGACATGGTCTCTCGTCCTCCAGCTCTGGTACACTGCCTGGTAAATCCTCAGGAATCAGAGCTGCTTGGATCCGTCCAGGACGCAGGGACACAGTGGGGTCCTCGGGACAGGTGGATCTGTTAGTTGGCTCCCAGGCGCCTAGGTATAAAATATTCATCTAGTGCACAATGTAAATATCAACTTTGTCGACAAATTCAGGTTCTGAAGTTTTAACCATTGGTTCATTTTTAAAGAGAGAAACTGTTAATGGGGGAAATATGCGGAGATAAAACCAATATGGATGGATGAAGATGAACAGTTAAGGAGGTGTGCTTAGAAGAATCTGCAGCAGCAGCAAAGACAGCTTACGGATAATGAAAACATCTGCACAGAAGATGGCAGGGATTGCAGTGACATAATGCAGGCATGAGGCCAGCCATCATATAACCAGCAGACCTCTGCATACAAAACAACCAGTACATATGCTGTCACAAACACGTTTTACTGCAGCTATAGAAGCTTTTTATCTTGCTACTAACAGTAATAGTAACAGTTTATGCTGTGTGTGTGTTGGCATGTGTGAGTGAGTCTGGCTGGCCTCTGTGCCCAGACCTCTGACCAGACTCTGGCAGGAACAATGTGTTACGTGTGTTCTGAAGCTCTAAATGCTCTGCTGCTCCTCAACAGACGCAGCCAAGCAGCTAAAATATTTAAACCTTGTCTATCTTCACATGTCGTCCTGCAACACATTTAACCCTCAGAATGGCCTCTTCTGTGATACGTACAGCAATCTGATTTATGATACAGATGTGAACACAGTGGTGACATTACCACCATGAAGATGAATAAAAGACGATGCATGAAACCTTTTCTTCTCCTGTACTCACGTTGTTTGCCTGATGGAGCCACAGAGTGATGTCTCCCCACTTTCTTTCCCAGGAATGTCAGAGAGTATCCCCTCTCTGCTCCAGAAGAGTTCACGTACATGGTGTGTAAAACTCTGTCTCAGCTTTCACTGCTGCAGTTTTGTTTGGTCTTTGTAGCTGAGAACATGCACCCAAATCCGTTCAGAATCTGCAGAGAGTAGAGAAATAGAAATCATAAAGCCATACAAATCGTTGAAAGATACACATCTTCATATATACTGTATACCATATAAAACATTTTAACTTGTCTTATGAACTCTTGTTCAACTCTTTATAGACTGCAGATGTCAGAGAGCTCACACAGCAGATTCACTAAGGAAGCGTAATTCTTTTTTCAGCCTCGTAGGCTTCTTAAAGCTTAAAGCTTTTCAACAGGAAAAACCCTCAATCCCCGATATTTGATCATGTGTCCTATTTCATTCTTCATAAACTTCCTTGATTTCATGGTGCTGTTCAAGAACAAATTTTACCTATCACATGGTGGCATTTTTTTTTCTTTCTTTATGAATAACTGAAAATTTGCAGTTGTTTAACATTACCTCTTAAATATCTCTTACCAGCATCAAATAATTCTAACAAGCAATCTATTTAGTGTGATCAGAAACTTACTGAAAGTAGAGATAATGACAAAACTAAACAACAGCATGAAGAAAAGACCAATGCTAAAAGTCTTACCTGTTCTTGAAGCAGATCTGATGAGAGATTGTGTGCAGTTTGGGTGCTGGTATGTGTCCATCCTGATCTCTAAGGGGAACCAAACTCTCAACAGTGTTTAAATATTAAACCTCAGAGATGAGGTTTCATCAGGTACTGGCTGAAACCCCCCAGAGACTCCAGGTAAAGAGATGCCCCAAACAGTCCTCAGGTTTCCTGTGTGTAAGATACAGATTGTAACTGGATGCTCCCTGTCGTACTCACAGACTCACACTTCAGGCCCTTTGTTTGGTTTTTCATTTGTTATCCTGATGATCTCAATGACTGTTCTAAGTGTTGAGGAAAAAGAATGCATGAATAGTGTCAGGATGTCTTCTTTGTGCTGGTTTAAATTAAATTGTGGTTTAACAAATGACACTTTTGAACATTATTCTTTGTCACTAGAACTAAAAAAAACAAATACTTTTAGATTTCATTTCATCAGTTATTGGTAGTATAATCTCTTATCACTTTGGGTCAAGAAACTCTAGTCCACACCTCCTTGTGGTGGTTTCCTTGGCTCTCCGGCTCTATGGAGTCTGCTTGTCAGTGTGTGTGTATGCACGCAAGTGTTTGTGTGTTTGTGTGTCTGTGTGCATCGAGGCAGAACTCTGCTATGATACAGAACAAAGGAGAACTGTGAACACAAGGCAGAAATGACCCTGTCTTGTCAATAAGATAAATAACATAAACCTTTTTCCTGTTAAAGAAAAGAACAAGATATAGACCTGATCTATCAGAGAGGTAATGCAGTACTGCCTTGATTTTACCAATATTGCAGTTATTTATTGAGGAAACAACAAAAAAACACCAGATGACCCGCTCAGCAGCTTTTTTCTTTTAAGAAATGGATGTCTGCCGTAGCTGATCGAAGGTCACAGTAATCCTGCCCCCTGACAAAGCCCAGCAGAGAGTTGGTGCTTACTAAAGAACCAGTTTTCAGCACCGGGAGCAGGTGCTTTGTTGGTGGGAACACAGTTTTGTCAAAAAGGGGCATATGAGGACTTGTGTTTGTTTTCAGGTCAAGAGAGCCATGACAGACATTTGTCGCACAGCTTGAACATCTGTTCAGCACACCTCACTCAGAGATGAATCCACCCATGATGCCACTTTAATGAAAAGAAATCCTTTCTTAAGCTAAAAATAAACCCTGTCCTAACCATATTCAACCATGAGGAAATGCTGCGTCACCTTTTAGTCTACAGTGCATCTAGCAAGTAGTCACAGTGCTTTACTATTTTCATGCTTTGCTATACTACTGGCTCATTTCAAATTGACAGCATCACTTTTTTTTTTTGATCCTTTAAATTTATTTTAAATAAATACTAAGAAATCACCCATACGTAAGTATGCTCCATACTTTGTTTACAGGGTGTTATGAGCAGAATTTTGATGGGAAAAGAAAAAAAAAATTATTCCACTTTGGAGCAAAGCTGTAACCTTACAAAATGCAAAAAAGGTGAAACGCTGCGAATACTTTCTGCACCGTAAAAGTGACCAAGCTTTTTCACTTAGGGCTTCTCCACTTTGATATGACCCTGATGAGAATACGAAGCTCTCAGAATCTGAAAGTTTATCAATCAATGGTGTTTTATTCTTCCAATTTCCTTGGACACGTTCTCCTTGGTATGTTTTGTAGATTGTGTTGAATTGTTTTTCAAACTGTTTATAATCTTTTGCCTTATTGTCTGTCTAAGTACTCTGGAAACGATTGTTTTGAAAGTTTCTATACAAATAAAACGAGTTATTACCTTGTCATACTCAAAATATGAGATTCAGGCTTGTTTTTTCAAACGAAATCAATACCGTTACTACACATGACAGGAAATTATCTTTTAATCTGCCTCTTAAGTCGTATTTCCGAAGTTTAGAGGCCTGTGAAGTCTTGAATGTAAGGCACCTACACTGTGATTACATTGTATATGTCATCATCATGGGTCATTATCCTGTGTCTTACTCACAGCTCTGAGAAAACATTACGCTCTGTTGAGGCAGGTAGCGTCAGGCCTTGAGGTGTGCTGCCATGACAACATGCCACACCTTGGGGAAACTTGTGACCTCATCATACTGAGGTAAGTATGTCTCAAGGAATTTAGAGTTTGTCTTTCCTCAGTCATTCTTACAGGTACAGTGCCAAGGTGAACACAGAGCGGGAGAGACTCAGATAAAGACAGTACACAGCGGCTCATTGATTTGGTTGTTGATTCCTGTTCTCCTGATAACATTTCTGCAAGAGGGGCGATAACAAGGGGATGATTAAGAGATGGCTCATCCTATATTCTTTCGTCTACCAAAGAGCAAACCCATCGCACTATTCCTATGATTGCATCTGAGCAGTTTATCTACAGAGCTCTTTAAACTGAAAAAAGAAGAAAAACAGATATAGAGATACAAAGGATCTGGGGGGTTAATTTCAATCTGTGCACCCCCTTGAGACAATGTGTCTCATCTCTTTCCATCACCTGTCCTGTAAATATGTAAATAATATTTTCAGTACCTTTTACATCAGGCTTGGTCTGCACTAAATGCCCTGAACACAAAAAAGTTTAAAAAGCTGAAAGATGTAGCAATATTTTTCATCAGTGCACTATAAGTGTGGAGCCAGCAAAAATAATCATTGTTTATGAATTTGTTATTAATGCAGGGAAATTGTCAATCTGACTATCAACATGGACATTTCAAAAGTTAACTGGTTCTTTGTGTGTGTGTGTGTGTGTGTGTGTGTGTGTGTGTGTGGTGGTGGTGGCGGTGGCGGGGGGGGGGGGGGGGGGGGGGGGGGGGGGGGGGGGGGGGGGGGGGGTACCCACATCTCTCAAACTACCAGCATAACATGCACGGAAACTGAAAATCAAAAACTTGTCTGAAGATGACGTTATTAGTGCGGAAGTAACACCTCGTTATCTGAACAAAAGTGGGTTGAACAAGATGAGTCGACATTAACTAACAACTGGAAGACTGAAATTAATTCAAAATACAGCCTGAATTATTTTTCATGTGATCCTTCATGAAAAATTCAACCTGAGAGTCGATCAGCATCTGCTTTTAACCAAGCTGCATGACTGTTTCTAATCTGGTGCAGTCTCTTCCTTGTTTTACGCACGGCGTGCGCCTTGGACGGAGCTTCTGTACGCGCTGCTGTTTCAGGCAGCGGTTCAATCCAATAGCAGCTGTGCAGCTGTGTATGGGTGGACCCGTTACTAGGTGGGGTTTATCACCAGTATAAATAAACTCTCTTTGCAACCTCAGAGTCTCCGGACACTCAGTGAGACTTACTCTTTACCCCCAGAGCCAAACGGTAAGTTGTTTTCCATTCATTCCTTTGAAATCTTTATATTTGTTTCTTCTGATCACAGTTTGGGAGTTTGCTAAAGTTTGATACAAGGCGTGGTGACGTCTCCTCTGCAATCCGCAGTGTATTGATGCAACTTAGGAGGGTGTGGTTGGGAAAAGGAGGCGACTTTTTTAAGATTCTCCTAAAATACGGGAGTAAAGTGTTAAACTGATCAACGAACATTACCTGACTCTTCAAGAGCAAAGAAGTCGTGTAGTCCTGTGATATAGTTCAAATATTTCAAAACAGAACTTATTTGAGAGTTGAACGTGGGTGTGGCCAGGCAGTCTCCACATGCCTGCTGTCATGGAAAGCCACATAACATAAACCCACGGTAAACACTGAGGACTGAGCTCCTCAGGAATAGCTAAAGATCAAATCTTCCTTACAGCTTTCCAAACTGTGATTGGTTTAGCAGCCTGGTTTAGTGCCAGTGTTCTTCACTTTTTTTGATGTTCTTGCTGTTACTTGAAAATGGTCTCTTATATTTTGATAAAACCCACATTGACTTCATTTCTCCCCTCACAGACAGACTCCAGCACTCCCACCATGTCGTCTTTCATTGAGGCCATCATGCAGCAGACAGTCTACATGGGCATGCCCGATGACTCAGTACGTACTGTATCTTTGTGGTCTGTTCTGGTTGCTAAGGCCAACAACCCTGTTTTTTCCTTTTTTTCTCTTGCTGTGGTATGTTGGGGTGGAAAAATTTGTCAGGCGGAGTTTGAAGTGAGGAAAGAGCAGCAGAGGGAGAGAGGAGAGTGAGAGGAGAGAATGAATGAGAGGGCAGTGAGAAGGCAGGGGGAGCGAAGAGTAAAGGAGTGTCGGAGCGGAAAGATAAGATGGAACTTTACTTAAAGTGAAAGGGAAATAATCAGATGAGAGAAAGATGACTGGGTCTTGTGAGGGTGTGAGTAATAGGAGCAGGAATGAGCCCCTCCCTTTACAAACTCTGCAAACAGAACAAAATGCTACTTCTGCTTTCCCTGAATTCTTTCAGTGAACTACTGAAAAGTTGCCAAAGTTTGTCCTGTATTATTCTAGTCTACTCACTGATCCTCTCCTTGNCCCAACTTCAACCCGGATGCAGATGCAATGATCTTGGATAAGGCCATCAAGACAAAAGGTGAACTGAAACACACCCACTTTGAAGCTGCACAGCGTGTGTGAACATGTCATAGTCTTGAAATGTGTAATATGTGGAGTTAAAATTTACTGCACTTTAACGCCCCCTGCAGACCATGGTGCACCATAACTCCTCCCTTGCCTAAAACATACTTTGATCTCCTCTGAATCAAATGAAAATCTTTGTCATGCTCATGCGTAGTAGGTGTGAAAGTTTTACTGAACAACATGGTCTGTGTTCAGGTGTGGATGAAAACACCATCATTGAAATTCTGGTGAAAAGGAGCAATGAGCAGAGACAGCAGATCAAGCAGTCTTACATGAAGGCCAGTGGCAAGGTAAGCAGAACTAAAACACAAGTTTCCACCCCACAGGATTTTCTTTTTCAGTAAGTGCAAAAATGATAAGACTGCATGTTGACTGATCTGTTGTGATCTTGTAGCCTTTAGAGTCAGCACTGAAAAACGCTCTGAAGGGAGATCTGGAGGATGTGGTGTTGGCTCTGCTGAAAACACCAGCCCAGTACGATGCCTGGCTGCTGAAAGAGTCTATGAGGGTACACACACATGCACAAACAAGCACACACACATTTCTCCTTCCAATCACCATCTGTTATTTTTGGGTGCACAATGACACCCACCTACTTCCACGTATTCATGTATTGTTGCCTATCAGCAGAATGAAGGGGGGGTTTGCATGATTTGAGTGAGTGATGTGAGTATCTTTTTGTACAGGGTATAGGCACAGATGAGGAAACCCTGATTGAGGTTTTGGTCTCTAGAGCCAACAGAGAGATCCTGGATATGAAGAAGGCTTATAGAGAGGGTGAGTGCCAATAGATTTCAAACGTCAAGAGGTTGATAATGTGACAGAGGAGCAAAAAGACTCTAGAATATAAAAAAGAGTTTCATTATTAAAACTTGCTCTTGTTAAGATCTGTTTTACATGATTTTAACACCTGGATTTTAAACTCTGATTTAACTCAATAAGAATACAAGAAGGACATCGAGGATGACATCAAGGGCGACACTGGTGGAGATTTCAGGACTGCCCTCTTTGAACTGTGCAAGGTACGTGTGCGCGTCTGCATTTTGGTTTTTATCTCACAGGTTTTTTTGCTGATTTTTAAAAAATTACTTTTGGAGCATTTTGGTTAAAGTTAATGCTTCATAGCACCAAGGTTGCTGGAAGTTCTGGTCTGATTAATTTGTGTGAAAGTGTGCATGGATGGTGTTTATCTCCAGCGTAAAAGCAATAAAGTAATAGATGAATGGACTGAGAGAACATCTAGGAAGAGAGGGGGTATACAAAAAGTACAGAGTCGGGGAAGTCATGCATCAAAAGATGCAAAAGATTGAACAATAGGCTGTTGTTGAGGATCATATGAGCTTGCATTTTAACTTCTCTATAACTGGACTTTAAAGACATACTGTTGTCTGTCACAGCACCAGGATACTTTCAAATCCCTGACAAAACAACGCTCCCAGACATTGGCTTTACACTGAGAGTGTTTTATAAAAGCCAAACAAACTCCTTCCTTCAACACACAGGCACACACACACACCCATACACTTTCACTTCAAAGGCCATTGATTGGGCCTTTGATGGCACTTTTTTTAATATTAAACTTTTAAATGTTTCACCAATTCCTGCGAGATGAGGCATTTTTTTCAGGACATCTAGCCTCTATGCACAAGATGTTAACAACTTTTATTTGACATAAATGTAGGCTCTGCAACTGCAAACAACTGAAAACAACTTAAACACTATGTATACATCTTACGGTTAATTAGACAGTTAGTTAGAAATGAAGGTTCTGTTCATGAATCTCTGGCTGCGATCTTTTTTCACTGTCCCTGTTCAGTGACTTTAAGTGTTTCTGCTCGCTCTTATCTCAGGCTGGCAGAACTGAAGGAGTGTGTGAGCAGATGATCGACAACGACGCCAGGGCTCTGTACGAGGCCGGTGAGGGGAGGAAGGGCAAAGACAGCGCTACCTTCATTGACATCCTTACCTCCAGGAGCGCACCCCATCTTCGTAAAGGTCAGTTAACAGACTCAAAGTAAAATCAGTTCTTTGTTTTGTAGTAAGTCCCTTTTAGAACTGACAGTTCTTAACCACTTCCTCTTTTAGTGTTTGAGAGATACTCCAAGTACAGCAAAGTGGATGTGGCCAAAGCCATTGATCTGGAGATGAAAGGAGATATTGAGAAATGTCTCACTGCAATAGGTAAAGGCCCACAAATTTTTAGCTGATTACAAATTCAGAGATTCATTGATTGACTTCCTTAAAGTGATGCTTTTATTACCACAGTGAAGTGTGCTGGAAACTGCCCAGCCTTCTTTGCTGAGAAGCTTCAGGTGTCAATGAAGGTACAGTATGCATGAACTACTGCACACTAGTGATACAACACATGCAGGATACTGAGCCTACACCAACTGCCTTTTTTCCTGCTCTTCAGGGTAAGAGTCCCAAAAAGGAAGCCCTGACTCGCATCATGGTGAGCCGCTCTGAAATTGACATGAAACGGATCAAGGAGGAGTACAAGAAACTCAGCGGCAAAACTCTCTACCAGGAGATCTTGGTGAGAAAACCTGACCCTGATGATCAACATTAGACCCATCTTATGTTCTTTATGTTAAAACATTTTCCTCTCACCTTCAGGATGACACCAAAGGAGACTACGAGAAGATCCTGCTTGCTCTCTGTGGAGAAAATTAAAACATGATCACTGAGATCGATGCTTGTCCTAGTGGAGATTCAGCAGCGAGTCCAGCTGTGGAAAACCAGCCATAATCTTTTGACACATATTGTGCCTTGTGAAGAGAGCTGAAAAGTATCTCTGTGTCTGACTCTCGATGCATTTAGTTAATATTTACATTATCAGTCAAAGTTTGCAATGAAATCATCACCACTTCAGCAGATGTTCTCTCTCCTGGCTGTTCTAGCACAAAGATCTGCAGAAGGCAACAACCATCCTCTGCAGCGGACTCAGCTTTACACTGTTTTGATTATTATATACCTAGTTCTGAAAGAGAAGCTGAAGTCACAGTGCAGCTGTAAACAGAAGAATATAAACCATGATGTGCCAAACATATTGCAATAGGAGCAGTAGCGTCACATTTGAAGGAGCATGGAAATCCTGCAATTAAAAGCTTTTGTACCAAGGCCTTTTTGAGTGGTTTGTGTTCTTCATGTACCAGAAAGACAAGAAATAATATGTGGGGCAATTTTGATGTACAGATGTAAACTTTTTCATGACGTCAGAGAAGTAAAAATAGCAAATGTGGCAACCACTGCCCCCAAAACCTCTCTATTAAACTTCAGCTTTTCTCATTTACAACAATTTTAATTTAAACAATTCGGTTGTTTATTTATTTTCTTCTCAAAAAGAGTTTTTACTGCAATGTTCATATATTACACTCATTCCTTATAGGTATATTATACCACAAAAACACAATGTAGGCAGAAACTATAACCAAAGTGAGCATGTCCATACATCCTATAATCTTACTGCTATTCATGAACTATAAGTTAACAGTTAAACTATCAATACAGTTAAGCAAACAGTTGTTTGGATAATTCATATTTTCTCTAAACATAGCAATCAAACTAAGGGAAACCCATTTGAAGATTAATGGAATAAAAAAGTCAGCTATTTGCAGTTTTTACTCTGACATTAAAAGTTAAATATTTACAAAAGCAATAAAGTAAATCAACAATTTCCATTTATGTCAGAGAGTTAACAATAACAACAGTGTTAGAACCTGTTAGAATCAATAACACTGTTTGACTTTCAAAGCTTTTGAACTAATTCTACATTTGCTAACTAATGATTTCAATCTTTAACACCTGAGTTAATTTTGTATCCCTGCAATAAGCAACGAAAAAATGGAAAAAAATTGGTACTTAGCAAGTCAAAGTAATTAATTTTATATTGTCTGACATTTGAACTAAACTTTATTATAAGTCTAAGTTTAAGATATTTTTTACAATAACTCCAAACCGAATGATTTATTTTCTCTGCTTAATCTCAAAAGGTTTATTCCAGAGTGTCTAGATGAAAGTCTGAAGCCAGCTCCATTGGTCTGGAGCATTGACTGTGTGGAGCTGCAGGAGGGGGAAGCTGTCACAGAACCTGGCAACCTGAGGGCTCACACACAGACCACACCATAAACAAGCGGAGCAGCTCCACCGGTCTGCTTGAACGAGGCTAACCAACTTTTTATGTCAGTATGCGACAGTATTCATCTCATAACAGATACTGAGCTTTATTTAAGATGGTAACACAGCCCTGAGTGATATTGTCATGTGTAACGAAGGTGTTTTAACGCTGAGTGTTCACCAGTTGTAGCATGACAGCAGGCTAGCGAGCTAACGCTTCAACGTCAGTTAGATTGGCAACAAACTCAACGGTTTTCACTGTCAGCAAAATATCAGTGGTTCAAAGCCTCGTTCGTGTTTGATGCAGATTAAAGGATGAAATCACACTTGCTCACAGTGAAAATCTGGCACTTTTACGAGCATCAGTCATTTGACTTTGGGGAGCTAATGTTAGCCAGGTTATTAACGTTGTTGGTAACTGAGCTGGGCAGAGAAAGCATTAAATCAGCAGCAGCAGCAGAAAAAGAGAGATTGACATCCTTTTAAGGCTGTGTGAAAAAGCTGAGTCAGTTTTGTTTTAACACATAATTTCTATAGCACTTTATTCATTCAACATAAGTAGAACTGAACCTGATAGTCTTCTTGTTTCAGGTCGACTGGTTCATCTGGATCAGCAAGTCAATATAAAGTGCTCCCCCATACCCAAAGCAGTGAACATGACCTGACCGATGGACCGCTGCAGTGTCTGCTCAGATAAGAAGGGTATACTTTGGAAGTAGATCATGAATGACAAACTGGTCTTCCTGGGCCTGCTCTACTTTGTCCAAGGCATCCCTTATGGTCTGCAGTCTTCCCTGCTCCCTGTCTACCTGCGTGGAGCTGGTCACTCCCTTACCCGCATTGGTTTCACCAAGATCCTCTACTTCCCCTGGGTCCTCAAGGTGCTATGGGCCCCGTTGGTGGATCGAGTCAGCTCCAAGCGCCGCTGGCTGGTTGGGACCGTTTCTGGGCTGGCTCTCACATGTCTCACCAGTGCTGCCCTGGCCCCTGAAGCACATATCTGGGGGGTAGCAGGAACCTTGTTGGCCATGAACACCTTGGCCTCGGTCCAGGATATCGCTGTAGACGGGGCTGCAGTGGGTTTGCTGAAGGGTCGCGGTGAACTGGGGCTGGGGAACACAGCGCAGGTCGTGGGCTATAAAGCCGGATCAGTGTTTGCAGGAGGCGGGCTGCTGGCTGTGATCGACGTGGCTGGATGGAGCTGGATGTTCATGCTGCTGACATTTGTCTATGCAGGTGTGGCGCTGTTTGTCTGGGGGGCCCCTGTACTGGATGATGAGGCTGTGAGGGGCCAGCAGGCAGATGGCAGCAGGAGGGGAGGGCAGGGGGCAGAAGCCATGAGGCCTTGGCGGGTGTGGAGGAAGCTGCTGGCAGTGCCGGGCACCCCTTGGACAGTCCTATATGTGCTGACATACAAATTAGGTGAGTTTCATTGACAAACACTTGATTCTGTTTTGATCAGTTAACTTAGAAAGTGTCGAACATGCTACTTACTTACTTTTGCCATTCATGTCAAGTATTAATATTGACATTGTGTCTGAACTTGTCCGAATGAAACTTGATATTTAACATCATTTTTCCCTCTTTCAGCTACTTTTTTTAAAATAAAAAGACAATGTCAGTCACGTTTTTAGGTAATGTTATTGTCCCTTAACATTCATTTCAAGGAACCAGTATGAAATCCCTTGATCATATTTTGGAATTACTTAATTATATAGTAGGGCTGCACAATATATTGTTATGTATCCTCGTTTCAATATTCACATGCGCAGTATTCATATATCATATCGCAGAGTATATAATATATCTCAATATATTTGGGCCATTAAGTGAAGTTTATGTAGCCCGCCTATGCCCAGTCACGTTACTTATGGATCTAAATGAGTATCCATTTATATATTTTACCACATTACATGCAGCAGCTCACACAGTCAGAGCACATTCTCAATACTCTGTCATCTCACCTGCTGTTATCAGGGTCAGGCAGAGTGATGTGCAGTGTGAGTGGTCAAGTGACTGAGAGAGAGGGCATTGGATGTAAGCAGAACATTTTAGGAATTTGGACATTTCATCTTAGCTTTTTAGGGTCAAAATCAGTCACTTTCAGAACTACACTTTGTTCGGCTTTGTCTGAGAGTCTGTCATCATAATTTCAGCAAGTCAGGGAGAATTCAGCTGAACAGAGTGAAGCAGTAAACTTTACAAAGTATTATTGCAATATATATCACAATATATCGCAGGAAACCAAAATAATGTGATATCATCTTTTTACCAATATTTTGCAGCCCTATTATGTGGCTTCAATTTTGTTTGGGTGCAAAAACAATAAATCACAACCTCATTGTTACTGGGACATGAGCATTGGCAATAAACATGACGGAAGTTTGAAATTATCCTGAAAAATGTGAATGAGCCATGCTTTCTCACTCAGGATGGGTAAAATGTACTTTTGGAGATCAGTGGGAGTGAATTGAATTGTAAAGTAATGACTACTTTTCCTATTGGTTAGGAATCAGCTGGTTTGCTTAAAAACTATGAGTTAAAACTGACGTAATCTTTGTTCAGTTATTGCACTTCATATTGTAATCACACCATCACATAATTTGCTAAAAATTGCATATTTTTATAATTTGAAGGCCAACAACAATGAGCAGCGTAGTGTTTTATTGACTTTTCTGACCTGATTTTAGCCACTGTTTGGGTGTAGGAATGAGGTGTCTTTGACGTGCTTCTAAAAGAGTTCATTTATTGTTGAGATTTTTATTGTATGTATTTATCTTTTGTTGTCATTATTATGAATAGTTTTTGCTTTTCATTGATCCAAAGGAAAAAAAAAAAAAAATTACTTCGAGGGTAACATGCGTCGTGAGGGTAACAGGGGTCTCTGTAATGAGAAAAAAAAAAAACATGTGCTGCTTCTTTTACTGAGACCACAGCTCCACCCCTGCCCCCTTTGTGTTGTTTACCTTAAATGCCCCCTGTGGCAAGAGACAAAACAAAACAAAACAAAAAATAATAAAATGGCTCTTCCAGGCAAAAAGGCACAGGACAGGAGAAAATTCCACAATAGACATGCAGTGTGATAGCCAGCCATTTTTCCCACAGAAGCTTGAACGATCAATCCTCCTTTTGGGCAACCAAAAGAGGTAAAGCACCCTGAAGCTGTTAAAAGTTATGAAATTGTCCTATTTGTTTCATTGTGAACTTCTGTCCCATACTTCACGCAGTACCCTGAGCCGCCACTAGATGTCTATGTTTCTCTGTTGCTGTGTTCGTACAAGAGTGAGCGAGTGCCTTGAAAAAGTTTATACTCTCGACATTGCCAGACAGTTTGTTGTCTCTTAGCAGGTCCAGTTTATTCACCGTCGAACAGTCCTCTGAGATAAAGCGTTTGTTTTAATGCCACTGTAACAACCTCAGGCACTGGAGCAAGAATACAATATGAGTTTAACAGAGTTTGTTCAGACTTTTTGGTGAGAAGTGTTTGTTTCAATAAGAAACTCAAATTTTTCAAGTACTTCTGGATCTGTCAAGCTGCTGTGTGTGTGGGAGAGAGAGTTGATATGACCAGAATTTGGTGTTTGGTAGCAGAAGGGGATTATGTAAGGATTAGAGTGTCTTTGTGTCTGTTTCGCATAGGAACTGAAATGGAAGACGGTGCATCATGTCGTGTGCTTATGTGTGTTCGTGTATGTGGGTGGTGGGAATATAATTGTCTCCTCCCATTTGCATAGTGTATGTGTTTGGATGTATATGCCTTTGTCTTTAGATTGAATATGTGTGTGTGTGTATGTGTGTGTGTGTGTTTGACAGAGTGTTAAGGGTGGCTTTGTAATCGGATGAGCCCAAGCCGACGATACAACTAGACAAAATATGAGGGCTGGCTGGACCCCCTAATCTGTCTAGGGAACAACCCCCCGAACACTCTCCCTGTCACCCTCACTCACACACACACACACACACACACACACACACACACACGCACGCACACACACACATACACACACACACTGATGGGCATGGTTGGAACAAGATTTGGTCAAATAGTTTCCCCTGCGTTTTATTCATTATCAGCCTTGTCACTTGTTATTATTTCCTGACAAAGCAAAAGTAAATGTTTCACCTTTGCGGGAAAAAAGATTGTGTAATAACTTTGGAGTAGGCCTGGATGTGCTGGCGTAATTGCCTATGTGAGACAGCATTGTTTTTGTTCAAGGGGTGTGTGGGTATGTTTGTGCGCGACCGGTGATCTGCCTGTCTGAACCCCCCCTGCCTGGCACACACACACACACACACACACACACATACTCACTCACTCAAACACACACATACAGACACATACCCCTGTCTTCGTCTATCCCTAATGAACTCTTGAATTTGCACTGCGTCCAACACAGCAGCCAATCATTGGGACTCTACTGTGACCCTGTGACAGAGTCCACAGGAGGATGACGGGAGGACTGTCTGGTAGACTCTGAAAGGCCGGATGGAGGGCAGGAGGGGGAGAGCGAAAGTTAGGGAGAAAAGAGAGGCGCGATAGATAGAAATATATTTCAAAATGATCTTCCAATATGTGTCGCTGCTGTAACACTTTGCCTAAAAAAACAGCAATCCTTACGGTCTAATCAGAGAACGAAAAATGTTATGAACTCTACTTTGACACAGCAAATAATATAATGCGTTTGCTGCCATTTTTTCCACATTTTTTTCCATTAGGCACTCTCATATAATGGTTTGAGACAAATATCTGAAGTGTAAGTGAAGCACACATTAGAGCTGGCTCCTTAAAAAGTCAGTGTGCCTGTATGCCAGCAAGTATGAAATGAATGTAAAGAAGTGGACCTGGTTGGTTTTTTTCTCTGGAAATTGACCAGGTGGATGGGAAAACGTATGGATGGACAGGAAAAAGATTTCATTCTCTGAAATGATTTCTTCAGTTCAAACAGCCCTGTTAGTTTTTCTTAAACTGTTTCTGTTTCAGTGTGAAGGATCTTTTCCATCCCATTTATTGTTTAAGCTGCTGTGAGGACCTTTCTGTTTGTGTTGGTATGAGAGTCCTGATCTTGACCTGTACATGTGTAGAGAAACTCAGCCTGTGGTATAATGACAGTCAAACATATGACTCACTGGAAGTATCTGCTGAAAAAGTTGTCAAAAGGCTATCTATCAAGCGTTATGTCAGTTGCCTCTCTGCATGGCTGTCTGTTCTAACTCTTAGAGGCGTCATAGTTACCTTATTGGCACAAATATAGAGCTACCCTGAGTTAAAGAGAAGCCTGCTTTCTAGAAAAATACTGTTTGCCGACCAAATCTAGTTTATTTGAAAAATAAAATGGAAGTAGAGATAAAATAGGCACACTACTTGTCTTAAAATATAATTGTCATATTTAATTTGTTTAAATGTGATCATGCGTGTAAATGATGTTGTAAAAATGAAATACCTGCAGCCTTTTAGTTGAACTACAGGTCTGCTGATGGGTAAACCTTTAATCGATTGTCAGTCACAAGCTCACATTTCAAAACAATCTTTTTCTTACCTGCCATCTTTGGACCTTCCCCTCCCTCTCTGATTGTTTAACAGCTGTTGTTGTCTGACTGATGTTTTCTTCAAGCATTATAACTTTGTCTTAGTTTATGGTGAATTTCTCCTGATTTGTTCACCTTGTCTCTTCATCTTCCATCCTCCAGGAATTGTAGTGGTGTGTGACACTGACCTCAATCAGGAGAGATGATCTTGCTTGGTAATTTCAGTCTCCTTTCTACCAGCTGAAAATTTAAATTAGGGCTTTTAAGAACTAACATATTGGAACAATACACTTCTTTTAAGTATTTCTTTCAGCTAAGTATCCCCTGTATAGCTTTCGCTGTAACTACTGTAACTTTTACAGTAACTTTTACTGTGACTCTTACTGTACTGGTGGAACAGTTTGAGTGAAGCTGTTGAAATGGGCAGAGCTACATTTCACATGAATGGATGCACTGTCAGAAGTTGAGTCAGTGAAATTAAGATTATTGTCCAATAGAAAAATAGACTGATTCTCTGATTCCTCTCTCCACTGTTTTGAAGTACTCGCTCACAAACTGTGAATGGGCAGCAGTCACTCATTCCACAGGGTCAGGGCTTGGTTTTAGGACCAAGATTGGGAATTGGGCTGATAGCTGCAGAGGTGTTAGCTTAATTTCCTGAGTACTGTCCAGGTGCCCTTGAGCAAGGCACCGAAACTCCAACTACTCATTGTTGTGTGTTGCTTCTGACAAGCGTCTGCTACAGAAATTGCACATTGTAAATTGTAACCCCACTCTACTGATGTGAAGCCTTCTGTCCAGTCAGCAGATCAGAGGCATAGACGCCAGCAGAAGTGGGCAAAGCGGTTTTGGGGTAGGTGATAGGTTTTGGAAAATTAAATCGAGGTGGTAGAATAAAGTGGGGAAACTCAGGGAGGGAGTGGGGGATTGTTTTCCAGAGGGAAGGAGCAGGACTGCAGGGAGGGAGGCTGAAGGAGGAGATGAATTAATGAACAACCACCACATGGCGCCTTAGAGAGAGAAAAGAGCAAAATGACAATAGAAATAAACATAATTTCCCATGCTGAGACATGAAGGATGTTTAAGATCTGAATTTCTTCTCATAACGAGTCAAACCAAAAAAAGAAATTGATCTTTCAATAAGAAATGATTAAAAACAAAAATAAAAATCAGTATGTCCTTTTGTTGGGGGAAAACATAGCATGAAAGTTGATTTACAAACTTGAAAATATATTAAACTCTGATTGGCTTTGAAAAACAATGACAACTGATTTAAAAGGTCTTTCATACTTTTATATGTGTTAACATCCCGATTAGCACCTAATTTTGAATTTTGGTGGTGTGACAACCGGTACATTGTTACTGATGAATATGTGCTGTACAGTACAGTTCAGTCAATAAGAAAAACAACAGCGCTTAAGTGAGTTTATCAAAGCGGGAACATCCAGAGCTGTTATGAAGACTAAAAGCTTTAAGTTTACTTGGCGAGGGGGAACAACACTGCATTTACCTAAGTACTAAGCTAAACACCACTATGACATTATTTCCCAGTAAATAAAAACAGCAAGCTGGGAACCTCTCAGGTTGGGTTGTGCTCGTGAATAGATGTTGTTTGATTTCTTGTTGCATGTTTTTGGGCCCCTCAGGCCATGGAGACCTCCTTAACATCTGTATGATCTGCAGGGACACCTGGTGAGGGTTTGCATATGTGTGTGTATGTTTTTGTGAGTGTGCGTGTGTCAATAGACTAATATGCATGAGATATTATGAAAGTGTGTATAACAGAGCTCCAGTTTGTCCCCTGGGAGCCAGAAGAGCTGAAGGGTGTGTGCACATGTGTGTTCACATGTACTTTTTTACATGTATGTGTGTTGTGCTGCGCAGTGTGGGGTTCATATGAGTGTGAGTGCACACTGTGCTGTAGCTTGCAGTGTGTATGAACCTGTCTGTTTACTGATCTCTCAGCAGGGTGTGATTTTGTTGTTCTGTTCTGCTGGGTGACGGCGTGTCCTCAGTGATCTCTGCTGCTCCACCAGCTCTTTTGTCTAAGCTGCTGCCTGGACGTCAGGGTTTGACCTGTCTGTCCTCATCAACCTCTCACCCTCATCTCACCCTCTTTATACCCTCCTCTCACTCTGAGTGTTTTCGATACCACCACACAACCCCCACACCACACACACAGAGGTGAAGGAAAGTCAGTGTACAGATGCAAATCCATGCAATGTTTTGACCTTTTGGACCTAGAAATGAGGATGATGAAGATGAGGCATACCATATACCATCTGTCAAACATTCAGGGCAGTTTAGGTCGGATTTGTCCTGTCTCTCATTGAGTTGTTGCTTCGTGTGTTAGCCTCTGCTGGGATTAAAGGGAATGTTGGTTTTTTTGAATCAGTGTATGATCTACAGAGTTCAGCTGGAGCTCTAAACACTTCATAATTAGTGCCAAAACAGTGTTTTTTTACACACAGTAAAGCTGACACTGAATCACAACCAGCTCACAAATGACAGATTTGCACCCATGAATAAAAATCAGAAGTTGTCAGGCACAGGGGTCACATCTATTTATCCGTTTGTCAGTATCAGAATCAACTTTAATTGTCAGGTATGCTTGAACATACAAGGAATTTGTTTTGGTATACTGTGCTCTCTTGTACAAGGTAGTGGTAAGGCACACCAGGTAAAATAGTAAAATAAAAATTTGCATGAAGAGTATGATCAACAACTAGAAACACAAAAGAATAGCAAATAGACAAGACAAGACTAGTATTTACAGGCTGAAAATATGATAGTGCAGTGGTGAGTGGTGCAAGGATGCAGATATTAAATGAGGTAGTTTAACAAGTTGCAAAGTGCAAAGTGGGTTAGATAAATAATAAATAATAATTTTAAAAAATTACTATGATGTAAGTTTAAAGGCACATACAAAAACACCAGATCAGTATTATTTGGAAAAAGGATAAACACTGAAAGATTCTGTTCACCTTTCAATTTTTAGAGTGAATGAACATCTGCATCACTTTTTTGAGACCATCTCAAAGTCTAAAGGAGACTGAAATATATAATTAAAAATGGGCAGCAGATATCAAACAGGAAATCATCAGACTTTTCATTCTTTAACAGAGGCATGCATGTTTGCTTGTCTGTAAACAAATCATCCCCGTCTTTCTTCCAGGGTGCTGTGACCTTGTTGTAAATGCTTTAAAGTCTATTAAACGATTTGTGTTGTCAGGACCAGGAGAGACAAAACACCGTCTTTCTCCTTTCTGTCGCTTTCACTCTCTCTTAATGTTAAGTAGTTTTGTGCGTCTGTACTGTCTGCCTCTAATGTAAACATAAACACACAGAGCCTGCCATCTCTGCTCTGTTTCTACTTCACTAACCTCCTAACAATGTCTCTGTTCATTTACCTCCCCCTCCTCATCCTCTGTCTTCAGCTGTCTCCGTCCCTGCCTGCGCTCCTTTTGCTTCAGTGTTGTTTAACTCACATCTCCTTAAATTTGTTTTCAAGTAAGTGCATCATGATTGTCACTACATCTCAGTTTCTATGCCTCCGCTGTCTCTCTCATATTCTTCCCCTATCCCTTTTTCTTTTTTTCTCATTATCCCAGACTTTCTCTTGGTCCTCCTTTATCCCCCTCTTTTTCTCCCCCCTTCTGCTCCTATTCAATCCTCCTCTCCTTCCCCTTCACTGTGTTTGTTTAATCTTTGCGGATGTCTAATGAAATCCCTGCTGAAATGGACAATTGTTGCTTTGAGAATATTTATAGAAAGGAATAATCAGCATAGTTGTGTTTGTCTGCACACCCTCCCCCCAGCCCACGCTCTTTAAAGAAATAATTAGTTGAAGGACTGTGAAACTCCAAGCTTTGAGCTTAACAACAGGCAGACAGGATTGAGAGCATGGAGCCATGGGTAAACAACCGGGCATCATAGTTGCGGCTGCTGCCAGTGTTTACTTTATGTTGACTCATGTACTCACCGCACAGTTGATGCAGCTCGAGAGCGTTCAGCAGAACAGAGACACAGATTAAAATGTGATCATTCGCTCAGAGGGTATCAGTATCACCATGGCTCACACTGAGAGCTTGAAACTGTACCAATATAATTTGACTTATTGGAGAAATTAACTTTTTTTTGTTGTTTTCAGGTTTACTACCGCTTTGGTTTTAAAATGAAATCTGGTTTTGTTTCTGTTGAGTCATTTAATAAAGAGAAACACTACAATGATCAAACAGTGGAAAAAATTGGAGAAAAAATAATGCAGTATTTGCAGGATACCTCATTTACCTGCAGTAAGTCAAGCGCACGGTTCTTGAGTTCCTCCCACAAATCAACGCAATGCTGCAGGTGCTCGCTGGGCTGGTCAGTGTGTGGACGTAGCTATGGTCAGAGGTAGTGGGTGTGCGCTGCTGCTGGCACTGAGCCCAGGAGGAGGAGCCCAGTTTGAATGCTGTGTTTACAAACAGTATCATTCAGTGATCAGATAATTTTTACATATGATCATTAATTTATGGTGCTCCAGTTTTAAATTTATTCTCTTCTATTTTATTCTAAACAAATGTCAGAGACCTTACAGAAACAACACACTTCTTTTTGAACATTGAGAAAAAAATGATTGTGACGTCAGTTTAACTAAAAACCAATGAAGCATCTTTACAAAGAAGGCAGTGAAGTGACACTGCAGCGTGCATGTCCTCATTTTTAAAGTGTGTTAGCTGGCTGATGAAGCTGAGAGCAAGGTTCAACTCATTGTCATTCTTGTCTTTGATTCAGATTGATCAGTTTTCTGACATTAACCTGAGATGATATCACTCAATCAACAATCTCAAGTGAACTTTTCTATTAAATGAAACAATACTTTAAAAGATCAAGCCCTTTTTTATATAAGGTGGAGGTCAGTGTGTGTTCTGTATCTGAGTAGACTGCAGGTCTGAGCTGCACCTATGAACATATTTTTCTGCAATTCCAAAATCATTTCCACACTTTCAGATTACCACAGGGAGGACAGTAAATACCAAAGCCAAAACAAAAATATGTTTGCCAAGCAATATTATCGGACTGTTTCACAGCAGTTTGCTATAACCTACCTGGCACTTGACTGTACACTCTGAACACAGTTGTTGGGAAAATTATTAAATACATGTTAATCTTCAAGATGGTGATCAATTTATTAAAAAAATGAAACAAGGAATTTTATTCATACAAAATCATATTTTCCTAACTAAAATTAAGTGTCAGGATATGAGCTACCTTTGTCCCAGCAGATGAGGAGAGTTTGGTACCTGGTCTGCCAGAGGTGTTGTTTTCATTGTGGGACATTATGATAATTACTTCTTTTTTTAACTTGACGGAACAATTAACCTTTATTTTTCATTTCTACAAATCTAATATAGAAAATAATTGCAGCCCTGGTTGATTGTTGCTAATTAACTGAATATATAGATGTGTACTGATGCACTGTAGATCCCTTGGTAACCCCATGTTGTTCTACTTTGATTCAGGGATGCTGGTAGACTTACTCTATAGTGCTGTCTCCTCTGCTCTCCTTTGTTTACAGTTTATCAGGAAGAAAAGCCCCTCAGTCTGTCAGATTTTATTTAGTATGATATGTGGTCTAAATTTAAAAAGCTAATTTGATTTACATTAACATACTGCACATCGCAGTCCTCCTGTGAAAAAAGAACTACATAAGAATTGCTAACATGAGTGACAGAAGTGAGAGAAAAGTGTTTCCTGCACACAGGACTCATATTTCCCGTTTCCTCCCGTTTCTGCCTGGTTGTCACGCTGCCATTACAGCGGTGACACTCTCGTTCTGCTGCTGCTCTCCCGATCACTGGGAGCCTCTCAGCTTTCTCTTATTATTATTTTTTTCATTTCAGTCCTTTCATCTGCCTTTTTTTCTTCCCTCTTTCTCTATTTTTGTTTGTCTCCTGGCTGACTGAGTGAGTGAGTCGTCGGTTGTGTTGTGTCGTCTTTGACAGCAGTCTGGGAGCCGAGCTGTCACTCACGCAGCTCCTTGGTCCCACTGTCTTTCTGAAGTCAGTCTCCATTAATATAATAATGGAGTATAGTCGGCGCCACTGAATATTTTACTGTAATGTTCAGCAGAACATTACCCCCACACTCAACGGCACACAGAGAAAGTCTTACTGTCTGACAGAAACTTTTTATTTTGACTGAAAGGTCTTTGTGAGGTCTGTTTCATCTGTGGAAGTTTTTGTGTTTTTGTTGTGTTTTCCTTTTTGCGCTTTAGGAAAAGTGCTAGGCCCCCGTTTGATAAAATGACTGAGGGTATTCTTTTTCTTGTCAGGCATCTATTATTGACACTTTCCAGGAATAGGCCTAGGTGTGCAGTGAGCTGGTATGCAGTATTTGATTCTGCACTTGTCATCTATGGAAAGGTGTGTTGCTCTGTCTTGGAGGCTAAACAGTTTCCTCCTTGTATTAGACCCTGATTGGATCAGGCAAACGTAGGAGCGGTGAGCCTGGTGCTTAGTCATAAACAGTACGGTTGTGTTTTGTGTGTATTTCTTTTTTAGACAGCTTATAATTATTCACAGAATCTTTTCCATGTCCCAGCCTCCCTTTGCCTCTCATCTGCCTGCCTCTCTGTCTGGCCTCTTTGTGCACAGGTGAGCAGGGTGCAGTGACCATGTTTCCTCTCTTCCTGTTGGATCATCACATGACGGCCCGTGAGCTCGGCTTCTGGAACGGCGTCATTGCCATGGGCTTCTCCATCTGTGGCTCGTCCCTCGGAGGCCTGCTGCTCGCTCAGTTCAGGTAGACTTTACCATCAGCACTTATTAAGGTACAATGTACAGAGCAATAGCTGTGTCTTTGAAGATTGACAGGGGTTCGGGGAATATTCCTTAAAACTTTAACTCTCTAAGATCTGCAATGCCAAGTCTGCCTGAGCATATCTTTACATTTTTACATGTTGTAGTGTCATTTTTTGCAATAAACTCTTTTCTTACATAAGTACGACATTTATATCCCGAACTGTAATGAAATATATAGACTTTTGTCCTGACTAACTCAATAAATTGCCAAAAAGTGTGGTAAGTCATTTTAAATGAAAAATTTGCTCTACTAATTTCTTAATACAGAAAAGTCATGTCTGTATTCCTCAAAAGTGTAAATGTAAATAATGTGATGACATGTATTGAACATAGGAAGGAATGTGAGCCACTGCAATCTGGATTGCAATGTTTTTGTTGTTTACCCTTTATGCTAGATTTCTGCAAACACCTTCGGAACAAGAAACAGAGCTCAGGGACATGTTGAAAATGTATTATGATATAATTCTCAGATTTATGATGCAAAAAGACAATCAATTTATCTTATTTGGTTTCACATCACACCAGCACTACTAGAAAGTTTCTGTTGATCAACAAATCTGGAAGCAATTTGTCGTTTTGCCTCTTATCAGAAAGGCACAAACTAATATCACGTACATGAAAATAAACAATATTATAAAATAGCTCAAAGGTTCAGAACAAGCTCTTGAAGGGCGGAAAGAACACACTCTGATAACGTCACATCTTAAGAAGCTAGAAAGTTGGTAAAAGTGATGAGGTATGATTCAGTCCATACGTTAGTGGACTAACACTCTCTCATCTCATCATTCCTTGTTCCACCACCATCACCCTGCTCCTCTTCCTCTTCCTTCAAGCATTTTCTGACTCCCTCTATTCTCTTACTAGGTGTTTGTGTGTGTGTATGTGTGTGTGTGTGTGTGTGTGTGTGTGTGTGTGTGTGTGTGTGTGTGTGTGTGTGTGTGTTTCTGCCAGCCTGACTGTGTGTGTACAGTAATTTAAGTAAACATAGCCTTGTTTGAGAGCTCAGGGACCCCCTGTGTCTGGTGTGTGGTGTGAGAACAGCATGAGCAGCAAATCCATCACACACTCCTGAGCGCACAGACACACACACAGAAATCCTAACACAGACACGCACACCCTCAGGGTTCAATTGCAGGGAAAACTTGCAAGTTGGATTTATTTCTCAGTCTAATAGGAAACAATGTACGATATTGTGTGCTGTATATACTGATATATGACACTGTGTATCATTGAGTTATATTTATTATAGTTAAAGATGGACCACAAAGTTTCTTTTAAATGTTAAAAATACACCATGAAACAATGTAAGGGTGTCAGCTCCTGCACAGTTTATTCAGTGCACATGATGAATTTCAACATGTTTTTACGGCACACTGAAATCCAGTTTTGAGCCACAGTCTGTTAGTATGTAACCTTAACACTTTTTCCTCTCGGCACATTGACCCTATGCTATCTGATCGTCATTGCATAAGGTTGCTCGTCTGCTTTACACCAGGATCACATCATACAGCAGCCCTGCCTTTGGCCAGTGTGATGTAATGGGAACTATAAATAACAGCACTGCCTTTATGGAGGATAGTATGTTGGCCGCCACATTATACATGTCTGTTCTTAAAGACCTCTCCTTTAAACAGACCATTTTTTATTTCTTCAATGGGGGTGGTTAATCTGTTCATTTTCCTGATTTCATTTGATTCAACCACATTTATTGTGGTCCCAATTCAATAACCAGCCAATTTTCAATTTTGAATCGTGCTTGATTCTTTATCAGTGTTTATTTGTTTTTCATTCGACAGTAACCCAAAATTATTGCACCATTTAAAAACAGTGCTTAATTGTGAAGCACTCCTTGTGTGGTGTAGTTGTTACTTCAGAATTACTCATTTAAACTCAAAATAAATGTCCACATTTGGAGGTTTTTTTCCTGTGGATCAAAAGTGCAGATTTGTAACTTTGTGTGCTCTTTGCTGTGTAATTTGGTTCACCTTCATGACAACGGGACTTAAATGGAAAAACCTATTGTAGCTTTACTGGTTTATATCATGTAGAAAACAAAATTTAACTGGAGATGTCTAGATCCGCATATTTTGCCCCCCACAACCGTCAATTTTTTTATAGTGAGTACCTGGGGATGCAGAGTCCTGATCTGATCATTAGGATGGCAGGGATAAACTTTACAAAAGAGGAAAGAAAGTGAAGCTGTACACTTTTTGTTTTGTGCCTTAACAATAAAGAATAGTTAAAAAAAAGTAGCTGAAATATCTTTATCTTTTTGATTCTGTTTAAATATCAAGCTAGTTTTGATGTTAAAGTCATCTGATCTATTTTATATGCTGGTCCTGCATGAGGCCCCTGAACATGAGTGCATGTGATGCTGCTTAAATCTGCCTGATTAAATCTGAAATGGGTATTGAAACTTTGAAAATACATCCAACTTAACCAGATTGGATTTTAGGATTGGCATTTTTGCTTTCTTTTTTACCTGTGTGTTAAATATCTCTGACCTGTCAGTTTACATGTATCGTTTGACTGGTCTGATGACATCCTTTTCGTCCTGGTGTTGTGTTTTCAGCAGGCTGCTCAGTTTTTCCCCTTGTAAAAGGACACTAGCAAACAGCGCAAGCCTCCACAGGTACATTTTATGTAGAGAGACAAGCGCTTCAAAGAAAGTCATTGTTGCACCGTAGATTTCAATCTTTAGGTGTTGGGACCTTGTAAAGGCAGTAAAATGTTCACACGCTGACGGAGAAAAAACACTTTCCTCCATGAATACATGTGGTATAGTTTGAAAATCTGTGGGAGCCCGATGAGCTGAGTTCAGCATTTAAATAAAACAGCTCTTTCCTCATTATTGGTGCCAGTTATTGGCAATTAGTATATTAAAGCAAATAATGTGGTTATAAATACCATCAGATATCTGATAAAATCTTCTTACTCCTTGGCTCTTGCAGCTAAACAGCCACACAAACATTCAGCTACACAGAGAAAGAGAGAGTGGTGCCCAGCAGGCTGTGGTCCCACCTCTAAAAGCCCAGTTGGAAGGTTTATCCTCCGCACCATCAGAACCAGCTGAGTGGTCAGTGAATGACCCCCTTTACAAACCACCATCAGAAACCTGAGAACATGGCTATTCTTATCTGGGCCTGGCCCGTGTGAGGTGGCAGCCAGGCAGGTTCTCTTTCTCACACAGAAACACACACATACACGTACACACACACACACAGCATCTCCTGAGAGTGCGTGATATGAAAGGCTGTCATTGAGACGGGAGGTAAAGAAGCAGAGAGAAGAATGTCTTTAGCATGTGAATGATGCAGGATTGGTTTTCCAGTAGAGGTAAGAGGTAAAGAAAGACCGAAGAGGGAGGGATGGTGAGGGGAAGAGAAGGGAAGAGCGATTGAGAGAGAGTGAGTGGTCTGTATTGTGGATAAATAACTGGTGTACAGAGTAAAACAAAAATTAGAAATACAATATAGCACACAAGAAAAGAAACGAATAAGTCAAATTTATGATGTAACAAAGACTGTGATATATGTTTGTTTTTGTGTGAACTTTCTCTGCTGTGTGAAGTTTCACAACTTCTCTGGAATGTTTGTCAATGTAAACAATAAAAATTGGGACAAAAATGTCATTAAAGACATAATATTTTACTGATTTACGGTGCTAATACAGTGTAGAATATGGTTGTCTAGCAAACCAACTTGGATTTATTTGAATAATTAACTTAATTTTATAATTGCTTGTGGGGGAAAAAAAAGGTCTTTTTTGTTCCAGCAAAAAAATTCTTCCATCTGACTGAATATATGTAAATCAGGGATCGATTAAATCAAGGAATGACCTGCTTGTTTGTCCTTGGTGAAAATAGTAGTCACAGAGGGGTGTAACATGTTGTTGCCAATAATAACATTACTTCGTGTGCTAAATGGATAGATAGATCTAATTAACTTAAAATGAAGAAAAAGGGCTCCAACATTCGAAATAAAGAAAATATTTCACTAAAGAAAATGCCGCACTAATATTTTGAAAGAGAATGTTGGTGAGTTTTCATTTCTGAATCTATTACAGAGATTTGAAGGTAAGTCGGTCCATACAGAAACGTCAGAACTTACACCACATCTATAAAGAGTTAAAGCAGGTCTGTTAAAATGAAAGTAATGTGGATTTTAACTTATTTTTATTGTCATAAAACAATGAGCAAGATAAGTGGTTAGGAAGATAAATGCATGAATGAATGAATATAATACACACTCTATTTTTCTTTTACATTAAAAAGCCATAGGAATTATAAGTAAAAACCTGTATTGTGAACCAACTAATCCTCTACTTTTACAGTGGAATATACTTGAATTTAAAAACTTAGTTGAATACAACACAATACAAACAACGTACAAAGCCAAAAACGAACAATTACCATAAAGTATCTAGATTTTTTTTTAGTGAGAGACAGCCAATACAATCTGAGGGGAATATTAGTTTTTCAAAAACTAAACATATGAACAAATGTCTGATCTCATTATGTCATTTAGAGGGTTAAATTTGTGGAATTCTTTTTCTGAAGAAGTAAACATGCAGTACATCGGTAAGGCTTGAAATACTGTATACTTATCAGTTGGTTTTCAATTAAAAACTGAAAATGTAAATTGGTGTAATTATGTAATCATGCAAAATAAGAGGGTATGGTTTTAAAGAAACATAAACTTCAACCTACACCCTTTTGGTTACCTTGAAGCTTTGGAAATGTCACTTTGAGTTTGTTTCAGTTGTTTCAGTTGTTGCAAGTGTGAACTGAAATAAATCCTTCTTTGATAACATTCATATATTTTTGTTGATTTGGTTCCAGGTAGTTTTTCTATCAGCAGACATAGGTTCAGGTACTGGGACCATAATCCATTAGGATGAGGTTTTAATAGAGTTTTAAGAAAAAGTCAGGAGATAAACAGCGAAACAGGGAGCAGTGTCAGCGGGGCCAGACTATGTTTCAACAGTTTTAGACCTCATACAGTTCTGGGTGAGCATTTGGACACAACACACTGTTGATGGAGCAGAATAAGAACAGTCATTAGTAAACTTGAGAGGAATTCAGAATCTCTGTGTCTAAGTGAAACTGTTGACTGTTTCACTGCGAGCACTTCTCAAACTAAATCAGATATCCAGCTCTGAGAGACGATTCTCCTCTCAGCCTTTTTTACACATAAATAATTACATGCATGAAAAACATAAACAAACACACAAAGTCCTTTGAGTGGCAGGCATCCTCTGAGTGATTGGCATTGTTAATCCCAGATGTCACACAACAGTGTGAGTGCTTGTGTACATGTGTTTGTGTGTGTGTTTGTGTGTGTGTTTGTGTGCGTTAACAGTGATTAATTATCGTCCTCATGCTGGGGATCTCCTTAGGTTATTGATTACGTCACGAAGCAAACCCACAGGGGGATGATTTTCTTGCACTAACAGGGAATCAATTAGTGTCTGGGGACTTGTTTACTTAAGCACGTGCGCGCATGTAGCTGTGTGCGCGCGTGCATTAACTCTTGTGTGTGTGTATGATGGTGTGTGAGATGAAAAGAAAAGCAAATTTCATCAATTTTAATGATAGCAGCCTTGAGCCTCTGTCACCACACAAGACTGTACTTCTCATTAACAGGTCACACTTGGTGAATATCTGACTAATACTCAGTTTGCTGGTGTCTCCTCAGCATCGGGGCTCTGATGAGACGTGTGTTTGTGTTGCGCACCATCAGCATGGTCTTCCAGAGCTCTCTGCTCACCGTACTGGAGCCGTCACCGACCATGAAAGGTGAGAGAGCACAATCTTTAACATGTCAAACATGTTTTCCAGATGCAGCAGCTCAGTTTGTGTTTCTTTTGGTGTCTGCTGCAAACATGATGGCTACAGTTAAATGATAAACTAAAAACTGTCCCCTGAAAGAGATAGAGTGACCTTATTGCTCTTTTATTTGTCTTAATGACTAGTGAATAAGTACAGCACGTGCTGTTTATTGAATCCTTCGTATTAGCATATTTAAGCTTCTCAGATCCTGATCCCACATACATACCAACCTCATTTGACCTGACAGTCTCCTGAATAAACACACTGAACACACAGTTATGAACATACAGATACATGTTAATGCATAGCTTTAGGTAACCACTGTACTGTATGAGTTCATGTGGATAAACACATTGTCTTGAAACAAGCTAACAACAGGAGTTCACCATGAGTTCATAAATACATCAGGAGAAGTGAGGTGAGCTTTACTGGAGTTAAAAACTTTATATCCAACCGAGATTCAGTTTGAAGGCTGCTGTTTGAATTTACTCTTCACCAGCTCTAAATACCCATGATTGTGTTCTTGGATTGTCCGATAAAGTCGATAAACAAAGCACAGCTGCTCAAGAAAAGAGAAAAAGTTATCATAACAGATTTAATCAGACTTCATCAGATAGACAAACCAACCTGATTCTTTTAAATATGAGCCAGGTTGAGGCCAAATTAACTGGATGAAAGTTTCTGTCAAATGACGAGCACTGATCTGCTCCTACATAGTTGTGACATAAGGTGGATGTTGACATTGAGAGAGCGCTTCAGCCCTCTTGCTTGTAACCTGATATTTAGGTTAGGTAACATGTATATAGAACAGTGTTTTACAATACATTCAGCATGTTTACCCTCACATGGTTAATTTTGTAAGTGTATTCATTCTTTCCATTTTCTTGTTGCTCAATAATTTAGTGACCTCAAGCCCTGTGGTGGAACAGACAGGGACCATAAACCTCAGCAGTTTCCTGTAGCTGATTTTCACTTTTTTTTTCCCAGGAAAATGGGGGAAAAAAATCTTCTCTCTCTCTAAAAGAAAAGGATGTTTTTTTATTTGATGTGGAAGTTTTTTCTTCTCCAGGCCTCTGAAATAAATCAAATGTAACAGGTCTTCATGCAGAAATCCCTCTTTGCTCTCAAACAGACGTTTTCTACCTGTGATGTGAAGATTAAAGCAGATGCTGTTTCCTCTATAAGGCAGCAGGATTCTTCATTAATTAGCTATTTTGAAAGCTTAAAGAGGCAATAGATGTTCAGATGGGAAAATGAAGGCAGCTATTATTAGACATGGATGGTGATCACGTTCAACGTGCCACTCTTTGTATTCACAAAAAAGACAAAAATACTTGTGCAAGTATCCAAAACCTAGCTGTGGAAAGGTTAAAATCTTACTTATTGTCTTATTTCTTCATGTCTGACTTGTATGAAGTGAGAACTGACAGTGTTGCTACAGAGATTGTCAGACAGTTTGCAAAAGAAGATTAGTAACCGCTGGACTACGGTTCAGTCTTTTGAACCAGATTGTCAGCATGAATAAAGAGAGAGTGGATGTTGCAGAGGACAGTGATAGACAGGTGCTTTCTCCCTCCATCTCTCTCTCTCTCTCTCTCTCTCTCTCCAGAGAGCCATTCAGTTATTAATGTCTGAATGACACATCTGATTCTGTTATACAGCCGGTTTCAAAGCTTTTGGGATTCAGATCGTCGTGATTCATCTCTGTCAGAGTTGTCTGTTCCCCGATCAGGCCTCTCAGACTGAAAGTTGAGGCCGCCTCCCCCCACCTTCACTCTCCGCTGCAGTAAACCCAGACAGGAACAAAGATTGCATGAAAACTCAACCAAACTGAAAAGATTTTTCAATATTACATGATAACCCTCCGCTTCCCACTCCTCCAGTCTGATCATTCGCTGTGACTCCATCACTGTTGTGTTGCTGACTGAAGAGTCTTATTCAGGAAAAGCTCTGGTGGCTTGAGTGAATAATTCAGTGTTAGCGAAGCAGAGACAGATAGGCTCTGTGGTTCCTCTGTGTTTCCCCACTAACAGCACTCTGCCACTTCCCCTCAGAGGATACACTACATGTGTTTTGGGGACAATAGAGGGGGGTACCACAGCAGAATACCGTCTCTCCCTGCTTTGTCTTCCTGCTTTGACTCCTGCTTAGAGGAGGGTAGTGAGAACTAGCAGAGCAGATAAACTGATCTGTCTTTTGCAGGAAACTTACAGTCGTGTTTTCCTTGATTTGATGTGATTGCTCCCTCAGGTATGGCTGTCCTCAGCATGAGCATCCAACACTTCCTGGGCGGTCTCATCACTACGCTCACCTTCACTACCATGATGCATTGCACTCAGAGGGCAGAGGAAGGCATTCAGGTAAACTCAGCTTCTGTCACACCTGCTAACAGCCCTCACCTGAAATCCTGAAGCTGCTGCTGTTCAACAATTTGATTCTTACATCATGGCTTTGTTTGCTGAGTGTCTGGCTTTGTGCTGTGAGGTCATCTCCTGCGACAGACAATACATTCAACTTCTCTATGTCCCCCTCATCTGTCTTAGTTTAATAGTGCTATTATATAATTTAAGGTCCTTTCCTTTGACTACCAGAGGAAGGAAAAGAGGGAAATCCTCAGACCGCACCCATGACCTCACCGTTACCTGTCAGGTTCATCAGCTGTTCCACCTGGAGAATCTCAGCTCTTGTCTTTTTTCACCTTTCTCTTTTTGTCCCCCCCTTTTTTCATTTTCTCCCCCTCGCACACATTGTCTCTCACTCTTGTGTCTTTGTCCCTCTGTGGTCCTTTAAACACTCTCTTTTCCTTTTCTGACGTTTTTCCCTCCTCTCTGGTTTTCTCCTCTTTGACATAACTCCTTTTGTCCCCGTCGTAACTGGGCCATCATTGCCTGCAGGTGATGGCTGTTCACACAACTATTCAGACGTCACTCAGTCAATCTCTCAAGGTGACAAATTATCATTTAAATTGCTGTCACTTTTCAAAGAGGAGAAGAAAAGAGGGGACCAATCACATGCCGCAGTACAGATACGAAGATGTGGTCATAAATGAAACACAAACAATCTGTGAACTCCGGTTAATTTGAGATGTTCTCATGACACATATACTGTTTTTGCTCTTTAGTGTGTCTGTACTGTGTGAGCACACACTCAGGAGGGGAGAGCATTAACCCCCTGAGCTGGTTGTGTGTGTATGTGTGTGTTATTGTAGGCAGTGCTATCCAATGGCAGAAAGCTGATAGTGTGAGTGCTTGTTAACGATCCCCAGGAGAAAGAAACCCAATCTGTTAAACAAGTTGCTCAGAATAAAAGCACTCCACTTAGCTGTGGTCACACAGAGCTCTGTACCTCAGTGTTACAGAGCTGAGAGACTAAGTCACCAACAGGCTCTCAGCTTCTCACAAACTCATTCACTGTTATTCCTCTGAAAAGTGTTCAACAGACTGTTGCATTTGTGTTCAGGAAGAGAAAAGATATTTTGAGAAAAAAGATGGATTTTTATTGTGTTTGTGGAAGAAATCATGGATGGAAACATTCAAGGGATATTATTATTGTGGCCAGTCTACTGAAAATTACAAAAAGTTTTAAAAAGTCCAAACTTTTTTTCAGCCTTGTTTTTGAGAAACAATAGAGTCAGTGATATTTTTAAGATTCTAGTTTACAAGGATATAAACCGAAGAAAAGAAGTAAAGTGAAAAGCATCGTGGGAAGGTTGTATGGTTTATTGATCTTATGTCTTGTCTCTGCTGCATGATGCCTCTCCATGACCAAGTGGAAAAAATGTTTCATGAACTACAAGACAGTTTTTTCAGAGTAAGTTTTTTGCTGTCGTTGTTGTTGTTGTTGTTTTTTTTTTTTTTTTTTTTTTTTTTTTTTTTTTTTTTTTTTTTTTTTTTTTTTTTTTTTTTTTTTTTTTTTTTTTTTTTTTTTTTTTTTTTTTTTTTTTTTTTTTTTTTTTTTTTTTTTTTTTTTTTTTTTTTTTTTTTTTTTTTTTTTTTTTTTTTTTTTTTTTTTTTTTTTTTTTTTTTTTTTAGGGGGGCGGTGTCTGTTAAACTGGCAGGAAGAGTTTATTTTTTTGTCTTTGGATAGTTTTGTTTTGACTTACTGGTGCAGGATGTGCAAAGAGATGTATGTTTTCTGCAAAGCATACATCATGACGCCAGAGGTTGTGATGGGTCACATTTTACCAACACTGCTGGATACCTTGTTTGCTAACTAAAGGTTATAAATCAGTGTTATTGTCACTCTTGTTACAGTAACCATTCTTGCGTAGTCACAAGTCAGAAAATTACTCGGTTTCCAGCAAAAAGATGTCTCAAACAAAGAATCACTGTGATAAAGGTAAAGTCTGCAGGAATTTTCACGTCTGTTTACAAACACAATATCCAAACTGGGCCCCACACCTTGGCTGAGTGCCAGCTGCAGTGCACACCCACTAACTCCAATTGCAGCTTCGTGAACACATTCATCAGCTCAGCGAACATCTGCAGCATCGCGTTTCTATGTGGGAGAGGCTCAAGAGCCGTACACCTGACTTCCTGAATCTAAATGAGGTTTCCTTCAAATACTGTATCATTCTTTCTCGGTGTTGTGACTGCTACCTTAGCCACTCGGAATAGCTTCTTCCACTCGCTACCATCAACACGCAAAGTCACTTGCATACTTGGAAGCCCATAGATGATGATCGAACAGGATTATTTGTGTCGAAGTTGACATTTTATTTTTTAGGGAAATCCTGCAGACCCTGCCTTTAAATGACGTTCTCTGCAGGCTTTGGCAAGAGTCACATCTTTTATGACAGTGGGTTAAGATGCCCATTGGAAATCTAATCTTCATCATAGAAAAACATTACTGAATTTGTCCAAAGTGGTCACCAGATTTAACACAAAAGGAAACTCAGTGCCTTTTAATGGTTTCACAACTGGATGGATCAAAATGCAGAAAAGATCCTGTTAATCATTGCATTAATGATTTGACTTGGCGTAGCTTCTTTAGTTCTAAAACGAACAAAGAACCATGAAAGGTTGTGTTTTTTCTTTAAAAGAATCTTCTGTTATTTTATTGTCTTATTGAATGTTATAAAAAAGAAAAGAGTGTCTTAAATTTGTGGTGTGGATGGTCTTGGTGTCACTACAGTCCATCTGTTGTTTGAATTACCTGCCTCACCTGAGCTCTCTGGCAGAGGCAGCAGACGAGCAGAGATTAGGTAATCTATGTCCCTCTCTGTCTCTCTCACTCCCTCTCATTCTGAATGAACGCTGGGATCAGATAGTCTTCCCTTTTTGGCTTCCATCCATCCACTCAGGCCATGATCTCACGTTTTCTCTCTCAGGCTCCCACCCTTTTCCTTTTTCTCTTGCTCTTTTTTTTTTTCTTTTTTTGGCTTTTTACAGGTGCTTCCTGAACAGCATGCTCACTACATGTTTTTATGTTTCAGAAACACAAACTGATAAGATTTGGAACAGGATACAATGAACTGCCACCTTTTGTACAAGCGTTGTACTCTCAGCTTTCAAATGTGCCCCTGTATTTTCTTATCCTCTTCTCTTTTTACCCAACTCACTTCCCTCCTTTTAACATCTTCCATTCACTCACTCGTTCCATCATCCCTCCTTTTCCCCCCTCATGTCTCTCTGCTCTCTCTCTCCTTCAGGCAACCCACTACAGTTTCCTGGCAACTCTTGAGGTGTTAGGGAAGCTGACATTCAGCGCCCTGGCAGGAGGCGTGGTCGATTGGTTCGGTTTCCAAGTTGCCTTCCTCTTCTTCCTCACTCTGTCCGCTGGGACGGCCCTGCACGTGTGGACGGCTACCTTCACTGGTGCTCTCAGGGAACACCAGCTCAAAGAGCAGCCAAAATAAGATCAGGATGCGGGTTCTGATGGGGGGCTTCTGCAGGTGCTGGAAATGTGTTAAAGTAACTTAAAGCACCAGTATTCAGACACCTTTAAAGTCCTGTAATGCAATTAAACAAAGCTCTCACGACTTCAGCCAATCACTTTAGTACAGAAAAATGAATAGGTTTACTTTCTTGTTTGCCATTTCTTAAGGAGAAATCAGCCATGCTTTTAAGTACTCTTATTACAGAGTGTTTTTTTGTCATTGCACTGGCAAAACTGGCCTTATCTTTTCTTATGTTGCATTTTAATTGTTCAGAAAAGTCTTAATATTTACTGTAGCTTGGAGACACTAGCAGTTACCGAGTAGGCTAGGATGAGCACATTTATATTGCTGTATGAGTTTAAAGGACAGAACGGGAAAACAGCATCCAATAAGAATGATAAAATAACATGCTGTGGACAAATATAATCAAAGCAGTTCATACCATCTGAGCCATTTTCATGTTTCAATAAGCCAGCAATAAGAGCTGCAGCTAAAAGCAATACCGCTCCATAGTGATGCTTATTCCATCATATTGTACTGTATATAAACTGATCATCTCTGAGTTTTATTGTTTACAGCTACAAACGATTCTCTACTACCTCGAATCAGCACTGTATGTTTCATTTAACTAGAGGGGAATGTGCAGTTGCTGCAACAAGTAGAGTCAACAATCATTCTCGTTCATTAAACACAATACACTGACCAGGCGAATTGAGCTGCAATAGTGAGCCAGAGGAAGTGTTCAGTCTCAACCTATGTTTGTCTTAATGGTACAATGGCTAGTGATCTGCAGTTGCCCAAACAATTTTTAATGGAGCTTATATGTGATGTTGATTCAAAAACAGATGAAAAGTAAAAAACAGATGCAATGGCAGAAATGTAACATGAAAAGACAAAGCACCTGTTTTAACAGTAAACAAACAATGCAAATCCAAAAACCAACACACCAATGCATGCAAAATAAACATTGCAAATCAAAACATGACAACAAAAGTTATCCTGGACTCTGGAGATTCTCTGTAGTATAGGTTTTTATCAAATTCTTGCTTCCTAAATTTACTTGACAGGTTTGGCCTTTTAGGTAAGAAGGTATAGATGAATAAGAGAGGATAGAAGTAGCCTTTAGCATCCAGTGCATCTGGAAAGTATTCCACAATTTATGTTGCCACCTTATTCCAAAGTAGAATATTTTGTTCATCAAAATTCTTCACATGACACCTCATAATGACAATATGGGAAAAAGTTTTTTTTTTTTTTTTGCGAATTTATTAAAACTAAAAGACGAGGACATCACACGTACAAAAGTATTCTCAGCCTTTGTTCAGCTCTTTGTAGATGCACCTTCGACAGCAATTACAACCTACAAGTCTTCTTGAATATGATCCCACAAGCTTGGCACACCTATGTTTGGACAGTTTGTCCCATTCCTGAAGTTTTCCTGAAGCCACTCCTTTGATATCTTGGCTGAGTGCTGAGGGTCTTTATCCTGTTGAAAGATGAACAGTCGACCCAGTCTAAGGTCTAAAGCGCTCTGGAGCAGATTGAAAAACATCCCCACAGCATGATGCTGCACCACCATGCTTCACTGTAGGAATGGTATCGACCAGTGGTGCCTGGTTTCCTCCAAAATGACATCTTACATTCAGGCCAAAGTCTGACCACTCCTTCTCCTCATACAGACCTGATCGGTGGATTGCTGCAGGGATGGTTGTTCCTCTGAGAGGTTCCCCTTTCTCAACAGAAGACCACTGGAGCTCAGTCGGAGTGAGTTCTTGGTAACCTTCCTGTATAAGGTGCTTTTCCCATGATTGCTCTGTTTAGATGGCGGCCAGCTCCACAGGAGTCCTGTTGGTCCCAAACTTCTTCCATTTATGATGGATTATGGAGACCACTGAGCTCACTGGGACCTTTAAAGCAGCAGAAACGTTTCTGGACCCTTCCCCAGATTTGTGTCCTGAGATAATCTTGTCTCAGACATCTACATACAATTCCTCTGACTTCATGGTTTGATTTTTGCTCTGACCTGCACTGTCACCTTATACAGATAGATGTGTGTCTTTCTGAATCATGTCTTATCAACTAAATTTATCACAAGTGGACTTTAAATAAGCTGTAAGAACATCTCAAGTATGTTCAGTGGAAACAGGATGCACCTGAGTAGTTTGAGCTTCCTAGCAAAGGCTGTGACTAATGAGCATGTGATATTTTAGTGTTTTCATTTTTTTTGATACATTTGCAAAAGAAAAAAAACACAACTTTTTCACATTGTCATTATGAAGTGTTGTGTGTAAAATTTTAATGAAAAAAAAAACAATTTATTTTCTTTAGGAAATAGGCTATAACAATTAAATATGGGGAAAAAAACGGAGCATTATGAATGCTTAACAGATACACAGTGACTCGCTGTCTGTTCTCAATCAGAGTTTTTTGGGTCTTTGTATTTTAATAAAGTTGTTTCTGTTGCCCGATGAGGCCTGATCCACAGAAACGCCGGGCACCTCAGCGGCCTGGAGTACTCCCTTTGCTGCATTTGTGTGTTAATGGGTTTGCATATTTTACATACGTGCAGGGTGTTTGTTGCTGATGCAGATGCTTTTTTGTATCCCGTTATATCCTGGTTAATTGTACTGTTTTTGCTGTTGCATTTGTTTTGGATCTGCGCAGTTTCTCCTCATTCTGTTCATCAGGTCATTGCATCTCAGTTAGCCTTGTGTACCACCATAAAAAGGGAATTTATTTATGAAACTATTTATTCTAAATAATAAGCCGTAGATTTCTAAAATAAATCATGTTCCTTTATTGAATCAAAGACTGACTGCTCCCTTTCTCTAGCTTTCTTCAGCCTTACATATTGCATGGTGTCAAAGAACCAAACCTTTAAAGACTGCTGTACGTCTGCGAAATTAAACAGTGTTCTTGATGAAACTTGAAAGACTGATAACACTGCTGAACAAGGTTTTTGATCTTATGTTCAATCATTATTATGTTTATAACATCAATATTATGTACTGTAAAACACACAGCAGCTGTTGATGGCTCTGTATACTGTATTTGATCAAATTCTCAGAGCTTCAGATATGAATGAAACAGCAGCACAGAATGTTTTTTCTTTTCAAGGCTCCACAGGAGAATGTGTTAAAAATCAAAGTGATGTGCTGCCTTGGTTTACATTAAGTCAACAAATTCAGCCAAATTGGAAAGCTGGTCACTTTTTTTCACTTTAAAACTAAAGGAACATCATGCATCGTAATCACTGTTTCATCTGTGTAACCAGGGTCGCAGCCTTGAGATTTGCACAAAAATAAAGCTGCTGGAGTGGATCTCAAGAGTCTGCTGTGTCTTTGTTTGAACTCTGGCATTTAGCTCCTTTCACCAGATTTGACCAGATTTTCTGTCTTCAGGGGGGAGTGGCCCTGTGTGGTCTTTGAGGACGCTCCCACCTTTGAAAATCTTCCGTGGCTTATGGCTGTTTGAACACAACACTGTGTCTCCTGCAGTAAGCTGGTTGCTGGTTGGAGGCGACAAGAGTGAATAGAGGCCATGTCACAGGATCCACCACCCTTACAGCTCTAATGACACAACAAATGCAGCAAAGGAGGATTAGACCAGCTTACACGGCCCCTCAATACACCTCCACTTTACACTTTCTCACCCTGCCTCATTATTATCTGGGCGTTCTGTTTGTGTACTGAGGGAGAGAGAGGGAGGGTTTGAGCACAGAGGCTTATGTTTTATCCTCTCCTTATTCCCAAAAGAGAGAGAGAGCGTCAGAAAAACAGGCCTGTTTAGTTCGGTGTCTGCTGAAAAGAGACCAGGAAAGCACAAGCCCTCAGTTTGATGATAAGAAAGAGAAATTATTTTATTTATTATTCAATTATTCAATTTTAGTTTGTTATTCATTTTTTATTTATACTGACTTTCCAGATTTATGATAGTTTCTGTCAGATAAGAATATGTATGAAGTCACCAAGATGAAATCATGGAATGAAAAATGGTGAAACTTTTGTCCTCAAAGTTCAAAATTCAGTTTCTTTGCTGTGAAGAAGGAATTTAGCTAAGAAAGAAAACAGACCATATGGTCTATGTCGGAAACTTGAAGGAGCTTTGACCTTTTGTATTGATGCCAGGAAAACAATCTATTGATAAATCAGTTCATTGCAATATTACCGCCCAATTCAATATCGATTTGGTAATATCTCTGAACTGATTCACCTCCTGACCAGTGCGGGGTGCTGAGCGTGTTATTCATGTTGTAGGCTGCAAACGACCAAACAACAGCAAAATAATAACCAAAGCGAGCAGCATCAGCAGAGTAAAGCCAGCTCCATCAACTTTATGGGCATGAAAATAAATATTTAAAAGTTTCAACAGGAACTGTACTTATTTGTGTTTCTACTACTAGCTGAATCAACAGCAAAGCAATTAAATGAATATTAAATCAAATAGATTTTGGGTCGAATCTCAACCGAAAATCACATCCAATCCAGTTGTGAGGTGCCGAACAGTACCCAGAATCCTAATAACAAGGCTTTTCGTGTTGTAAGATGATATTTTCACATTTTTACAGCACACAAAATTATAAAACCATAGCATGATACTTCACTTTTATCTTGTTCATGATGTAATATGACTGTTTTTGTTAGAACATATATTTTTTTACATTTGCCTTTGTTGGCCACCAAAGGTTTTTTTATAATTCAAAACCTCAACAGTGGCATGCGACTAAATCATCAGTCTTACTCAAAGCAATTTGATTAGTTTGTCATTCAATGAACTATTATTACAGCTACATTTTTGCTTATTTAAAGTTATACCAGTAAAGAAACTTGTCACAAAAACTGCGTTAACCAGCTCTAATTTAAAGCCTGTGTGCAGACGAGAGAGTGTGGAAAAGGTAGACGAATGGTCTGGATCCAGCAGTGCTGATGAGAGTGAGACCCCCCACTGTGGATGCCAGATTGGCAGAAACCCCCTGTAGAGAAAGTATGTGGCCGCCCTCCCTGCAACAGTTAGTGATAGACTGCAGACTTGATCACAACAACAGCCTCGCAAATTGCATAAGACTAGTTGCCAAGTGTGTGAATCTGACAGGCCTGCGACGTGTTAAACCTAAAACCACAGTGTTATTAAGGCTTTAGTCTGTGTGTTCTTAGCTTTAAAATAGAAAACACGGTACTCCTTTTCTTTACCCATGTGTGAATTCCTGAGCTGCTATCATCAGAGTCAGATTCCTTGTATTAAAGCTGAAGTCTGGCTGCTCTTTATGTCTGCAGGTATTTAGTTTCAGTCATTAACAATCAGACTGGACCAGAAGTCTGGTCACATCAGCAGCTTTATCTGTGTATCACACAGCAGAGGGATCAGCCCGCTCATTCACCGCGTGCCAAGACTGCATGCTAATCTCAAGACTCACCCAAACAAAAAATATGGCAGAGCTGTGGGCCACCAACGGGAAGGAGAGAGAGTTCACTGACAGTAACACCTCTCGGCAGGTAGAGTTACCCCTTAGGGAGGGAGGGAGGGAGGACAGAGGGAGATGATGGGAAGCAGAAAATGCAACATGTTTTAATCTCACAAACAAAGGTGTTGTATCACTTTTTTTCCCTCTCTATTGTCCTTCTTCTCCTCGGGGGAGAGAGGTGTTGGCTTTTTGCGCTGCTTTTGTCCTGTGGCCAGCAGAATGGCCTTCTGGGAAACCTGAGTGGGCAGGTGGAGGAGCGATCAGCAGCATCAGGTGTCACAGTGTTTCCTCCACTGGTGTTTACTTTTTGTTTATTTGCAGAATGAGAGACATGGACACCTCTCTCGCTCTCTGTCTCTCCTCTCTCTCTCTCTCTGTCCTCTTTCCCTAACTCATTTCCTCTCACTCTTCCCCTGTTTGGTACTTTTGTTTTTCACATCTGTTTCTAAACTTGTTCACCTTCAGATGAAGTTTATTTCTGTGCAAAAACGCTTTGAGATGACAGTCTTTTTATTGGAAGGATACTCTGTGATTTCAGTCCATATTGACATTTCTCCATGAATGTATAAGCTGAATAAAGCTCTTCACATCTTGCGTGGACAAAATGAATAGTGCATAAATATTAATCCAGCTGATCAATTTTAAGCCCATTTTGACACTGTCATTGCACCTGAATAAACCAAATTCTTTCAAATTCTGTTTTATGTTGAAAATTAATTGTCAAAACCAAAACTATAGTATTTGACACTAACAACAACAGAAACGACTAATTTCTAATCTCACATTCTTTGTTCATCAGTTCAGAATAAATCTGAGGAGTGAATAGTTACACAACACGTGCTCTGGTGTGATGAAAGTCAACCTCTTTGTGAGGACAAAAAAAGAAAAGATGAATTTGTTTAGCAGACAAAAGCTGCCTTTCATCCTTGGAAAGAAGGTCTTTAAAGAAAGAGTTATGTAGTTAAATTTAAGCTGCTTGTTGAAATAAGGCCTGTGTCCACCAGCAGCATATTTTATGATGGTTGCGCCTGGTAACTTCAACTTCAGAGCACTTTGCCTGTAAAAACAAAAAAGACGTGTAAACTCAGAATTTTGAAGGCAACTGTCTGAACCGGATTTTGGGGTTTCATAAAATTCCATGAAATTACCAGGTTTTTCTCAGTTTGTTCTACAGATCATTGAAATTTAAGATATGCACTTTTTTCTTTTTTGACCCCTGAGGCACAACTGTTCTACCAACTCACAAACCACAAACTCATCAACTTGTGATCAACTGACCAAATGTTCAGGAGACATGGTTGCAAACTGAAAATGTAGATGAAGACTCCTGCAGACTCGAGTTGGAGACTCTGATTCTTTGTTGAAACATATTCAAAGAATTTAGTTAAAGCCTCACACCTATGGTCTGAAGTTTTGCCAAATCAACTTATGAAATGGGACCAAATTTACACAACAAACATCATGTAGGTAATTAAGGTAAAGACTCGAGTTTTGTTTGCAATACAGGAGAACATTTTTTTGTCAGTCCAACAATTTAAATTTTTACAGAGCAGAGCTTATTATTTGTGGGATACAAAAGTCTCATTTCACTTCTGCTTCTCACAGCAGTGACCTGTCAGACTGTTTCTAAATTTGCTTATATCTGAGAAAATTTAGTGAGTAACGCATTAGTTTAAACATGTTTAAATTTGCTGTTTAGATCGTCGTTTACAGCTGGAAATGTAGTTTCTGGTGTCTGATGTTTTTTAACACTTCTGTATAGGCTTCAAATATCAAGACCAGAGATTACTGCTTGGTTTTGTCCAGAAAATAGGTGTGGTGAGGGCAAAAAAAAAGACTGTTGGCTGACACAGAGCCTAAGTTTCATGGTCTAAAATGCTCATTTTTTAGATGGAGATGACTTCATTACTGGTAATATAACCATATAAGATCATAACAGTGCTTAATGATGTGATTCCTTCCGCACGAAAGGAAGAAAAAGAAAAGTCCCCAAATAGAAGGTAGGTCAGAGAGATTGATTGAAGGGAAATGATCTCAGTCAAGATAATGAGTGACAAATGATTTCTGATAATTGTGCCAATATCCCAGCATTTGGTGACCTAAAAACACAATTATAGGACTTGACAATCAATCAACAAAGAAACATCTCACTGATCAGACTAAAAGAATCATTGGAGTCTTACAGCATCAGGTTAGAAAAAAAAAAAAAGGTTTGATAGTTTCATAGGTCGATAGAGACAATTAAAGTTTGTGCTTAAGCATGGCTCATATAAAACTATTAATGTGAAGTGAGTGGTTGTGTAGCATGAGCGGCTTGTTAGACAATCTTAGCACAAAACCAGTTTGTCTTTACACATGCAGCATGCTAATACAAAAACTGCAAAAACAGAGGGGGTATTCAGCCTCTCTTGTTGGAAATGCAAACCCTCTCAAGATTGTGTATGCACGTGAAGCAAAACCTGTGAAAGACTTCTCAGCATATTTTTCAGAAGCCCTTACAGCAGCGAAGGCCAACAGAGGAAGAAGCAAAGGCACCAAAGACGTGTCTGAGCTGATCTGTGGAGGAAGCAGAGAGAGAAGCAGCCTGAGTGCAGGACAAACACAGGAGCAGCGAGGGTTCAGTTTGCTCTCAGCTAAGACACAACGACTGAGACGTAACTTTAGCCTGAGGAGAGAAGAGCGCTGGTGTATTTTCTTCCACTTGCAGGTAGATATCTTTGCCTGGTGACAACACACACCTGTGTATGGATCACATGACCTGATCAGTGCTGTGGGAACTGGGAGTAAAAAAGTTGTCAATCAGACCATCCCTGTGCTTTTGTTTGGACTCATCTGTACATGTTTGAAATGCTCCTTTATCTCACACCCTTTATTTCAATTAAGGTGAGATCCATGTTATTGTAGTTGTTTTTAGCTTAAATGCTATTCAGCACAAAAAGTAGAAAATAAATGAATAAAACTGTGCACATGACCGTTTATCCCCCTGTGTTATTTCAGGCTGTGTGATAATCGTGTTTTTCAGATTTTTCTTTTTGGGAATTACTGGTATTTGAATACAGTTAATTTAAAAATCAGGCACTTAATCCCCTGCACTTAATTTAGAGAGAGACATTTTCCATTTTGATGAGTGCTGGAGTTGAATTTTCAATTAGTTTCCTCTGAAATGCCACAAGTTCACCTCAGCAGCCTCAGAGCAATAAGTAGAGGCCCGACCCCACAGAATAAGTCAACATAAGAATAAATTGTATGTTCTGTACTCATTTCATTAATAATACACAACTCATTTTCATACAGGATCCCTGCTCCCTGCCAACATAATCATGGTTGTCTATTTTTAGGAACAGCCTTTTAATTGGCATGAATATTCCAATGAGACACAAAGGCGCAAGCGATGAAGACGGCAGCGTAAGCAGAGTGAAGATCCAGTTCAGAAAAGAGAGAAAAGAGAGAAACAGAATTTAATGCACAGTACAGTAATATCTTCATCATTATCATCACACTGCAGCTTCGTGGGCAATGATAACTGCTGTTGTAAGTCTTCATTTATTGTTAGTTAAGTGTTGTGTCCATAACTAAAGAGGCTTTTTAAAGTCAGAGTGAGGAATTAAACCTGAGATTATTTCCCTGATGCCATCATCTTTAGTCTGTTATTCAAAGGCCTTTTTTCCATCTTACATTATTTTTATTCCTCTTTTCTCTTATCATTTTAATATGCCTCTTTCTTAAAAGCATCTGTTCAGATCTCACAATCCCAGCGCAAATATTAGATTGTTTTTGTGAGTTTATGCTGGCTTAAGTTTTCATACTGTCCATCGCTGAGCTCAGAGGAGTCATGCTGTGTTTACAGCCCGTCTACAGTAAGATACCATGCCTAATTACCACTCAAAGGGTGGTGTGTGAAGCTTCTCCCTGTTGGATTTGCATATTAGCTGAAAAAACAACACTGTGGTGTGAGGATCAAGCTACTTAAAACATAACAATTATGTGTTTGATGCTGCAATTGATGCAACTTAAAGGTGAAATGTATGTCAGGCTTTGGAGAAGGGATGTTTTGATGACACCTCAGGTATTTCTGATTGAGCTTCATGGAGAGCAGTACTTCCAGTCTACATTGCATCTTTTTTTTTTTCCTTTTTTTCTCCCTGTTGTGATGTTCAAAGCCGACTGTGGACAACACTGAGCTCTTCTCTCTTTACAGATCTTGTCCTGTATATTTGTAATGGATGTTTTCTGACAAAGAAATCTACCCCTACATCAAATCATCTTTCACTGTGAATTTTTGCTGTGGAAAACTGATAAAGGCTGGTCAGTCAATTGTCTGGTCTGACATCCATCATTTCAAAGCTCCAACAGGCGTTTTGAGTTGGTTGGTCTTAGAAAAGCATCACTTTTGACTCCTGTCTGATTCTTAAACAGAAAAACAGGAGCTTCCTCACTTGTTGTCATGTGTATTGTGCAGCCAGTATTGGTCGATCATTATCTTTAAGATCTTAACGTCAGCTACCAGAGAGTAACACAGATTTTCACCTTGGTGTGTCAAACCTCTGCATCACCTGTCATCGTCCAGTTCTGCTTCAGTTTGTGTCCTCATTGTGTTTTTTTAGAGCCAGGCCAACATCGCTGCCGTCTTGTCCCTCAGCTTACCTCATTAATCCACAACTCCAAGAATTTACATTTTGTGTGAAACTGACATCACTCTCTGGGTACAACGGGTAAGTTGGCATCATTTAACACTTGTGAAAGGACACAAACATCATTAAGTGGCCCATGGGTGATGTATTTTAGGTGCTATCATAAATTACTAAGAGAAACTGTAATTAGGAAAGGACAGACAAGGGGACTGGAAACTTGCAAGAACTTGTTTGTCAAAAAAGTTTTACTGTGCCAACCTTTTTAGAAATGAAGCAGATGCAGAAATGCTTAAAACTGCAGATCCTGAAGTGCTTGCTTGAGGTGTTCAAGCCAAAATTGTTGGCAAAGAGGAGCAGTTAGACCTCTAACCTCGGCTCCGTAGCTGTGACCACGTTCATGTATTACACAGTTCATAAGTACGCCCAGGGCTTGAATCTGGATGTGGAGGACCTGTGTATCGGAGCATACTGACTCACAAAAGTCTTTTAATACATGATGATGTTTTGTTCGAAAATATCAGCCCTTATTACATGTCAGGAAATGAAACAAATCTCAGAGAAGAGTATCACACAATTTGCAGTGATGTTGTGAGGGGATCCCAGGAACAAGATTTAAGGACAACAAAACCTTCTTGGCTCAGATATAAGGATGTTGGCTCTTATTTCTTTGCTTGAGGGCAAAATTTAAAACACCATTGTAATGTTTATTTGGGGGAGTGATAGAGCCAAAGTAACCTGGACGTCCATGGAACAGCAATGCTGCTCATGATCATGTTTTTCTCTCTTTTCCTTCATCCACCTGATTTACAGAGGAAACAAAGAGAGAAATGTCCCTCTGAGTTAGCTCTCTAACAGCTCCTGAGTCAGGTGGCTCATACAATTTTTCCCTTCTCTCACCTCTTGTGAAAAACAAAACCTCTCAAAGTAGCAGCTCAGCTACTTAAAGTGAAGAGGAGATGATACAAGAGGAAATGCATTTCTCTTACTTCATTTGGCCTCTTAAGCTTTTAGGCTCAAAAGTATCAGGCAGTGGTGTACTTGAGTCAAGCAAGTCAAGAGTAAGTCAATAAAAAAGAAAGTACAGTGAAGAAAGGGCTTTAAGGGATCAAACAGACTAGAAAGCAATATAAAAGTGCACTCTATCATTTATTAGTGTTTGAGCCTTTGTAACAAGTCCTAAAAATTCTGACTTGAGTTAGTTTCTGCTTCGATACATAGACTCAAGAAACAACACTTACAGGTTTCTTTTTGTATTATAAAATGGTTCTACTTGCTTTTGAAGCTGAACATAACTGTTTGAAATGCTTGTGCCAACGTGTCTGTATACACAAAAACCAATCCAAACCATGCATGTGTGTTTGAAGTGATGGGAGTTGCTCTGTGGGGAAACAGGCTCTGCTATCTGGTCTCTCAGTGATGGGCTGGGATGTGACAAGCTGCCAGCTCATATGGTGTTGAGCCTGAGTCATTTAGCTCTGGTCTACCTCAGTCTGCAGGCCCAGACCCCTCCAACCAACCCTCACTTACCCCCTCTCAGCCTCAGCCCCACACACACACACACACACACACACACACACACACACACACACACACACACACACACACACACACACACACACACCCTCTCCCCCAGCCTCATTTGGACCATTAGGGCCAAGACAGGAGAAGCCTCGTTTCTGGAGCACGCACCCCACTTCCTCTCTTTCATTTCTTGTCATCTATTTCCCCGACGCCTTCCCTCGGCTCCTCCATCTCTCTGCCCTCACATGGGGACAACCCGTCAGGACAAGTTGTTGATGGAGGAGTTAACAGCGCTTTGTGGTGGTGTTTAAAGGGTCCCAGTTCTATACGGATATTTGTGCAACAGACTACCTCCATGCCTCCTGGTGATGGAGCCTAATTAGGTCGTTATTCCTACCACCCATCCACCAAGCAATCAATCCATCCATTCCTTCCATCCAGCCATCAACCCTACCATCCATCTGTCTTGTGATCCAACCATCTATCCATATATCAAACATCCGTCCAGCCATTCATGAATTCTTCTGTCCACCTGACCCCGACTGATGCACATTTAGAACCAGTGAATGAAGTCTCAGAGGAGTCGGTGTTGGCAGACTGGACCCTCTCATATTCCTCATGTTTCAGGCCTGTGGTGTTTTACTGTCTCTCTGGGAATTTGTTTTCTTTGGCAAGGTTTGGCAGAGAGCAAACTCCATTGTTCCTCTGAGAAAAGGCTCATTTTTCTTTTATACCATGTCAGAATATCTGTGGTATAAAATGAAGGACACGAATAACTGGGAAATGTCAAATTTGTTCTGCCCCTATCTCTTACACTAATAAGATGTTCTGTGAAGAAAGGAGATACCTGGGTATTGGTGTCCATCAGTAAACTATTTTTTTACAGGTAGTTGAAAAATATGCAAAGAGAATTACTGGTAGCACAGGCAGAATCAAAAAAGTAGCCATTCTTCTCCACCATTGGATTAGCCAACTCAAGTGGTTACCTCAAAAACATGACTGGCTTTTTGGTCAACTCAGTGAAGTGTGGATTGCATCACCTCTTAGGAAAACATTCAAATCAAGCTTCTTTGGGTTTGATTTCCAGAAAACAAAGCTTAATTGGGCCTAGTTAGTAGCCTGTCATGAAGTCTTGATCCAAAAAATCTGGTTTCAGTGGATTAGCTGAGTTATAATGACCAGGGGCATTTAGTGTTCTTATTTGTATACTCCAATGTGCGGCAGGAGAAAAGAGCTGCAACTTTACCCAAATGAGGTACACATTTTGCACATTGGTTCAAAGTCTGGCCTTTCCAGTAGACTTTATTTGAAAAATAGACCCTTTTAAATCTACCAAATGAACAAAAGGTCACTCTGTTCTTTTTTTTATTATCCGTGTTTTATGCTGCATTTGAGACTATGTGCAAAAGTTCCTCATCAAGGAAACAAATATGAAAAACACTATGCAATGAATGTACCAGAGAGAGACTTCAAAACTGAAAATCAAACCACTATTTTTGTACTGTGACTTGTACATACTGTATATTGTTTTGAGTCCTCAAGCTGAAAGGACAGCATGTTACTATTTTGGTGTTACTTTCTGGAGCTGAAAAAAGAAGCAAAGAGACAACCAAATTTGAGTCTGAGTGGTGTTTTTGAGGAATCCTTTTGGCTTTTATCCTCATGGTCCCAGTATCTGCAGACAGACCGTGTGACAGGATGAAACTTTGACCCAAAATGTTTACAAAGTGCACTGAGGAACCAGTGGCTGGTGTTGTTCGGAAGAGCTCAAAAATTAAACAGGATCATCTCATTGTAGTCGACTCTATTTTGTTTCTGACAGTCATCGCAGTAATCCTTCATTGATTTTGTTGATGAAACAACATAGCAGACTTGGTTTATGAAAGGATACAGTTTGTTGAGATGATCACGACTTCTAACTACCTGCTACTCCCAAAAAATGAGTGTGTATCTGATGGGTGTGTTGATGTGGAGAAAACGTGAAGTGACGAGGTGATGGAGCGAAGAGGAGAGGGAGGGTGGAGATCGGAAGAGGACGGGTGGACCAGAGGACGGAGGGGGAGATACAGGGCCATTACTACACTGTTTGACATCATCAGGGATTCAGCCTCAGGCCACTGCCACTAATGGGGGGTCTCTCCGCCTCTCTCACTCTTCCTGTATCTCTCTATCCCTCTCTGTCTCACACACACACACATGACCACACATAAAATGCACACTACATGTCCATGTATGAAATCATGCATGCTTCAGTGCTCAGAGCTGTAGGAGAAGATGCATGTGAATACACATGTGCATGAATACAAATGCAGCCTTGTCTAATCTGATAATGTTTATTTGCTGAGTTTAAAATAACAGTTCAATCTTTGTGCTGCGGTACGTCAAACTGTCTCCATCATAATTGTAGTGCAAAGCTTTACTGTACATGTTGTTTCATAGGATTCAATTTGCCTCAATAATAGTTGCAGCATGATGCTTTTCATCCCCTTTTCCTGTTGTGTCACGGCTAAACTAATCTTGTATTATCATTCATGTAGTGTTGACGAGTCATCTGTGAGACAAAAGGGAAACCGTTTAGCCCGACTACCTCACCCTGTACCTTGAAAGCCCCACCACTTGTGCATCTCAGCAGCCTTTGAGGGAAAAAAGGCTTACAGTGCCACGCTGCCGAGAAAAGCCAACTCATCCCCACCAGCATTTGTTGTGCTCTGCTTAATCTAATTCAAGTGCTAAAACCCCTGTGACAGCAGCCTCTATGCTTCAAACACCAAATCATAGTCTTACAACAAAAATAAAGATGAGAGGGAGAACAAGCAGAGTGGAGGCAGAGAAAAAGAGGAGGTAATGCATCAAGATAAAAAGAGATGGGAGAGGAACAGTGGTGTAACGGAGAGGTGGGACCATCACAGGAGCAGTGTGTGACTGATGTAGACAGCTGGACGTGGATTTTTTAATCTGTTTAAATAGGATCTGCCCAATGTGGGCTTTTCTCCCTAACAGCAGGCCTAACACTGCAGTTGTGACAGCCAGACGACAGCATGGGACCACAGCACTCAGAGATGACACCGCTGTTGCGAGTGTGTGAGTGTGTATGTGTGTGTGCGTGTGGGTGTGTGCGCGTGTATGTGTGTGCGTGCGCGCGCGCGTGTGTGTGTGTGTGTGTGTGTGTGTCTGTGTAAAGAGAGCAGTGCTTGCTTGCATTTGTGTGAAGAAGAGGGAGAGAGCCTCACAAAAAGACAGGCAGTCAAAATGTCTGCAAGTGTTGCAGAGAGAAGTGTCAGATAAACTTTGCAGTTTTCGTTGCAGGTCTGTGTCTGATGCCAAATGGTAGTTGTGATGCAGCTTGTTGTGGATGGGTAGCATTCAGGTGACAGCTGTGATGTAACTGAGGTTTCCAGCCAAAAGAAGAGAAAATAGGATTTTGTGCAAGTCTCATGCACTACTGCTTGGAGTTGGACGTCTTCAGAAAAAGAGTCGTTTACTTAAAGCTCCAGTTAAATTTATGAACTGAAGAAACAGGAGGCCCATGGAATCATGCATTTACCACAATGGTGGAGGATTATTAACAGTTTAGTCAGCGTCATCATTAAACATTGGGAGGGTTATAAACTTCTATTTGCTCCATGTTTAGCTAATGAGCCCAATAGCTGTTTAAGTCATGTGCTTTGTGGAGATCGTAATGTGCTGGTCCAGTGTGGATCCACTTCAGGTGACAGTATTTTGGTTCAACGGACTTTTGCACCTTATCCAAGAAATAAAACGGTGTTGCTGATCTTTGTTTTCAAACCTGAATTCCTTTAAAAGCTTTTTTTTCTGATCAAACTTTAAACTACTCAAAAGTGCTAGTTTAGCTCTACATTCTTGAAGGTGGAGAGATGGTTTTGAAAATTGGTTTATTTGGCTGTAGAGTTGAATTGATCTGTTTAGCCTGATTTACAGTAACAGATGTTTTAAAACCATCAGCTGGATGTTGATGAATTTTCCCCTTCTGAGCATCACTGAAGTCCGTACAACCTGATTGTTCCTTACAAGTTTCTGGAAAGAAATTTAAGCTTGTGTTAGCTTTAGTGTTACCTGTGGACGAATTGGGATTTCTTTTCTCATTGTTGATTTTGTCCTCCATATGTGTAAGTACAACCCAAAAAAGAAATCTTTTTCTGCTGCAAAGCATATCTCTTAATGTGAATCATAGCTACTAAAACTTACTGCAGCACAGAAATGATCAATTCAGTTACAGATGTCTTTCTTTGTTTTGTATCCCTAATTAAAGCATCATTTAAGTCTATTTCATGAACAATAAAACCTCTATATGGTTAATATTTCACAGAACTCATACATGAATCCTTGAGTGTGTGCGTGTATGCCATGCCCCCTAGTTTATGTGTGTGAGTGTTGCATGTAGTTGACTGGGTGTGTCAGCCTGGTCTATTGTTGACTCTTTCAGACAGGCTAACAGGCTCTGTGGGCCTCAGGACTCACAGATGATGATGGGAACACTGTTTAATTGGGGTAATCGGCGTGCTTTTAGGGACCTGCTTATTAAGAGAAACCCCTCACACACACACACACACACCCACACACACACACACACACACACACACCCACTCACACACACACATGCATACATGCATACATTCTCTCTCTCCCTTTCACACACACTCATACATCCGCACACACCCTCTCCTCAGCATGAATAGACGGACAAGCAAAGTGACAGCTCTACCTCTCGCCACCCAGTGCCTCCTCTCACATCCCCAAATCAGCGGGCGGCATGCAAGGAATAATCATGAATGAGTGTGTGAGTGTGTGTGTGTGTGTGTGTAATGGTGATATGTAAGTAATAATAACAAACCTTAATAAACCCTAAACATTTCAGTGGTGCAGTGCCTATACATGTCCAAAGTGGGGAACAAAAGTGAAATGCAGACCTTCAGATATTAAACATGTATTTGAATATCGGTAATGGCCGTTAAAAAACTATTACCTAACAATCTAATCACAAACCTTGTGTAATCATCAGGTATTTCTCAGAAGCACACGATGACCTGATCTTTTATTCTTAGCGACCTTCATTTACCCTCTTTAAACATTTCATACCCCCTCACAGTAAACAGCTTTATAAAACTGCATTTTATTTAAGAAAGTCTTAAGTGGCATGTCTGAGTGTAATGTTACTTTATTTAAGTGGTAACTGAGCATGCTCAGTGTGTCCTGAGCTCTTACTCAACAACAGTTAATTCATTGTTTGAGGTAACAAAGACTGAGATTGTTTTATCTTGTCTCATCCTGTGTTATTGTTGTTGTAAGAGAGAGGGATGTGAGGATTAGACACCGTCTGAATCCGCCTCACCCCCCTTTAGACACACATATAAACACACTCGTGAACACACAAACAGTTTAATTTAGGAGGCGGGTGAAAACTCTCCAAACCCTTGACACATCATGGTATTATGTTTTTTACTTACATGAAATTTGTGCTGCCTGACCTGCCAACAGGTATCAGAAATAGAATTAACAACATCTTCCTTAAAGTGTAAATAAAGATAAATATGATAATGTGATCATAAGGTTGTGTTTGCTTTTGCAAATTCAACACACAAACTTCTTATATAAAAAAGAAAATTCTAGTATTATGAAACCAGAACCATGAATGTGTCTTTGTCAAAGAGAAATATGTCACTCAAACATCCCTCCACCTTTTTCATCATTTCATTTCATTTCTAACTTTTTATTTCTTCCAGCTCCTCTCCTTTCCTCTCCTAATTATCCATGCATTCTTAACTTCACAAATCTCCACATTGCGCTCTTTCGAGGGGCGAGGAGCTGGGAATCCAGTTTTCTGATTCCCCTCCTAGTTTGCTCGTCCTGAGACAAAAGGCCTTTTATGTTTTGTTGTTTTTTTCTGCTGGTCTTACATGTAGAGATGTGGCCCCGGCCTGACTGAAGGTCAATACATATTGTTTATGAAAAACAAAAGGATGATGACGTGATGTCATGTCTAGACTCCATGCTAATGAACAAGGTTGATAAAAACCTCTCACAAGCGTGCATACAGTATCTCCAAAGCCATGTGATGATGCGTGTGCGCGTTCACACACACACACACACACAGATCCAGATATACTGCACACACACGCAGAATGGCAGACAAAATGGGAATGATTATGGTAATGATAATAATCATGGCTGTCATCACCGTCTCCTCCACCATGTTAAAAATTAATCTGAGTTAACGGTAATCCACGTCTCCTCATTAGATTACTGGTGTGGGGAGGGGAGACTCTCAGGCCATCTGTACATCATTAACAGAGTCTCAGTGACAGCCCTCTCCTCTGTCACTGACTTCCCCATCCTTCTATCCATCCATCCATCCATCCATCCATCATCTTTGTCTGACTGTGTTTATCTTTCATATCAAAGCACTGTTGTTTAGTTCCCTCTCTATTTCCATTGTATCTCTCTATTATTTAATAGGTTACTTCAGATGTGCAGCTTGCGCAGGAACTCAATTACAGAGGTATGAAAATCATGCTGATATTTCCCAGGTGTCTTGTCTGACATTAACAGTCCATTATGACTACTTTCATTATAACATCTTCTTTCCTGCGTTGTAACAGAGCACTTAGCTTTGTTGCTTGAGATGTTGATCCTCCACCTCACATTGTTGAACGTGAATGAAGTCTGATCGGCGCTGTATTTCCAAAGAAGGCAGCGTCCCTTACAGCAAGTTTCAGAGCTCAAAGTTCAAAGGTCAAAGGTCAATCCTAGTGCTGCAAAGTATGGATGGACGAAGCGTGTGGATGATTGGTGTCCTCAAGGACATTCCCAACAAAGACTGCTGTTTGTTTGCTTTTTTTCCATGTTTTTGTTCATGTCAGTCATGCTCCTCTGCTGGTGAGCTAAATCTGAAAAGGAAAGAAACTGACAAATAAAACAGACAACGACACATCTATCACTGAATGTGTTGTTCATGTTGTTGGACCAAGGCAACCAGAACAAGAGAAAACAGATCAGGGTCAAATGCAGGAAACTGACACAACGAGCAAATATATAAATTGCACTGAGAACATTTTTATCTTTTCTTTTGAAAATTATTACTTCACTTTGTTTCCAAGGCAAAATGAGTAGATTGTTCCTACATATCATAAGCTGACATGCTCGGCAAAACAAGATGCAAGTCTTTCTAGAGTTGATAACACCACAAGATTGCGAGAGCACTGTGTGGAAACCTGATTAAAAAGAGAAAAATAAATGTCAAACAGAGTGCCATTCTTCCTCTTGGCCAAATCTTGATAAGGCTGTTGCCATAGTCAAGAAATAGCCCCTCGCGACAAGACCTCAGGACTACAATTTAACTTTGTTTTTTTAACAGATGTAACACATAGTATGATATTAAGAGAAAAATGAAGCTGATTTTTACTCCCCATCACAGCCTTGTTAGTTATTATGCCTTGTTGATTCAAGGCCTGTTCTTCAGTGTGAGACTATAATAACCTGTATCATGGCATTAAACTCAGAGAAAAAGGAGTGCTCTAGATTTTGCTTTTCAATGCTATTGAACATTTGAGCTTTGAACTGTTTCTTTAATGAGACAGAGGAGCTGCAGACTGGACAGACTTTTAATTAAACAAAGGGAAGAGGTGAAGAGTACAGTAAATGACTCGAAGGCCCCCCATAATTGATAACATCTGTGCCTTCATTTCAGAGAGGGGAGAGTCTGCTGTGGGCTCTGTCCTGCTGAGGGCAAACATCCTCCTCTGTCTGCAGCACTAATTCACAATTAGACGCTGCAGTACAGTGAAGTACACACCAGAGAGCTGTGTTTTCTACAAAGACTCAGCTGAAGTCACAACATGGTCGTTTTCTGCCTGAGCTTTTGAACTGTCAGGACTCCCAAATCAAAGCGTAATCCAACAAGGGAGCTGCTGAATGAGATCGACAGTGGAGTCCTCAAGACTCAGGTGTGGTTTCACATCACTTTAACCTCAGCCAGCGCGCCAGCTTCCTCATCTCAACAGACGCACACTACGAGACGCTCATCAACTTTTACCGTGACATCTGCCGGAGAGGAAAGTGAGGAAACAAACAGAAAAAAGTTCAGCTGCCTCTCCTCCCAGGCCTTTTGTTTCTCTGTCAGTGCTCCATTGATTTTTCTGCTGACTTTATTCACAGCTTGGAATATTGTTAGGAGGCGGAGCTCACAGCATCCAGGGTGTGTTCGTGAGTGTGTATGTGTATTGACAGATGGTTGTCATTGTATGAGAGCTGGTTTGCACATTCATATAATGGAGGCAGAGAACCACAGCAAACATATGCAGTGGACAGCAGGACTCGCTGACTGGAACTAAAGGATGCACGTTCATAACACACGCCAAACACACTTTGACTGCATCAATTACATGCATGCGCGATAACATGTGAGCAGCATGACCATGTTTGTGTGATGCAGGTTGTGTGACTCATACGTACTGATATGTGTAATAGAAACTGAATTTCCTCTTTTGTATATGGAATTTGATCTCAATGAGATGATGTGCATCTTTTTTTCAGGCGAAGAACTCTGGCTGAATTGAAACATCATGGTGTCATCATGAAATCTGTGTGTGGTCGTGGATACAACGCAGAGAGATGGAAGATATAGGGCTGGGTATGGGCAAGAATCTCATTACATTATGTATCACGATAGATGAGTTTGTGACTCTGATGCATTTAAAAGTGAAGATGACAACTTTCTGTGCAATTAAGTCAAAACTTTAACTCAAAATTTCAACAGAATTTTATTAAACATATGGGTGTTTCAGAACCAGAGTTTAAACTTAATCATGATGCCTGGAGTAACAATATTAATCCCTGTTATATCAGAAAAACAAAACATAAAAGTCTAGAGACCACAAAAATGCTAAATGTTCTTGTGATATTCTGTAAATACCATCAAAGGTTGGTTGGGGGGGCTCTTTTCTTTCAAAGCAGAAGTCCATTCTGAGACACCTCATCTCTTATTTGACCATCTCTGAAAAAAAAAAAAAAAAAAACATTTTTCAATTATTGTTTTTGGATTTTTCCATCACGTTGTCCTGTCTGTGTCATCATGAAGTGGACGGTGTCATTGTATCTGTTACAGACAGACACAGTTTCAACTTGTGTGTCTGTGAAATGCAAAAAGACTCAACAAAACATTTGTTTTTGCAGACCTGTGACAATAAACAGTCTGTACCATTGAGAAGTGAAAGCTGCAGGTCTGTAGTGGAGCAAGGCAGAAACCCACACAGCAGCAGAAACATGAGCTTTTGTGCAGAGCTGTAGATGTGTTTGCAAAACTATGAGAATGTCTCATTGCTTCAGTTCACTAGTTTGTTTTTATTAACTGTGCTAGCTGTCTTTACTAAAGCGACCATCGTTAAAACAAACTCACTCAACCACCATCACTCTCACTCTCTTATGTTGATGCCAAGATGCTCGGTTAGAAGTGAAGTCACCAAAAAAATTGCACCCTCGAGTAACTGCCGGGACTGTAGGTAAAAACCTCTGTCCTGACATTCATCCCAGATAGGAGATGGTAAAATTTTGAAAAATAAATAAATTTTGTAGACGTTTCTCACAAATGTATGCTGCGGTGATATGAAGATTATTTGGCTGCATTGTGTGTAAGCCTTCCTGTCCGAGAAGTTGATTTTTCATTAGTTATTAGACATTAAAAACTGGGTTTTAAGTTACATTTTTATGATGATTGACAGCTGCTGTTCATGTGTTTTGTTTGTTTGTTTGTTTGTTTTTTCAGATAGATAGCCAGATGATAGCCATGTGGTGGCAACTCTGGACTCTGTGTGCTACAGAGTGACATCTGCAGGTGTGGGGGTCATTGTGACAGCAAGAATTTAAGGGAAAGAAGAGGACAATCGGTTTAATCTAATAACAGAAGCGACTGGAGCATTGATATACAATTATACAAATAAAAACTCAATTAGTTAGTGTGTCAGTATTCTGTGCAGCCCAAGAAGGCAGGTCGGAAAGTGACCGACAGCGAAACAAGCAGAGGAACTTAAAAGCGAAGAAAAAATCTGAACAGATAATGATGAGAGTCAGAGTTTTGAGTCAAACCAACTCATTCTTGATTAGTCCGTATTTGAAATTTGTGTGTGTGTGCGTGTGTGTGTGCGTTTGTGTGTGTGTGTGTGTGTGTTAGAGAAAAAGAGAAAAGGCCCCCGCCCTTCCGCTAGCACCGCCTCTCTCTGCGCAGCAGCCTAACTGTTCCTGACAGCCAGTGGCTCATTAGAGCTGCTGTTCTATGTTCCTATGTCCATCCGCTCGTTCCCTGTTTCCCGGACCCAGCCCCCAAACAATCCCTGTGTGTGTGTGTGTGTGTGTGCGTGTGGTGTGTGTGTGTGTGTCAGCTGGCTGCACTCAGGCCTGGGCTAGGACAGGCGCAGTGGGCAGTGGGGGAGAGTAAAGAGGGGGGAAGTCGGGGCCTATTCACCGGCACAAAGACATAATTAACCAAATTGGCAAATAGTTTGAGAAACCGCCTCCTGACCATTGTGTGGTAGTTTTTGGTTACTATAGCAACTCTAATTTTGCTTGTACTTTTTATGTGTCTTGTGTCAAATGACCATATTAAAAGTTACAAATGATTATCAGCCGCTTCATCTAGGACCACACACACAAACATACACACACACACACACACACACACACACACACATCTCTTACACAGATTCATTTGGAGAGTTCTAATTTTTCTGACTGTGTCATCCTTTATCCTTCTGCTCAGTCACTGAAATGTGTAGCTAGGCCAAAAAAACAAAGTTGCAGTCTGAGCCTGAGACATTTATCAGCATCTGATTTTAGTCTGAAACTATCTTAAATGTTCAGACAGAATATCAGTGAACAGCTCTAATATTCAAAACAACAAGATCTCTAACACCAGGAGGAACAACCGTCTTTGTAATTCTCCTTTGATGTGAAGATGATCACAGACGGGGTGATGACAGTCACCCTCATGACTTCACACATCTTACTCACCATAGAAGTGTGTGTTTTGCGTTTGTTTGTGTGTGTGTGTGTGTGTGTGTGTGTGTGTGTGTGTGTGTGCGTGCGTTGTGCACGTTTGTGTGTCAGTCAGCTGACTTTCCTCCCTGCGAGTCAATGAGACATCGATCACAGTGACAGTGGGACAGACATCAAGGACAAACTGCTTGTAGATCAATGTGTGTGTGTGTGTGTGTGTGTGTGTGTGTGTGTGTGCGTTTGTGTGTGTGTATGGTTTAGCATGCATTCGTCCCTGTGCTATAGAAAATGAAGCACTTCATTTTTAAACCGCAGCTGCATAAGACATCACTTTATCTATCAAATATAGATTTCACTGCAGTACAAAAGTTGCGTTGTTTTGTTCTTCAGAGCAGCACTAAGTTTAGTCCAGAGGAAGTTGCTGTTTTTCGGAGTTACTGTAAGGTTGCGAGGTTTGTTTGTTTGTTTGTTTCTGCACAGCTCTCTTCCTCATGCAGGCTCCAGCCCCGTTTTGAGGTTACTTTCTGTAAAGTTGTGCCTTTTGGCACCGAGCAGCACTGTGGTTTGGGAGCTCGAAGCTTGGTTAAAGATAAACTTCAGGTCTGACTGAAGAGTTCACTCTTTCTCGCTCTCTTCCCCTCCCTCTGTCTCTGTCTCTCTCTGTTTCTTCCCCTCCCATCCCTCGCTTGGCCCCCAGAGTCACAACAAGAAGCAGCAAACAGCTTGTGCATTGCTCGTACCAGGAGAAAATGCCCCATTTTCATCTGTTTGAATCTGACATTTTTGGCACATTAAATATTGGACATTAATAAATTAAATGTAATGAACTGACATGAAAGAAGAAAAAAGTCCAATGGTACAATGCGCGAAAGTATAAAAGGCAAGAGTGCAAAAGAAAGAAGCAAAACAACAACTAAAAAGAAGGCTCAAACTTTTTTTCTTTAATTCCAATTAACTATTGCCTTCTGTAGCCATTGGAGATTATTTTTCATGTTCATTTATTCAAACAAATATTGAATAATTTATCGTAGTGGGAATAACAACATGAGAAATCACAAGCTCTTGGTGCCAGTGGAGGGAGAGAGGCCTGTCTGTGAGGAGCGAGTCTGAGGAGCTCTCTTGATAAATGTGACTTATTGGTCATTTAATTTAATTGGACCTCCGCTGGGTGTTTTGTAACATTGAAAAAATCATAACTGCTTGAAGAGAGTTGATGCAGCTGAACTGTGACCAGACTTTTTAACGGTTGATTATATTTATCTGAAACACTTTCCCGAAATGTCATCTTGTGCAACCGTTGTGCGGTCATACATTTTTTACACCTGTACTAGCTGTAGGTAGGTGTTTCAGTCTTATCTGTGTCAGTGTGTTTATGTGTGTCACTGGCCTGTAAGCAGTATGTGGGCCGCTGTAAGTGACACCGGGGGTCACACCCTATGATTATGTTGTGTAACACATTGACTTCCGCAGATCTCATAGCTCTCCTCTCCCACCCTGTCAGCCCACCTTTAGCCTTATGGTATTTGGCAATGTGAGGAAGACCAATGAACTATAATCAAAGATACGCTTTATTAACCAAAGGGCAAGATATTTGCTTCCCCTCCTTCCAACCAACTGAACAAAGGGCAAAATTCATAATTTGTTCCCACCTTCCAGACTGACCCCAAACAGGCTTTAGGCTCACCTGAAAACAACAGGAACACACAGCTGAAATATGCCTTCAGAATCTTTAAACATCTATGATGAAATATGGCGTTACTGTTTTATGTATCATCTTTTCTCTGATTACAATGAGTTACAACTGTGTTACTATATCACGCTGTGTCAGACCAAGTGAACCTTTTTGGACAATCAACTCTTTCCAAACACTGATCTGAAGAGCGTTTTGTGGGGTCAACTTGGAAAAAAAAAACCCATACAATTCATTCATGGCTCTATAGATGTGCGATTTCAGGATACACTGGATATTGCACATACTCATTTTTAATGTCATGTTCATAGAAACACTTCCCTCAACCTTGACCTTGATCTTCTGCTCTTCTGTCCCTTTTCTGTCAGACAGTACTGATTGTTCACCTTCAATCAGATAAACAGTATTTCATTCAGTTTCAATTTTAGACCAGTGTCACATGTTGACGGATTCAGAATGTTCTGCCAATGACAGGTGTACTATATCTGTGTTGTTTCTGCAGGACTGCTTAGTTTTTGCTCTCAGGTGCTGTTGCTCACTTGTAAATCCCCACTCATTCCTTCAGGCATCAGATAGTTGAAGCATCACAGTCTAAAATGTTCATTTTTCAGTTACATAAACTGTATTGTAATATTTTTGTTTCCTGGTGAATATAAACAACATCTCCTTCTCTAGCCTGTGCCCTCCCTGTTGAATACAGACCTCTGTGATTTCAAACACCTTGTTAAATGAGATTGGTGTGAGATTGCATGGTAAACTGTAATTGAGAGTAGCAACAGATCGGTCAATGGAGCACCTTAGGACCAATTATCTGTTCCCTTTCATCATCCACTTTGAGCTTGAGAGCCTATTAAAGGTCCATAAAGATACCACAGGTAGACCAGAGACCAATTATGTGTGCCCAAACTCATAACAGCACTTACACCAGGGGACAGTACTGGCATCCACTCTGTATCTGCGTCTCACAGAAGCTCATACCACAGAGGTAAGTGAAGCCCAACAAAGGATATATGTACAGACACTTGACTGACTGATACAGTACGAAATATCTGCACATTTATCAGCAATTAAAGGACATTTTGAACCCATGACAAACATGTTGGAAGTTGAGGTTTCATTACATTTCTGAAATATCTTCTGCTCTTGATGTTTTTGACTCTCAACTTTCAAAGAGTTATCCAGATGCTGCACATCAAATCCGTCACAGTCCCAAAGCCCGCTCAGAGAGCTTCTTATTTCCCTCTCAAACACTCCTGACTTCGCTGAGAGATCTTGGCTCCTACTCAAACCCAGCTGAAGTGCCAAAAAGTGGCACTGGTACCCCAAATCTCTCCACCCTCCACCCGTCCTCTCCGCCCATTTCTCCCATCACCCTCCTGTGGATGATTTCTCCTCGGAGATAGAGGCTGGGTCGACAATGTGGCGATGAAAGAACCAGGAGGCACCTAAGCCCTACGACCAAACCAGAGGGGAGGAGAGAGAGGAGAGAGGCTATGGCTGCATTGGAGTGGAGGAGGAGATGGAGAAGGAAAGGCAGGAGGACTTCAAAAACAACAACAATAACAGCAAGAAAACAAACAACAGTCAGAAAAAAAAACAAGTGAGAGAAAAGAAAGAGAAGCAGAGGAGCCTCAGAGGCACCCAAGGTCCTCCGACTAATTAAGATGATTTGCATTTATTTATGAGCTTTAATGAGCAGCTTTTCAATAGTTTGTTTTTGCCTAATATGAATATTTCCTTTTCATTATGTTACACTGATGCACAATCTCATTCTTTCCAATAATCACATCCTGGCTTTTCTCTTTTAGTTGTTATTTTATGTTTTTTCAGTTAGTTTGTTTATGTGCTGAAGATGAACTTTAGAGGGTTTAATTGAGAGAGGTGCAAAGATATTGAAGGTTCACTGGCATGAGTTGTTTCCATCTCAAAGACCTTTTTCATTTAATATAGATTTTTTTTTTTGATAAAAGCTTTTTGTTGTGTGTAACAGAAAACTTTGATCACTTTCAACCAGATACAAAATGGTAAAGAAATTGTTTATTTTGGGGGTTAAGGGAGAACAGAAACTACTTAGATGTTTCTCTAAAGTCAGTCTCTGGCAGTCGTTAAAATTGCATCTGTTGAAAGACTTGGTTTTAGATTATGTTTTTTGTCTTACCTTAACTTATTAAGACCCAAGTATTTATCTAGTGTGCATTTATTTTATTATTTCTTGCTATTAAGAAACAGTAAGACGTAATCAGTATAAAAACTTAGCTTAGTCCTTTTAAAGGAAGTTGTATTTTTAGTGTTTTTAGATAGTAACTAGTTTTTAGTTGTAAGTGTTATTGCTCATAACTACACTGTATTTTCCACTGAAATGGGTGTAAAGCTCCCTCTAACATGGTAGAGGGCCAATGGATGAACCGTTCTTGACATGGCTGGATTTTGACCCTGGAGGAGCTCACTGACTGAAAGTGGCGAGCAAAGGTTTGTATGCTTGAGACTGTCAATTCAAGTCAAGTTGTGCTTTTTTTTTTGTTTTGAATTCTGCTCTTAATACAGTCCTTTAATTAATAAAGTGTTCACCAACAGACTTTGGAAAAAATGTCCATTACTGGACAAGCCTTCAAAACTTTTTCAACAGGGACCTTAGATATCTTTAGAGTATAACTTTTATGACTGAGAAAATACAGACTGGGGAAGATTTAACTCCCTGTTTGAATGGTGATGTGAAAATATTAGAATATGTACCCAAAGAAGAAAATCCCTGATGAGTAAATACCAGAAGCAGAACTTTACAGGCTTGCCGACTGTGCAGAAAACATACATACTATTTTGTGTTACGACCATGCTAGCAGCAAAGCTTCAGGTGACGCTGATCCACTTATGTAACATCGATTGGATTAACTACCCAACACTCTGTAAAAACATCCATGGTTTTCCTATTTATTTTTATTATTATTATTATTATTCGCTGACTCTCTTAATTTTAAAATGATCAAAAAAAGGTTCACTTGTGTCTTTTATATGTGGATTAGCATAACTAGTCAGGAAAAATGGTTTTAACATTCAGGCTTCGTTTATAGTTTTGGTGACTTGTTTACTCTTTTTCCATCAACAGGTTCAGTTGAAGTGAATTCACAATGCCTGTTGGAAATGTGTCCTTCCTATCTCTGGTGCACACAAGGTCCAAAACAGAGGTTAAAACAGAGAAATTAATTGGACTTTATATAAAAAAATGCTGCTTTTGAGTTATAATGACAGCAGACACTTCCAAAATGATCCTGATCAAAAGCTTGCATTCCCTGGTGATTTCTGCCTGATCATGAACACAAGCTGACACAAATGGGTTTGAATGGCTACTCAAGGTAACCATCCTCATCTGTGATCTATTTACTTGTAATCATTGTGTTTGTATAAAAGGTCAGTGAGTTTCTGAGCTCCTGACAGACCCTTGCATCTTTCACCCAGTGCTACACTGACATTTCTGGATTCTAAGTCATGGAAAAGAAAGACTTGTCAAAGTATCTGTGGGAAAAGGTAATAGAAGTGTACAAAACAGGAACGGGATATAAAAAGATATCCAAGGAATTGAGGATGCCAAAAAGCAGTGTTCAAACTCTAATCAAGAAGTGGAAAATGAGGGTTTCTGTTGAAACCAAACCATAGCCAGGTAGACCAAGAAAGATTTTCAGCCACAACTGCTAGGGAAATTCTTCTAGATGAAAAGAAAAACCCCAAAACAACTTCAGCTGAAATACAGGACTTTCTGAAAGAATGTGGTCTTGGTGTTTCAAGATCCACAATAAGGAAGCACATGAAGAAAAAGGACCTGCATGGTCGAGTCGTAGGAAAGCCATTTCTTCTCAAATGCCACTAAGTATCCCACGCATGATATGCCTAACAGCACAAAGACAAGCCCCAAAACTCCTGGAACAAAGTCATTTGGAGTGATGAGACCAAAATCATTTCAGCCAGTTGAGAGAGAGAGCAGTAACTTGTTTCACAAGCTTCAGGTTCCTATTTCTATATAATTCTCATTCTAAAAATAAGTGTTGGATAAAATATTAACAGTTCAAGACAATAGCTGCTTGAAAAGCTGGAGTAACCCTGTTTATTTCCCAGCATGTGTACAACCCCTGTGAG